>WNGW01000117.1:0-35502 GCA_011952105.1 Coreoperca whiteheadi
GGGGAGAGGGGTGGAGGGGGGAGGGGGGAGGTTGATATAAAAGGGGCGGGGCTTAATAAGTCATCAATCAATCAAACTCCGATCAAAAAGTGACAGGTGGTGTTCCATTAATCTCTCTAGAGTGGGTTAAAGGAATGTAGCCTGAAATCGGTGTATGTGCTATGAAATGTCAAAAGTGTGTGTAACATGAACATGTCCCTTAGAATGATATAAAGAAGGGAGATAGTGTTGCGTGATGATGAGGTAAGGAGGACCCAGATGCAGACAGAACTTAAGGAATGGAGTCTTTATTGACGCTTACCAACGGGCTGACAGGCAAACTTGGAGAACAGGCAGGCAGGCAAAAAGAAAACCAGGAACATGCCGAAATCCACAATGAGACAGAACCAACACAGACGGGAAGAAACGCAGGGAAGATACAACAGGAGGATACAATTAATGATCCAGCAACAGGACAGGGAATCACTCGAAATAAATACACATAGGGGAGGTGAAGACAACAAGGCACAGGTGCAGGACAAACACAGGTGAAAACAATCTGAGAATCAGGGTCAGAAAGTAAACTCAGACAGAGACAGAGGGGAAAAGACACATACCAAAATAAAACAGGAAGTACTAAATGAAAACCCCAAAACGTAAACCAAACAAGCAATTTCAAAATAAGACCAGAACTAATACAATAACAAACAGAACTCAGATGGACAACACAAACCATGAACAGACTAATCAAAAAACACTCCACAACAACCCCTAAAACACCCCATACAACCCAAAACCATAACAGATAGAGAGAGAAATGGGGTTATTTCCTTGTTCCTTTTCATCTGAAGAGTTTGTGAGCAGCAACATCTACAAAAAGGAATATCTAAGACTGTCCCCTAAGACAGAGGACTTGAGCACACAAAGGATTAACCATTTACTTCAGTCTCTCTGACAGAGAATCACAAATTCAGACTGAAGTTCCTTTTTCTCACACTGTGGATTACGGACGAGAGACTCTAAGAACATTTTGGGAGATTTAGATGGAGCTTTGAATTGTTCATCAGAGACTTGGTCTGATAACAGGGAGAGTGCGATCGCTCTGGCAAGAGAGACTCTGCTTTTTCTCCATCTTTCAGAAACAGATAACCAATTGAAATGTACGACTCAGCTGTGTAGTTACTTTATTATTTATTTGAATGATTTGATTGAAGAGTGAAATTTAAATTCAGCTTTTTTACTACTGCCCTTGCTAAAGCTTATTCCAATAATGACTTAAACTATATTTAAAGTCTAAATTGTGGACATTCGATTACCAGAGCCACTAAGGGCTTTTTCACACCTGAAAGTTCGCACCAATGTTTAAACTAAAGTTCATGTTTTGATACATTTTTACCTACTGTTCGTTTTAGTTTGGTTTCACACTGCAATTATGCAAGCACACTAAAGAACTTTACATGATGTACTTGCGTCCTGTCATCATCAGTTATGTGGGCTGCATCTTAACATTGATTGGTTTGTTAGTGAACGTGCATCTGACGTCAGCGTTTTGTAAATACAGCGGGTAACTTTGATATGCTGTTATTGCTATGGCATTAGTATCTGCAGCACTAACTATATTTGAGGCCAGTTCAAATTCACCAAATGACCGTCCTCGATGTGCAAACATTTTATCGGCGCGGACAGGAAAGGAGGAGAAGACTGCAAGCAATCCTGAATTTTTGTGCATTTTTTTCCAGTTGACTTGTTATGTCCTCAGACCATATTTCAATAAAAAAACCTCGTCTCCTCCTCTCCCCATGTGCTACCATGGCTAATTTTTCCTGCGATCTTCTATGACAGGTCTGGTAGTTCTGTCTTCTTCTCTTGTTTGGGGTACGCCTTCAGCGTGACTGCCTCTGAATCTCTGTATCAACTTAGACCAATCTTGATTGGGTTTAACGTTAACACGTGACGTACGCCGGTGGAACCGGAGGTATAAGGGGAACCGGCTTCACTGTTGTCGTCAGCCTTCTGATCGACTGAAGCAAGCCGCTCACAGGCATGCCGGAAGTATGGCAGCGAGACGCAGCGTCTCGTTCCCTATCAGGGAACCATGGTTACATATGTAACCTGGCACGTTCCCTTTCAAGGGAACTTCAACGCTGCGTCAGCTGACGCTATGGGGAACGCAGTACCAACTCCGCCATGCTGAAGGGATGCCTGTCAGAGTGTGTAGCCAGCAGGGCACACTTCAAGACAAGAGAGCCACAGATCCCGGATTATTTAAGCGGTCTAGGCTGTAAATCTCAGAAAGGTGTGAGGTGAGGACAATCCCGCAGCATCGCATATATCGGAGAGGGGGGTTCCCGACCACCAAGCTCTGGAGGACGCCATACTCCGTGTGGAGTGAGCTTTTATCGAGAGAGGTGAAGGCTCTGAAACGATAGCCTCAACTATCCACCTGCTAATAGTGTGTTTGGTAGCCGGGCAGCCCTTACGAGGTGGCCCGAAGCATACCAGCAATTGGTCCGAATTGCGCCACTGGGATGTCCTCCGGACTTAAACTCCAGGCCTCTGACTGGACAAAGCAGTTGCAGCCTACCTTCCTGTTCCGCCGACTGAAGGAGAATGGAACGCCTTCAGGACTACCGGCCGGACCACCTCAGTGGGTACTTTAGGTACATAACCCGGCCTGGGATGCAGGATGGCTCTAACTGCGCCTGGAACGATCTCCAGGTTAGCAGGAGCCACCGACAGGGACTGCAGATCTCCCACTCTTGAGAGAAGTCATGGCAGAAATGAAGCAGAAATGAAGCAGAAATGCCATCTTTAAGGCCAGACACCTGTCTGATGCATCGTCTAATGGCTCAAACGGTGCTGTGGTCAATCCATTCAGCGCCACTGTCAGATCCCACAGAGAGACTCTGACTCAAACCGGAGGCCTCATCCTCAAGGTGCCACGAAGGAAACTGGTAACAAAGCGGTGCTTCCCAAGCGAGCAACCATCCACCAAACTGTGGAATGCTGCAAACGCAGCCACATACACCTTAAGTGTAGCGGGGGAAGAGTCCAGCCGAAAACCGGCTATGGAGGGACTCCAGCACCGAAGCCATCGGGCAGTGAACTGGGTCAAGATGGCGCTCCAGGCACCATGTAGTGAAAATTTTCCACTTGTCCGCATACAGTTTCCTTGTGGCGGGGGCTCTAGAGTGTAAGATGGTCTCAACTACCTCGGTAGAGAGACCGGCAGCTCGGAGGTGGTCCCCCTCAGGGGCCAGACCCACAGCTTTAATTTCCCCGGCTGGGGATGGAATATTTCGCTTGGCCCTGCCACAGCAGGTCCCACCTGACGGGAAACTCCCACGGGGGGCCGTCCAGGAGGGCTACCAGGCCCGAGAACCAGATTCTGGCGGGCCAGAAAGGGGCCACGAGCAGCAGCTGGGCCCCTGTTCGGCGAACTCTCTCTAGAACCCCCGGGAGCAGAGCAATTGGGGGAAAAGCGTACAGCCATAGCCTCAGCCACGGCTGTGCCATGGCATCCAGCCCCAGGGGCGCTGGATACACAAGGGAGAACCAGAGGGGGCAGTGAGCGTTGTCTGAGGACGTGAACAGGTCCACTTGTGCCCTGCTGTATCTCCTCTATATCATCTGCACTGTCTCGGGGTGCAAGCACGTGGTGGCCCCTGAGGTCTGGAAGAAAGTGCTGTAAGGCCAACAAGACCGCTCGCATCTCCAGGCAATTTATGTGCCATAGATGCGGGGTCAACCACAGACCTCGGGCTGTGCACCCCCTCCGGTGCTGGAGGCGTCCGTCGAAAGTGTGCGACGGTGAAACACCATTCCCAGCACTTGGCCCTGGGTCAGGAACACCCGTTGTCTCCACCTGTAAAAGGCACGCGTGTAACCTTGATCAGGCGAAAAGGATTGCCCCTCAGGGAAAATCCGGCGTCCCTGAGCCACCACTGCAGCTGCCTCATGTGCAGCAATCCAAGCGGAATCACGGTGGATGCTACAGCCATGAGGCCTAACAGTCTCTGAAACTGAAATGCAGTTAGATGTCGGCCTAGCTGCACCCTGAGTACCATGGTCAGGATTGACTCGACGTGTGCGGGACACAGTGCCCGAAACGTGAATGAGTCCCACACTACTCCTAGAATGTTAATCCTTTGTGTTGGAGTGAGCGTGTGTTGAGCCTCAACCTCAAGCACCTCAAGTGCGCAAGTACGACATCTCGATGCCATACCGCGTGAGATGAGACTGGGATAAAATCAGTCATCCAAAAAACTTGAGAATGCTGATCCCCTGGAGTCTGAGAAGAGCCAGGGCAGAGTCCATACACTCCGTGAAGGTGCGAGGGGAGAGTGGTAGGCTGAAGGGAAGCACCCGATATTGGTAAGCTTTGCCCCCGAAAGCGAACCACAGGAACTTCCGGTGTCCCGGAATGATAGAGACATGGAAGTACGCGTCCTTTAGATCGATTGTGACGAACCAGTCCTCGGACTGAATAAGACTCACAATCATAGGGATCGTCAGCATCCGGAACCTAAGTCTCCTCAGAGAACGGTTCAGGTGACGAAGATCTAAAACGAGACGCAAACCACCGTCTCTCCCGGGACAGTGAAGTACCGGCTGTAGAAACCGGTATGCATCCCTCAGATGGGGATTTGTTTTATGGCCCCATGTATTTCTCGCTCCATCACCTATGCTTGGTTGACCCGTATTTCCAAGATTCCTCGGAATCATGGGGGTGTGGACCAGAACCGAAGCTTGTAACCTTGTCGGACAGTGCGCAAACTCAGTGCGACACGCCGGGTCAAGCTTCTCAAGCGGGCAGAAGAGTCCCTCAGGGGAACCAACCACTCGAGGCTGGTGGCTGGGGGACCTGGAGTTACTCGGTTACTCGAAGCACTGCAGCGGCGGGAAATCCCCGAGGATCGGCATGTACATGCCTAACTGCCCCCCGAACCTGCAATGTGAGAGCTGCGGTACCCCGAAGCGATGAAACGGCGGGATTTAACCGGGAATGAACGTCTACAGGCCTCAGTAGACGACGCAACTCTGGCCTGACTGCTGCACAGCCGTGCAGGTCTAAAGGCAGCGGTTGCATGGAACTCGCCATGCCCAGAAGTGCCACCGGCGGCAGGGTTAAGAGGCTGAGCTCCCGAGGGCACAATGGGGGAGCAGCCATGTGCTCAACCCCGATGGGGGGGGCACCCTCTGAGGCCCGACGCTCGAGTCAGGGCCTCTTCTGTGAGGCCTGCTGGGCGAGAAGCACGGCCATCAGTCCCATCTTCTCCCTCTCAGGTCCTCTCCGAGCAGGCTGGAGCGAGCCCCTAGGCCGCTAGGGAGGGGCATGCTGGGCCACACTCGCTTTCTGAGCCAGCATGTAAGAGCTGCGAGATTTTGAAGGCTGAGGTGGTCCACCCTCAGCTCAGGCCCGAGACCTCTGGCAACGGGTTAAACCATCGTCGTAGCATGGTGGAGCTCCGTCCATCCTCGGATGTGAGGGCTCTGCCCAAGTCGAAGTCCTAAGCAGGTCGGCTGGGCACACCCACACGCGTGCCATGGCATGCGGACATGTCCAGCCTGACCCGCTGCCCCGTATGCCTTGCCCACTAAAGTCAATGTAGGGTGACAAGGCCTACTAGGCAACGTCGGGGTCTTAAGGGAGGACGCGGCCTGGGGAATAAACGCCCCCAGCATCTCCCCGCCCTAGCCGTTCTCCTTGCACCCACTGATCGATGCAGACCGGCGACCAGTTGGGCTAGAAAACCGTGAAAAATATGGCCTGGACCAGGATTTCGACACCTCGGTGTGGAGATCCAGAAGAACGGCAGGTCCCGATGTGGGCGTGGAGGTGTGGCTAGAAGGAAACACTCACCGAGCGTCTTATCTCTCCTCAGAGAGGGCACTTGCTCACAGTCATCCCTCAGGGCTGACAGAGCCTGCTCTCCGTGCTGACAGCAGACACAAGTGTGTGGCCTCTGAACACGTCCCCGGTTCCGGTCGGAAGAAGCCGCGATGGGGGCTTCCGGTCCCGAAAACGAGTGGGAATTAGCGGATGAGCCGTGTCTCTCCCATTTCCCACGCAACCTCGAGGGCTGACAGAGCGAGCTCTCAACCCAAAACAGCCAATCAAAACACGTGAGTTGCCGGTGGGGATAATCCGTAGGCAGGGAGGAAGGACTGCAAAAACCGCTTCACACTCGTCATTTCCACAGAGACCCAGAGCGCTTGCTGAAGATCAGAAGACTGACGACAACAGTGAAGCCGGCTCCCCTTATACTTCCGGTTCCGCCGGCGTATGTCACGTGTTGACGTTAAACCCAATCAAGATTGGTCTAAGTTGATACAGAGATTCAGAGGCAGTCACGCTGAAGGCGTTCCCCATAGTGTCAGCTGACTCTGAAGTTCCCTTGAAAGGGAACCCCTGGCTCAATACATCAGACAGCACTTGTCCATTCCAGGGATCAAAATTAATGGTATAGAACACAAAATTAGTCTTTTTGCAGATGACGTTATGATTTATTTAGCTGAACCCAAAAAACATTTTACAAATCTTATGCAAGTTCTGGCACAATTGAATGAATATGCCGGATACAAATTAAATGTAAAAACCCAAATCCTTATGCTTAATTGTAAACCTAACAGGGAACTCAAACAAAGCTATGATATTAATTGGGACGCAAAAAGTCTAAAATATCTAGGTGTAAATTTAACTAAAGACTTAACAAAATTGTATAGAGCTAATTATGATTCAATCACTAATAATATAAAGACTGACATTGAGAGGTGGTCCACGTACCCCATGAGCTTCACTGATAGGATAAGAGGAATAAAAATTAATGTAATATCCAGGTATATATGGGGAGGTAAAAAACCCAGAGTGCGCTATTCAACTCTTCAATTACCTGAAGAAAAAGGTGGTATGGCTCTTCCAAATTTTAAAAATTATTTCTGTGCAGCACAGTTACGCCCCATCTTTTATTGGTGCATCCTAGTTACATAGCCAAATGGAAAGAAATAGAAACAAATACACAAGGTTTTCAAACTCAGTCATTCATAGGGGAGAGTGAACTCCATGGATACAGTAAAGATAGACTGGACCCAATAATGAAATTTTCATTGAAGATTTGGCATTCTACTGTTAAACATTTATAATTGGAGAAAGAAATTGGAATACTCAGGTGGATTGCACATGATGAAGAATTTAAACCAGGAAGGGAGGATCCAATATTTAAACAGTGGAAGGACAGGGGAACAACTGCATTGTGCTGTGTAATTGCAGGGGGTGAAATTAGAAGCTTCCAGGATTTAAAGGATACATTCGGACTAAGAAATCATGATTTATTTAGGTACTTCGAGTTAAGGGATTATTACAACAAAAAAAGGAAAATTAGAGTAAACGATATCCATCCCCTAACTAAAATGATGATGAACGCCTATAACCATACATTACCCAAAATAATCTCATCTGTGTACGAGGTGTTGACTTAAAGCAGTCCCTCCTCCACATTATATATAAAATTTAACTGGGACAAAGAATTAAAAACTGAAATAACAGAAACCGATTGGTATGACATGTGGCTAATGCACCAAACTACTACCAGCTCAAAAATATGGACGGAATTTTGCTGGAAGTGTCTTATCCGCTTCTTTATAACACCTAAGATCAAAAGCAAACAAGTCTCCAGGCAACAGGTGTGCTGGAGACAATGTGGCCAATTAGAAGCGGATTACACACATATCTTTTGGAGTTGTGAGAATATTCAATCATTTTGG
The DNA here is from genome assembly GCA_011952105.1 of Coreoperca whiteheadi. Taxonomy (NCBI): domain Eukaryota; kingdom Metazoa; phylum Chordata; class Actinopteri; order Centrarchiformes; family Sinipercidae; genus Coreoperca; species Coreoperca whiteheadi. The sequence continues at coordinate 7,744 of WNGW01000117.1, forward strand.
GAGGAGGTACAGGGAGTTATGTCTGAAATGTTTGGATATAAAATACCCAGAACATCTTTATTTTTACTTATGGGGAATATTAAAGGTACAGTACCTAAAAGTGATCAATATTTATGTAAGATTTTTTTTGCGGCTTGCAAAAAGACTATAAGTTTACATTTGTGAACGCTGTATTACATATATTTGATATGTATAATTTATTTTTTCCCCTTTTGTTAATATTGTTTAATTTTCATTCTAAATTTTGTAAATGAGAATAATAATAAAAATAAAGTATAAAAAAAAAAGCATGCTACATGAGAAGATTTGAAATGAGAATTAACGATTTATTTTGTACATATAACAAAAGGAGTTTATGCTGCTTTAGTCTTAGCTCAATTTGAAAACAATATTATTGAGTTAATCACAGGGTGGGCTTATTTGGAAGTTATGGGAAGGCTTAATCGGTACATGATTACCCATTTAAGTCCTTGCCAGGCGTTTCACATTATTTGTAATATATTGGGCTATTAAATATATTGGGCTATTAAAATAAAATGTAATTGAATTGAATGTTAGTAAAACATGACAATAATAAAACATATAATATTAATATTCAACAGCACCACAAACTACAACTTCCACATTCCCATAAAGTTGGATCAACACCTCTCTAAAATAGTTTCAACAAAAACTGAACATTATAACTTTCATAAGAAAACATTAAGAACACTATACAGTGCCCACGTCTCTGGTAGGGGAATTAACAATTATTATAATTTTTTTTAATGACCTCCAACCTCTGATCCCTGGGAGCTGCCTCTACAGAGGGGCAGCATACAATGCCTCTGTATTGGCTGTGTCCAGTCTCTGCCGTCCTGAACTGCCTGTGTCATGCAGTACTTTGCGGGTCAGTTATCGGGGGACTGGAGCAGGAGTAGGAGGTGCAGAGGAGAGGCTGGAAGTAAAGAAACACCCAGGGCACGTCCTGGATGCACTTGATGTGACATTTCTGCACACTCCACATGTGCTCCATGCAGGCCTAGTCCAGCAGTGACACCCCCATGAGGTCTCTCCCATTTGCCCCACCCAGTTTTTACAGCAGCTGCTCGACGAAGCTGATGGTGGCCTCCTCGCCTCAGGTCCTCCTATGGCAGTACTGGCTCAGGTCCTTCTTACTGATTCTCGTGTCCACGAGGAGATCAGTAACGGATGGTACACCCTCCTGTCTGAGCTGCTTACTCTTTTCCTGCTGCAACAGAGTGAGGTACCCTGCATCCCACTCAAAGGAAGGCAGCCCGTGAAGGTGGGGTAGAGAGTATGAGTGTTGGTGGTGCAGTCAGCCTCCTCATGAAATGCCAGATGTCAAGCCAAATGTCCCTGCGACGAGTTGGCCACTGTCCAGGGTGTACTCCGCCTAAGGCCCGAAGTTACTGGGATGGGCTCCAGTCACCCGCGACCCCAAAACGGGAAGAAGCGGTAGAAAATGACTGACTGACTGACAAGCGTATGTGGAGGTCTGGCCACTGCGCAAACCTGGTCTGCAGCTTGCTCTCCCCCTCACTCACACAGCAACCACAGTCCACGTACAGCAGCTCTAGAACAGATGCATGGTGGTACTGCTCCATCACATCAGGCCCCATCTTGTCCAGTCTATGCCCCTCCTGCTCTGACAGGAGACTGGTCAGGATCTGGCTGACGTCGTTGCTGATGGAGGTCACCCAGAGAGCTGTCCCCCTGCTGTGGCCAGCCAGCTTCTTTGTGTTCTGGAATATGACAACATTGGTGTTTAAGATTCCGCATGTTTTACACAGCAAGCAGTAAGTGTATTAGGATTTATTACACAGCACACATGTATAATAACTTCATATCTGTTATCATTGACAATAATGTTTATGCGTATATGAGAGTATATTATGTTCATGGAAATCTATGACAGTCAGATTATTTATTACCTTATTGGTTGAGTCCATCTTTAAGATGGAACCAAACATGGACGTGATGCTGGCCTTAATATGGTCCATGCGGGAGAGGATGTCCCTGCTGTACACAGACAGCAGCCAGCAACTGGTGGGGATGTTGATGGGCTCCAGGGATTTCTGGAAGACCATTGGAGAGAGGCTGGGCAGATTCGCAAAGTTAGCACACTCCCCAAGATAGTGTGCCAACCTGCTCAGCCATTCCTGCCCATGGTTCTCCTTAAGCTGCTTCACCAGTTGTGCTGGACTGTTGCCGAGAGTCCGGTCCCGAAGCAGCTGAATGACACGGATGTCACAAGCATACCTGAAATGCACTTTGTTGCAGTGGTTAGTTACATGTTCATTGGAGTATTAATCCAGTGTCAAGTCTACACAATCTTTTCAAAACTGCTTTACTCACTTGTGGGTCAGGATCAGCCAGAACATCCTCTGGTGTGGCAGTTCCAGCTGGTCTCGGAGAGTCTGACTGGTCGGCAGACAGTTCAGGGAACACGCAGTGCACCTGAGTATCTCTGTCACCATCAGGTAATACCTGTCGATGTCCAGGACCTTCTGAGACCTCTTGTGGACACCATAGCCCGTCAGCTGCTTCTCACAAGCTGGGCAGAACGTCTTCACCTTCAGGTGGTAAGACATCCACACCAGCAGCTGATGGGTGAAGAAGTGGATAGGTGTCTTTGTCTGGTGATAAATGAGAGCTGTGACAGGGGGCTCATACCAAAGCTTCAAATCTGGCCACAGTTTGCCAGAGTAAAAAAGGGTGTTAAATATAATGTCTATGACTATTTAAGAACTAAATTAAAAAAACATTTAATCGTTATTTACTTTGACAAGTTGTTTTGTGATGCATATACCACTGACAGACAAGCACCTGAATGCAAACACCCGGTAGATACCAAATTGTTTCCAGTCATATTTCCCAACATTATGGATGTTAATGAATGAACCACCTGAATGCACCATTAAACAACACAGAGGGTCGCAAAGTCCTCACCAATAGTGTACTTCTCTGTATACAGTCCACTGAAATGCAGAATTAGATGAATGAAGAAATTCTATCAATTCTATCAGGGATTTTGACCTGTTGACCAGTGGAGGTTGATACATTTCACAGACTACTTATGCCCCTTTAAGTTTTAGCTTATTTGAACATTTTCACATTCAGAACTCTGTTGTGGAAAACAAAGTCCATGTATAAGCAACAATTTCCTTTCTATGTAATTCTAGAATAATCTCCCTTTATAGATAGTAGGGCCTGAGGAGTATATAAGCTACAACATAACACAGTATACAGATCAAAAAGCTTGTTTTATGACCACTGTTAAGGCTGCTGGAGCATCACTGGCCCAGCAGGGGGCAGTCTTGTTTAGCAGGAGATGATGACTGCTGACTGTGTTGGCTCCAAAGGTCCACCATTAGACAGACTCTCACAGGCAGCCAGTTCATGATAGAGAGTGTTGAGCACCTCCAGAATGTGGTCTTTCCCTGTGCACAAACAGAACAGATGTGATCGCTGAGGGAATCATGTTACAAACGACCAGGCGAGAATTTAATTTAACTCCCTGCCCTGAGTGACTGTACATTTTCATAATCACATTTTACAGGACTTCACAGGACTTCACAGGATTTTATTGGGTGTGTGAGATCTACTACCCGTGTTGCAGGTCACTGCAAGACTCCAAAGTGCTGAGCAAGATTTTCAGGAGAGACGTTTATTAAACAAGAGAGAGCTATTCTCAGATGCTATCAGGCAATTAACCGGCACTTCAACAAGGAATCTGAGTCTTTTAACCACAGAGGCTCTCACACATGCTCAACAAGTGAAATTAATTTTATTTCAGGTGTGTGATCAATCTCCTACTGTTAGGCTAACATGACCAATGAGAATTAAGACATCTGTCAAAGCGGACTTTTAGTTTCAAAGTATCAGTAAGTGAATGTCCACATGGAGGTTTGTGCTTGAACAATGCTAGTGAAACCTTTTAATTTGCTTTTCTTTGTGATGTCTGACCAGAGGAAATCAATGCTGCAGTTTCATTTCTGAAAGCATATCGAAAATTCCATTCTAGTAACTCTGTATTCTCAGGCAAAAAACAAAACTATGGGACAAATCTATGTCTACCGAGTTACATTTGTTACAAAGAGGTGAGACATTTGGAAAGATTCTGTGCAGTTTCTTTTTCAAATAATGTAGCCTGTATATGACCTTAAACTGAATAAGGCAGTGTCTAGAATTAATGAAATTTCCATTCCGAGTTCTTTCTCCCAGTCTTCCTTAATAAATCTAGTAGAGGGGGAATTAAAAGATTGCAGAAAATCATAAATTATTGATAATGCTCTTCCTTTACGTTGATCAAGACATTTATCAATAATTGAGGCTAACATATTATCCGAAGAAGGTATATTAGCACGTATATAATTCCTAATCTGTAGAAATCTAAAAAATGATTTTGGGGGAGTTTAAATGTCTGTTGCAGCTGGCTAAAGGATTCTAGAACCCCATCGACGAGAAGGTCCCCAATAGTACATAGACCCATTTCTTTCCATTGCATAAAGGTCCCATCTAACATTGATGGTTTGAATGATGGATTCTTAGTTATGGGGGTTAGAAACGAAAGGGGCTTTATCTTGAAGTGGCTTGTTATCTGTTTCCAGATGCGTAGTATATTCCGAATTACAATATTATTATTATATGTTGATTGACAGAATGTTACAGGGGAAAGAATTACTGCTCCTGGATTAAAGGGATAACACTGATCACAAACTATTTGGAGCCAATTAGGAGGGGTGCTACGATCATCCAGCCACATTGAAATTAATCTGATATAAGAAGCACAGTAATAAAGACGAATGTCTGGGAGTGCTAGAACTCCTTCTCATGTAGGTTTGCAAAGGTGTGCCTTCCTAACTCTGTGACTTTTATATCCCCATAAGAATGGAAGAATAACGGATCCTCATTGCTTACAAAATGACTTAGGCAGAAAGATAGGAATATTCTGGAATAGATACAGTATCTGTAGTAAGAATATCATTTTAATTGCATTTATTCTGCCTTACAAAGAGATCGGGAGTGCTTTCCAAAATTGTACAACACCTCGCAGTTTGGAAATCAAAGGTGTAAAGCTAGCCTTTAAAAGCAAAGAATATTTAAGAGTGACTACAATTCTTAGGTATGTAAACATTTCCATACGAATTTTAAACGGAGAGGACTTTATTGAAGACAGATCTTTTAGTCCAATGGGCATTAACTCAATTTTATTTCAATTAACTTTAAACCCTGAAATGTCCCAAAAGCATTAATAGTGTTCATAATAACCGGAATAATTACATGTGGTTTGGTAATATATAGTAAAATGTCGTCCGCATATAGAGATATTTTATTTTCTGTATTTAAAGTGTTAAATTCATGAATAGAAGGGTTGGAATGAATAGACTGAGCAAGGGGTTCTACAGACAAAGCAAATAGGAGAGGGGAAAACGGGCAACCTTGCCTTGTCCCTCTTTTGAGATCGAAGGAACCAGACAGGGTATTATTGGTTATTATCTGAGCTGTAGGGCTTTTATACAAAATCTTAATCCAATCTATAAATGTATCCCTCACATCAAATTGTTTTAGCACTGTGAAAAGATATTGCCACTCCACTCGATCGAACGCCTTTTCGGTGTCGAGAGAGATTATTACCAAATTGTCTTGGACAGCTTTGGGATGATGCATTATATTAAAAAGACGCCTAGTGTTTTGAGAGACATTCCTGCTAGGAATGAATCCATTCTGGTAAGGATGAATTAGACTACTAAGCAGTCTACCAAGTCTATTTGCGAGTATCTTTGACAGTATCTTCTGATCTATGTTAAGGAGAGATATTGGTCTATATCCTTCCATCTATTTTATATTTTTAACTTTTTTAGGAATAACAGTTATGATTGCCTCATTGAATGTCGGTGGTAGCCCAGATACTAATGCCTCCTCAAAAGTTCTAAGCAGGTGGGGGGAGAGAACTTCATTACATTTTTTATATAATTCAGAGGGCAAGCCGTCTGGGCCCGGAGTTTTGCCGGTCTTTAAGGAGTTGACTGTACTTTTTAACTCGCCTAAAGTTATATGCTTATTCAGGGAATCACGTCCATCTTGGGTAAAAGAAGGAAGGTTATATTTAGACATTTTTCCATAACTCGGAGGTCGTTGCAAGGGTCAGAGGAGTATAAAGTTTAGAATTCCTTGAAGCAGATGTTTATATCCCTAGACGAAGTAAACTGTGTTCCAGATTTTGTTACAATCTTATGAATTGTCTTATCGTTTTCTAATTTACGTAACTGTCTAGCAAGTAGTTTATGTGGCTTTTCCCCGAATTCAAAATATTTCTGTTAAATGAAAAGGAATGATTTACTTAGCTTGTCTGAGACAATTTTATTATACTCATATCGCAGCTGCAGAATTTTTCTGTATGTGTCTAAAGAGGGGTTTTGTGCATTTTTGTTATCCAATAGATGAATTTGCTTACCTAAATCTAAAAGTTTTGCATTATATAGTTTTTTGGACCCTTGATAGGAGCTAACACATCCTCTAATAAAGGCTTTCAGTTTTTCCCAAAGTAGTCCCGATGAAACTTCGGGGCTCTATTAGAAGATGACCTGTCAAGTACCTATCAAGGACTCAGTTAAAGCCCCCCCCATGATGAGATTAGTTTGAGACACATATCAGCAATAAGAGCAAACACTTTCTTGAAAAAATCTGGATCATCATAATTTGGGGCATAGTTATTCACTAAGGTAATATGAAAAGAGTATATCTCACCAGATAGTATAATATATCGACCCTCTTTGTCCGATTTCAGGGTTTTAAGTTTAAATGGCACACCTTTTCGGATCAGGATGGCAACGCCTCAAGCTTTGACTGAAAAATTGGAGTGATAAACATTCCCAACCCATCTGCATTTCAACTTATCTTTAGAGTCAAGTTTCAAGTGCGTTTCCTGCAAAAAGATTATATCAGCAGAGAGCGATTTCAAGTGTGATAAAACCTTACTTCTTTTAGGGTGATTCAGACCTTTCACATTCCACGAAGCAAACACAATGCCTCATCTGTCAGTTGATGGTAAAGTATTACTATGTATCATTAGTACTCAATGCATCATTATCAGAAGATTCACCACACATTTTATCACTTTGAGGTATCTTAAACAGGCCCCTTTCCCACCCGTCCACCAACTTAAACAGCAACCCCGTCATCTAACCAACGAGCTAAAGAACCTGCGGTACGAGACAAAGTAAATTGAAAATGACCAATTGGTATCAAAAGAACAAAAGTATATTGTAAGAAAATTGTTGTTCTAGAGAAAATAAAACAAAAACAATGTCTTATTCGTTGACCTTCAAATGTTGATTAACATAGCTCCACAATAAAGAATTTCAGAAGAACATCTCGAAACATATAGAAAATAGAAGTAAGGGTCAGTTACAGAATGGTTTGTGGTTATGAATTATTCCACATATCAAAGCAAAATAGTTACACCCAATGAGTAGTATATTGTTCGTACTTATCTCAGATTACGTGACATTTTGAGAACAGTCACTCTGGTCTGAAGTGGCTTTCTGCAAACTTAACGGCTTTGTCCGAATCCGTGAAATAGTGTACCTTGCCATTGTAAGAAATCCGTAGCTTTGCCGGGTACTGTAGACCTTACTTGACACCAGGTTTGGCTTTCAGCATCTCCCTTGCTCGCTTAAAAAGCACACGGCGTTTCACAACTGCTGGGGTGTAGTCTGGGAAGATGTTGACTCTATGACCTCTGAATGTCACCTGCTGCATCTTGTATCTTGCATCTTCTGCAGGATTTCTTCCATTTCATGGGTATAGTGTAGTCGAAGAGTGAAAGCTTGCGGTGGTTCATCGTCGCCAGGGCAGTTTCGCAGTGCACGATGAGCGTGATAAACAAGCGGGAACTTATCTAACAATAATGCTTCCATCAAAAATTGTGCAATGAAGTCCCTTGGTTTCATTCCAGAGTCAGCCCCATCCCTGATGTATAGTACACGAATATTCTGTCCCCTACTATTTTCTTCAAGGTCCATGCATTTGTCTGAAAGCTGCTCAACCGCCTGTTTTAAACGGCCTATTTCCTGTTCAAGCTCGGCCACTGCATCCAAAGAGGTTGAAGCATTAGCTTCCAAGCCAGCCAGTTTTGAAGCTTGCTCATCCACGGTGATTTTAACAGCTGAGATTGCAGAGCTGGCCTCCTGTTGGAACGCGCTGAGCTCTCCTCTCATGGAGACAGCAAGTTGTTCAGCCTTGGAAGTCTAACTTCATGTCCTCTCTCACTACATCCATAAAACTCCTCTTTGGTCTTCCTCTAGACCTCCTGCCTGGCAGCTCCAACCTCAGCATCCTTCTACCAATATATTCACAGTCTCTCCTCTGAACATGTCCAAACCACCTCAATCTGTGCTCTCTGGCTTTATCTCCGAAACATCTAACATGAGCTGTCCCTCTGATGTACTCGTTCAGGATCCTGTCCATCCTCGTCACTCCCAAAGAGAACCTCAACATCTTAAGCTCTGCCTCTTGTCTTTTCTTCAGTACCACTGTCTCTAAGCTGTACAAGATCGCTGGTCTCACCACCGTCTTGAACACCTTTCCTTTCATTCTTGCTGATACTCTTTTATTACACAACACACCTGAATCTTTTCTCCACCTGTTCCAACCTGCTTGCACTCGCCTCTTCACCTCTTTTCCACCGTCTACATTGCTCTGAACCGTTGACCCTAAGTATTTAAAGTCCTGCACCTTCTTCACCTCTGCTCCCTGTAACCTCACCGTTCCACCTGGGTCCCTCTCAATGACACACATGTATTCTGTTCATGCAGCTAAGCTTCATTTCTCTGTTTTCCAGAGCAGACCTCCATCTCTCTAGATTCTCCTCCACATGTTCCCTGCTCTCACTACAAATCAAAATGTCATCTGGAAACATCATAGTCCATGGAGATTCCTGTCTAACCTCATCTGTCAGCCTGTCCATCACCAGAGAAAACAAGAAGGGGCTCAGAGCCGATCCTGGATGCAGACCCACCTCCACCTTAAACTCCTCTGTCACACCTACAGCACACCTCACCACGGTCTTACAGCTCTCATACATGTCCTGCACCATTCTAACATACTTCTCTGCCACTCCAGACTTCCTCATACAATACCACAGCTCCTCTCTCGGCACCTTGTCATACGCTTTCTCTAAATCTACGAAGACACAATGCAACTCCCTATGACCTTCTCTGTATTTCTCCATCAGCATCCTCAAAGCAAATACTGCATCTGTTGTGCTCTTTCTAGGCATGAAACCATATTGCTTCTCACAAATGCTCACCTCTGCCCTTAGCCTAGCTTCCATTACTCTTTCCCACAACTTCATTGTATGACTCATCAGCTTTATTCCTCTGTAGTTAACACAGCTCTGCACATCTCCCTTGTTCTTAAAAATTGGCACCAGTACACTTCTCCTCCATTCCTCGGGCATCCTCTCACTCTCCAAGATCTTGTTAAACAAACTAGTCAGAAACTCTACTGCCACCTCTCCTAGACACTTCCATACCTCCACAGATAAGTCATCAGGACCAACTGCCTTTCCACTCTTCATCCTCTTCAACGTCCTCCTCACTTCACTCTTGCTAATCTTTGCGACTTCCTGCTCCGCACATGTCACCTCTTCTACTCTTCGTTCCCTTTCATTTTCCTCATTCATCAACTCTTCAAAGTACTCCTTCCATCTTCCCATCACACTCCTGGCACCTGTCAATACATTTCCATCCTTATCTTTAATCACCCTAACCTGCTGCACATCCTTCCCATCTCTATCTCTTTGTCTGGCCAACCTGTACAAATCCACCTCTCCCTCTTTAGTGTCCAACCTAGCATACAAGTCCACATATGCTCTTTGTTTGGCCTTTGCCACCTCTACCTTCACCTTACGCTGCATCTCCCTGTACTCCTGTCTACTCTCTTCAGTCCTCTCAGTGTCCCACTTCTTCTTTGCTAACCTCTTTCTCTGTATACACTCCTGAACTTCCTCGTTCCACCACCAAATCTCCTTGTCCACTTTCCTCTTTCCAGATGACACACCGAGTACCCTCCTACCTGTCTCCCTGATCACATTAGCTGTAATGGTCCAGTCATCTGGGAGCACTTCCTGACCACCCAGAGTCTGTCTCAGCTCCTCCCTGAAAACTACACGACATTCTTCCTTTTTCAACTTCCACCACTACATCCTCTGCTCTGCCTTTGTCCTCTTCATCTTCCTCACCACCAGAGTCATTTTACACACTAGCATCCTGTGTTGTCTGGCTACACTCTCCCCTACCACTACTTTACAGTCACTGGTCTCTTTCAGATTACGTCTACACAAGATGTAGTCCACCTGAGTGCTTCTCCCTCCGCTCTTATATGTCACTCTATGTTCCTGCCTCTTCTGGAAGAAAGTGTTCACTACAGCCATTTCCATCCTCTTGGCAAAATCTACCACAATCTGTCCTTCTGCGTTCCTGTCCTGAAGACCAAACCTGCCCATCACATTCTCATCACCTCTGTTCCCTTCACCTACATGCCCATTGAAATCTGCACCAATCACCACTCTCTTCCCTCTGGGGATGCTCTGCATCACTTAATCTAACTCACTCCAGAATTTCTCCTTCTCTTCCAACTCACATCCTATCTGTGGGGCATAACCACTCACAACATTGAACATCACCCCTTCAATTTCCAGCTTCAGGCTCATCAACCTGTCTGACACTCTTTTCACCTCTAGAACATTCCTCACAAACTCCTCTTTCAGGATAACTCCTACTCCGTTTCTCTTCCTATCTGACCCATAGTAGAACAACTTGAACCCTGCTCCTAAGCTTCTAGCCTTGCTACCTTTCCACCTGGTCTCCTGGACACACAGTATGTCCACCTTCCTTCTCTGCATCATGTCAATCAACTCTCTAGCCTTCCCTGTCATAGTACCAACATTCCAAGTCCCTACTGTCAGTCCTACATTCTTAGCTTTCCTCTTCTCTCTCTGCCTACGAACACACCTTCCTCCTCTCCTTCTTCGTCTTCGACCAACAGTAATCCAATTTCCACCGGTACCCTGTAGGTCAACAGCACCGGTGGCGGTCGTTGTTAACCCGGGCCCCGACCGATCCAGTATGGAAGTCATTGTCGTGATTCGCATTTTTAATTTGGCATGTGTTTTACGTTGGATGCCCTTCCTGACACAACCCTCTGCATTTATCCAGACTTGGGACTGGCACAAGAAGACACTGGCTTGTGCTCCCCTGCGGTTGCATTCTCCTAGACCCCACACTACGCTGCTTAAAAATGTTTTAGTAAGCATTCTTCTTTACTAAATATGATCAGTCTATCTACCACAGTCTTTTAAAGTAGCTGTAATTAAACCTCTTCTTAAAAAGCCTACCGTTGATCCAGGGGTTTTAGTCAACTATAGAACTGTATCTTACCTTTTCTTTATCTCTAAGATCCTTGAGAAAACTGTTCTCAATCATTTATGTGACTTTCTAAATAACAGTAGTATGTTTGAAGATTTTCAGTCAAGATTTAGAATGCATCATAATACAGAGACAGAAGGAGGAAAGGTGTTCAAGACGGTGGTGAGACCAGCGATGTTGTACAGCTTAGAGACAGTGGCACTGAAGAAAAGACAGGAGGCGGAGCTGGAGGGGGCAGAGCTTAAGATGTTGGGGTTCTCTTTTGGAAGTGACGAGGATGGACAGGATCAGGAACGAGTACATCAGAGGGACAGCTCATGTTAGATGTTTGGGAGATAAAGCCAGAGAGGCCAGATTGAGGTGGTTTGGACATGTTCAGAGGAGACACTGAGGTTGGAGCTGCCAGGCAGGAGGTCTAGAGGAAGACCAAAGAGGAGATTTATGGATGTAGTGAGAGAGGACATGAAGTTAATTGGTGTGAGTGCAGAGGATGCAGAGGACAGGGTTAGATAGAGGCGCATGATTCGCTGTGGCGACTCCTGAAAGGGAGCAGCCGAAAGGAAAAGAAGAAGATGTGTTTTACGTCGGATGCCCTTCCTGACACAACCCTCTGCATTTATCTAGACTTGGGACTGGCACAAGAAGACACTGGCTTGTGCCCCCCTGTGGTTGCATTCCCTTTGACCAAAGAAGGCTGAGTATATATAGCCAAACCATCTGCCCTCTCTCAGGTAGACCACACCTGACGACCCGCCCACACAACACAAGACAACCCTCTTAAAGGGGAAGCCCAAGGTGGGTTGTCACAATGGCAATGGCAAAATTGTAGTATATAAATATATAATTATGACGAAAAGTGTGGGATGTAAAACAAAAGGGAAGAATTAAATACCTGTTGAAATACCTCCTGAAAGTCACGGTAAGAAAGAAGAGAGGGACGAGAAAGCACAAAACTCCGGGAGAGGGAAGAAGTCAAGTTAGTAACATGCATTTATGGCATGAGAATGCATACGGATGGAGAGGAGGACAGAGGTGAATTATTTCTGCATTATTTTAGTTTTTTTATTTTTACTTCCATCTGCCCTGAAATATACCAGTTTGTTTTCAATTCAGTTTTACAGGTTATAGGTCCCTCCAAACAACATCTTTTAGAGCCACCCAGTGTAACCTGTCAAAAAATACAAACCACTAGTTTGTAATTTTTGTATTAGCCCTTTAGGAGGCTCCATACAGGCCAACCAATGCCACAGTGCAGATGCTACCAGGTCGTTAATGATTAGTGGTCTGCTTCTAAAGGACATTTGTGGCATCAGTCATTTCCAGTTATTCAGTCTTCCTTCTTCCTTCTCCACCAACCCCTCCCACTTCTACTGGTGCAATGGTCTCATTGCCAACGTACACCGCAAGATATCTTAAACTATCCTTATTCCAAATCACACCCCCATTAGACTGGGCAGACCCACTCTCCTTCTCCCAATAGCTAGTGCTGTGACCAATTGACCCTTGTAGCTGATATGGTTCAATAATCTTTAACAAACTTTTTTAATCTCTTCTTGATTTTTGATAAGAACAATGATGTAATCTGTTAGCTGATAAAATGTGACTTCTGTTAAAACCCTTTAAAATCAACCCTTAAATGTTTGCCCTTATTTTGCATAACATGGGTTCAATAGACAGTGAATACAACATCCCTGAGAGAGAACAGCCCTGTCTCACCCCCCTACACAGTTTAAAAGGGGGACTCAGACCTCCATTCATACATCCATTCAATACACTCTCAATGTTTTGATCTTAGCTATAAGACCTGGGCTGAGGCTGAAGCTCTGTAAAATCTTCCAGAGCTAAAGGTGCTCAACCCAGTCAAAAGCCTTTTCTTGGTCTAGAGAAATGAGACCAGTTTCGATGTCCAAAATATCTCAAATTAATAATAATAATAATCTTTATTTTATATAGCACTTTTAAAAAGAGAATCTCAAAGTGTTTTACAAGCATAGACAGATAAAAAGCAAAAGATACATGCAACAAAAAAAAGCAAAATAACAATCACATAAAAGCCAATCTGAAAAAATGTGTTTTAAGACTAGATTTAAAAACATTAAGAGAATCCGCCTGTCTGAGCATCATCGGAAAAGAATTCCAAAGTTTAGGTGTACAGGTTGAGAAGGCCCGGTCACATTAAGGTCTCATTGTCCAGGATGGACCTACCAGGCACACAGTAAGTCTGATCTTGTTGTATCACTAGGTCCATCACCTCTCTCAGTCTGTTGGCCAACGCTTTAGACAGGATATTATAGTCCGAACAGAGAAGAGACACAGGATGCCAGTTTTTGATCTCTTGTAGATCTCCTTTTTTAATAAGATAGTTATTACAGCTCGTCCATAACTTAGCAGTAGCAACTTGTCTATACAACTCATTAAAAACACTTAAAAGATCTTTACCCATCTCCCTCCATAACGCTGGAGTCAATGGAATATCCTCAATACAAGGGACCTTTACCCCTTCCATACCCTGCAGGGCTATGATAGGTTCTTGCAACATCAGTGGTTCTTCCAACTCAGCGTTAAAGTCTTCTGGGACTTTAGGCAACCTTCACAGAAGGAGTCAAACTGTTCTTCATCTTCTTTATACTCACTGCTGCAAAGGTCTGAGTAAAAACACACTGCTCGTCCCCTTATCTCATTAGAGTTTTGTCCTGCAGAGCACAGGGCATGAATAACCCTGCTGTGTCCCTTCTTCTTTAGTCCAAAGAAGACTAGACCCCCCCACCATTCTTTCCCCCACAAATAAAACTGTCGCTTGTACAAACATCACATCAGTCCCTTTTAGTCTCATCAGCTCGTACAGCAGAGACCTTTTCACTGTGTCTCTTGCCCCATTTATAATCAGCTGTTACGGTTAAGGTATTCTTAGGTTGGACCCAGAATACAAGGCTGGACACAACGTATGTGGTAGGAGGACAAATAAGATTTATTGTAGTAGTTCCAGAGAGGTTGAGAGCTGGAACGGCTGGAAGCAAGACAGACAGGTAAGTGGAGGCAGAGAGTCCACACACACTGGAGACGAAGGATGTCGGTTGACAGGCTGAAGGTTCCAGGAGGAGTTGCAGGAGTGGGGAGGAACGAGGCAGGCAGGCAGGAGATGGTAGGAGGATCCATGGAGCGAGACAGGTAGATGGATGAGGCAGACGGGAGAATTTCTGGAGGTGGAGACAGAGGAAACAATAAGTTGCTGCGAAAACACATTCGACAATATGCATACGTAGTTCAAGAGGGAAGAGCCCGACGTAAGTACGATCTGGCGAAGACAGGAAGGTTGAGCCGGTGTTTAAATACTGCAGGAGGTGGTGATGAACCGGGATGAGCTGCAGGTGTGCAGGTAGGCGGGGCGCAGGTGAATGATTGCAGGTGTGGAGGAGAGAGAGACTGGTCTGCTCGGTGGAAGGCTCCACACGAACAAAACAAACAAGACAGACAAGACACACAAGGCAGGGAAAACACTGGGAAACATGAGGAAGTTGAGGGAAGATATTCCCAAACCCTGACATCAGCGTACTTATATTAAAATGACTCATGGCAAGAGAGATTAAAAGCAAACACTACACTATCCCAAATTTAAGATGCAAAATCTTGTTCATCATCTTCATTATTTAGCTCTTGTCTCATTTTCTGAATCTTCTTCAGTTTGTACACCACCTGGTCACTGAGAAGTCCTATCCCTTAACTGCTCATATGTAGCTGGGCAGAGTTAGAAAAGAGCTCTTTGTCAGTGAAATACTCATCCACTTTCACTCCCTTCATGTTTTGAGTTTTCTCTAAGAACGGTTAGATTTTTCTGACACTGTAAGTTATTTTGATCTTGTGGCTATCACCCACTTTGAAGCCAGAAGATTCAATTTCACTGTCAGCAAAGGGGCCCTCCTCCATACTGGATCCAAACTCTGTATCTCCCTGTATCCCTGTCATCCTCCCTCTTGTCTTGCTTGCTGTCCCTTTGTTCGTCTTTGAGTTTCCACTGCTGCTTCTAGTTTTCCTTTTCAGATGGGACACTTTCAGAACCTCACCATCATGTCAACTTCACTTCCTACCACCACTGCATCCTCTACAGCTCTTTTGCTTACACAGGTTCATGTCCCTTACCTGTCTCCTCCTGTCGTCCCTCACTCACCTGATTGTCCTGCTAAACTCCACCTGCATCTCCCTGTCCCTCCACACTCACCTGACTGTCTTGTCTCCTTATCGCTGTTTCATTCTGGTTCTGTTCAGTTTCCTTTACCTCAGCAGATGCCTTGTTAGAAACATTCTGCCCTGATGTAGAGTTTTCCTCTGGACGTGCTCTAATGAGATGTCCATCTCTACCACAACTGAAACATCTTATTGAGTCTGACGTTGTTGTAAATAGCACATAATCAAATTCATCCACTCTAAGTTTGAACGCTAAGCTCAACGCTAAGATTCAGGATCATGTGTAGTTGCCTACTGTATGACGCTACATGTTTCGGCAGGGGTGACTTACAGCCTGAGGGGACTTTCTTTATCTGGGAGCCAATTTTTCCATGTCGAGATAATTCCTGTGTCAGTAGTCTATAATGAACGGGGCAACATTACAGAGTGTAACTTTTTTCGCCAGTGTAGTGAGAGGCAGAACAGACATAAACATATAGTAAACCAGAATCCCATTTTCCACTACTGCATTCACCTTTTAAACACTGTCTACAAAGATGACCACAGCTTTGTTAATTCCGAGCAGCAGACTTAATGCTGCTGTGACCAACAACCTGTCACATGTCCAGGCTACAGTCATCCACTGAACATGAAAAAGCCGGTGTGATCTTAATCATGTGCTTTCTTGTCAGTTTGGCCAGATCCATATGCACTTTGACCTGCAAAATGCTGGCTGATTACAAACACACACAACCCCCGCCGCGGCCCAAAACCCTTTAAATAAACACCAACACAGTAACACTTAAAAAAAAACACTATTTACAATATTTACAGTAAAAGATGAAGAAAAAATATTGAAATAACTCAAAATTGCATCAAACCCTTTAACTGGATCCGACAATGGTCTGATGCAATTAAAAGGCAATTTGTAATTTTCATCAGTGCTGTCTCTGTGCTATGATGCACTCTAAATCCTAACTGAAAATCCTCAAATATACTATTGTTATTTAGAAAGTCACATAACTGATTAGCAACGGATTTTTCAAGGATCTTAGAGATAAAGGGAAGGTTAGATATAGGTCTATAGTTGGCTAAAACCCCTGGATCGAGTGTGGGCTTTTTAAGGAGAGGTTTAATAACAGCTACTTTAAAAGACTGTGGTACATAACCTGTCAATAAAGACTGACTGATCATATCTACTAAAGAAGTGCTTACTAGTGGTAATACATCTTTAAGCAGCCTAGTTGGAATGGGGTCTAAGTGACAGGTTGCTGGCTTAGATGAAGACATTTTCGACGTTAGTTGACAAGAGAGAAGCAGTCAAAGTACACGTCAGGTTTCACAGCTCCCTCCAATGCCTCTATGCTTGAAGATCGGTTGGCACCAGCTGAGGGCAGGACGTGATTAATTTTATCTCTAATAGTCCAAATTTTATCATTAAAGAAGATCATGAAGTCATTAC
Source organism: Coreoperca whiteheadi (assembly GCA_011952105.1). Taxonomy (NCBI): domain Eukaryota; kingdom Metazoa; phylum Chordata; class Actinopteri; order Centrarchiformes; family Sinipercidae; genus Coreoperca; species Coreoperca whiteheadi. The sequence continues at coordinate 24,802 of WNGW01000117.1, forward strand.
TACTGAGGGCTACAGGAATACATGGCTCAATGGAGTTGTGGCTCTCTGTCAGCCTGGCTACAGTGCTGAAAAGAAGGTTGTTCATATTTTCCTCTATTAGTGATGAGTAGTAGGTTGCTCTGGCATTATGGAGGGCCTTCCTATATACTGTATTTTAAGACTATCTTGCCACATTGTTGGAATGCCATTTCCTTTCAAGTTTTTGTGAAGTTTGCTTTAATTTGTGGGTTTCAGCGTTATACCATGGACCTAACCTTTGTTGTTATATTATCTTCTTTCTTAGAGGGGCAATACAGTCAACTGTGGTTCGAAATGAACCTGCAGCCCTATCAACAAGAAGATCACTTTTAAACGGACTGAAATTAGCATAAGAGTCCTCGGTTATATTGAGACATAGCACTGAGTTAAATTCAGATGGAATCGCTTCCTTAAATTTAGCTACAGCACTATCAGATAGACATCTAGCGTAGCAGTATTTGCCTAGTGGTGTGTAGTCCAGTAATAGAAGTTCAAAAGTTGGATGGCAAAGTTACTTTCTTTGTTCCTTTAGCCTTAAAGTCCTGGGGTGGTGTTCACTTGATGAGGTCAAGAGCATGGTCCGTTGAGGGTGTTGTAAGATTGTGCAGCTACTTTAACGAATAGGGCAGTGTGTGTGTGTGTGACGAGTGAAGAAGGAGAGCGAAAGTGGAAGTAGCTTTCTTCCTAGTCCTAGAAAATGCATGAAAATAAACGAAATTTTGCACATAGGTCCAGTCCTATGCCAAACATCCTCAACAGAAATTGTGGGCCATCTAAAGTTGAAAACTTTTAAAATTTAGAACAAATCAGTCGTTCTTGCAACGACTTTCCAACTTTCACCAAAATGTAGTCAGTCACCTTTTGTTTTTCTTAAAAACTGTAAAACTAATTAAACCTATCTCCTCCCACATTTTTTACCCAAACAACACCAACTTTTCACACTGTATCTTCAAACTGTCCTCCAGCCAGATTTTTGAAAAAGCAAAAATTGAGCCTGCAGTGCATCAATTGTTTAACCATAAACAGTACAATAAACAGCTACAGTAAGATCATGACATGCCTTTAGTGTTTAAGGTTGTTTTCACTTGTAAATGGAATTTTTATTGGCTGGAGCCACATGGTTTATTGGCTTGTCAGGAAGGTTGTTGACGTCTTTGCTGCTGCATGACAAAGACCCATTACAGCGAAAGTATCACTATGGCAGCAGTATGGTAGGGGGTTGGATAGAAATGTCATTACCCACGAATTGCTTGTACACTGGATAATGAGACTATTATAGTACATTAAATGTGTTAAGTGCAATTTTATACCTGATTTTAACAAAAAATGGTTTGTGACATTCAAAATATATTAAGGTTACGTAGTTAACCATGGTTCCTTAGCTGACGCTATGGGGAACGCCTTCAGCATGGCTGCCTCTGAATCTCTGTAACAACTTAGACCAACCTTGATTGGGTTTAACGTCAACACGAACCGGAGGTATAAGGGGAGCCGGCTTCACTGTTGTCGTCAGCCTTCTGATCGACTGAAGCAAGCCGCTCACAGGAATGACGGAACTATGGCCGCGAGACGCAGCATCTCGTTCCCTATCAGGGAACCATGGTTAACTACGTAACCTGGTATGTTCCCTTGAACTTTAACACTGCATCAGCTGACGCTATGGGGAACGCAGTACCAACTCTGCCATGCTGAAGGGATGCCTGTCAGAGTGTGAAGCCAGCAGGGCACACTTCAGGACAAGAGAGGCACAGACCACGGATTATTTAAGCGGTCTAGGCTGTAAAAACTCACAAAAGTGTGAGGTGAAGACCATCCTGCAGCATTACATATATCTGATCGACAGAGGTGAAGGCAAACCGCACACCTCGTAAGCCGAAACGATAGCCTCAACTATCCACCTGCTAATAGTGTGTTTGGAAGCCGGGCAGCCCTTATGAGGGGGCCCGAAGCATACCAGCAATTGGTCCGAATTGCACCACTAGGATGTCCTCTGGACATAAATCTCCAGGGCTCTGAGATTCTCAAAGCAGTTGCAGCCTCTCACCTGGAACACCTGCAGGACTACCGGCTGGGCCACCTCAGTAGGTACTTTAGGTACATAACCCAGCCTGGGATGCAGGAAGGCTCTAACTGCGCCTGGAACGATCTCCAGGTTAGCAGGAGCCACCGACAGGGACTGCAGATCTCCCACTCTCTTGAGAGAAGACATGGCCAGCAAAAATGCCATCTTTGAGGCCAGACACCTGTCTGATGCATCATCCAGTGGCTCGAACGGTGCTGTGGTCAGTCCATCCAGCGCCACTGTCAGATCCCACAGAGGGACTCAAACCAGAGGCGTCATCCTCAAGGTGCCAAGAAGGAAACTGTTAACAAAGCGGTGCTTCCAAAGCGAGCAGCCATCCACCAAACTGTGGAATGCTGCAATCGCAGCAACATACACCTTTAGTGTAGCGGGGGAGAGTCCAGCCAAAAACTGGCTTTGGAGGAACTCCAGCACTGAAGCCATCGGGCACTGAGCTGGGTCAAGATGGCGCTCCAGGCACCATTTCGTGAAAATGTTCCACTTGCCCGCATACAGTTTCCATGTGGAGGGGGCTCTAGAGTGTAAGATGGTCTCAACTACCTCGGTAAAGAGACCGGCAGCTCGGAGGTGGTCCCCTCAGGGGCCAGACCCACAGCTTTAATTTCCCCGGTTGGGGATGGAATATTTCGCCTAGGCCCTGCGAGAGCAGTCCCTCCTGACGGGAATCTCCCATGGGGAGCCGTCAAGGAGGGCTACCAGGCCCGAGAACCACATTCTGGCGGGCCAGAAAGGGGCCACGAGCAGCAGCTGGGCCCCTGTTCAGCGAACTTTCTGCCATGGCATCCAGGCCCAGGGGCGCTGGATACACAAGGGAGAACAAAAGGGGGCAATGAGCGTTGTCCGGGGACGCGAACAGGTCCACTTGTGCTCTGTGGTATCTCCTCCATATCGTCTGCACCGTCTCGGGGTGCAGTCTCCATTCCCCGGGCCTCGGCCCCTGCCTGGACAGGATGTCTGCTCCCACATTGAGGTACCCAGGTATGAAGAGTGCTCTGAGAGAGAGCAACTTCCCCTGGGACCACAAAAGGGTCAGGAACACCCGTTGTCTCCACATGTCTAAGGCACGCATGCAACTGCGTGTAACCTTGATCAGGGGAAAAGGATTGCCCCTCGGGGAAAATCCAGCATCCCTGAGCCACCACTGCAGCTGCCTCATGTGCAGCAATCCAAGCGGAATCACGGCGGATGCTGCAGCCATGAGGCCTAACAGTCTCTGAAACTGAAGTGCAGTTAGATGTCGGCCTAGCTGCACCCTGAGTACCATGGTCAGGATTGACTCTACGCTTGCGGGAGACATTTGTGCCCGCAACGTGACTGAGTCCCACACTACTTCTAGGAACGTAATACTTTGTGTTGGAGTGAGCGTGCTCATGCTCGCGTTGAGCCTCAACCCCAAGCACCTCAAGTGCGCAAGTACAACATCTCGATGCTGTACTGCGATGAGACGAGACTGAGACAAAATCAACCAGTCGTCCAAATCATTGAGGATGCGGATCCCCTGGAGTCTGAGACAAGCCATGGCGGAATCCATGCACTTTGTGAAGGTGCGAGGGAAGAGTGCTAGGCCGAAGGGAAGCACCCAATATTAGTAAGCTTTGCCCCCGAAAGCGATCCGCAGGAACTTCCAGTGTCCCGGAATGACAGAGACATGGAAGTAAGCGTCCTTCAGATCGATCGTGACAAACCAGTATTTGGACTGAATTTGACTGACAATCATAGGGATCGTCAACATCCGGAACCGGAACCTCCTCAGAGGCCGGTTGCACGGAACTCGCCACGCCTCGAAGCGCCACCGACGGCGGGGTGAGGAGGCTGAGTTCCCGAAACCTGAGGGCTCGATGGGGAAGCATCTATGTGCTCGACCCCGACGGGTGGCGCCCTCTGAGGCCCGACGCGCAAGTCAGGGCCTCTTCCTGGAAACCTGTCGGGCGAGAAGCACAGCCCTCAGGTCCCCCTTCTCCCTTTCAGGCCTCCGTCGAGCAGGCAGGAGCGAGCCCCTCGAACGCTGGGGAGGGGCATGCTGAGCCATACTCGCTTTCTGGGCCAATTTTTAAGAGCTGCGAAACGTCAAAGGCTGAGGTGGTCCACCCTCAGCTCCGGCCCGAGACCTCTTTCGACGAGGGATAAACCGCTGGAAGGCCGCAGGCTTTTGGCTCACTTCCCTGAAGCACTCGACAACTGAGTCGACCGCCTCCCCGAAGAGACCAACGGGCGAAAGCAGGGCATCCAAAAGGAAGGTTAGCCAGAGTCAGCCATAAGTGGCGCTCTGTCGCCACCAGCAGGGCCATGGACCGCCCGATAGCTCAGACCGTATCCTTCGTGGCCCTGAGCAACAAATCCGTCGCATGGCGAAGCTCCTTCACATCCTCGGATGCGATGGGCCCCCCGTCGTCGAGGTCATCCAGCAGATCGGCCTGGTATGCCTGCAAGACCGCCATAGTGTGCAGGCACGCACCGGCCTGACCCACCACCATGTAAGCCTTGCCGACTAAAGCAGAGGTAATACGGCAGGGCTTAGTAGGCAATGTCGGGGTTTTCACGCGGTCTCCGACCATAAATACGCCGCCAGCGTCTCCTCAATACCTGGCATACTGCCGTAACCGTTCTCTTTGCGCCCGCTGATCGAAGCATACTGGCGACCAGTCGGGCTTGAAAGCCGTGTAGAATACGGCCGGGACCAGTACTTCGACACCTCAGTGTAGAGGTCCGGAAAGAACGGTAAATCCCAACGCGGGCGAGGAGGTGGGGCTATGAGGAAACTCGCGTCGAGCTTACTCTGGCGACGAGCGTCCTGCTCTTCCGCTGGCCAAGCGATATTGAGCCTAGCCACCGCACAGGAAACCACGTCCAGCAGCTCTTCATACTGCCGAGACTGGGCTGACGAGCCACCCATGTCACCGCCTTCCACTCCGAGCACATCCAGTTCCTCGAAACTAGAGTCTCAGTGAGCGGGCTCCCGTTCCGGGACGGAAGAAGCCGCAGATTCGGTGCAGGCTTCCGGACCCTGAAAGTGGGAGAAAGAAAGAGCCGAAGGTCCATCTGCGATTCCCAGGAGTGCAGTCGCCGTGTGTGTCACCGTCGGGAATATAGCGTGGGCAGGGATACACGCACTGCCGAAACCGCTTTACACTCACCATTTCTCAGAGATCCAGAGCGCTTGCTGAAGATCAGAAGACTGACGACAACAGTGAAGCCGGCTCCCCTTATACCTCCAGTTCCGCTGGTGTGCGTCACGTGTTGACGTTAAACCCAATCAAGATTGGTCTAAGTTGTTACAAAGATTCAGAGGCAGTCATGCTGAAGGCGTTCCCCATAGCGTCAGCTGACGCAGCGTTGAAGTTCCCTTGAAAGGGAGCCTTATTTTCCTGTCTATTCTGTCATTTTCCAAGACTTATATACAAATGAAAGTCAGATTAAAGTATTCCATTTTCTACAGGTTTTCAAAAATGCATGGGAATTGTTGTATACCTATGTACAGAATATGTTTGGGGCTGTGAAAACCACAGCTCATGTTGATGCAAGAAAAGTATCAGTGTGACACAAGATACTCAGGGAGACTTGATTATGTACTGTAATGTTGTGTCTATACCCTGTGTTTATAAAAGCAGCCAGAAGATTGCTACAATCAAATAGATTTCAAATTTCTATAGCTGCCTGCAAAGTGCCCAGTCCACTGCAGAACAGAAATAGTGAGCATTATAAGGCACTGCAGTATCTGGATAAGAAAGGATGGTAGACACAGATTTCTTTCATTAGTATGTATGAATGAGGAAAAAGTGCCAGGACAGCAAAATTACTCTCTGAGTCTTTACATTTCCATATCTCCAGAATGTCCCCTAAACTGATGACTGAACCATCAGCAACTGCAATAAGATCTTTAAGACCAAATTTTTATTTGGCCCAGTGTATTTTGAGAAAAGAACTGGAGAGAGAGGTCTGTCATTCAGCACGTCCTTGATATTAAGAAGAAAATATGAGAGCGAGGAGATTGAAGTGGAGGAGAAAGAACAAAACAAGCACATTAAAAGTCTTGCTGAAACATAATAATTGAGTTATGCAGATAGTTTATGTTGATTCGTGACATTTTGAGATGCTTTCCTGATGTCTCCAGAGGATTGGAACTGGGCGATAGCATTAATGGAAGTAGATGTAAGATACTCACACTGCCTCAGCTCTGGTAGGGATTTGTTTACCCAATTTGAATGGTAAGAAATCATAAAAGCCAGAAATCCTTTTGTTTGCTGTCTTACCGATTGCAAGCATTGATAGTTTCATCTCTGTGTCCAGTACAGAAATAAGTCAGAGGTATGTTTATCCTAGTTTACTGCAAAGACTAGAGGCAGGTGAAACATGTTACCCTAGCTTTCAGTAGAAGTGAAAAGTAAAATGCAACATTTTATGAAGTTATTTTAGACTTAACACTTTTGCTGCTGTGTGGTTGGTTGCTGGTGGTACAGTTGCTTGTACTTTTTACATTGTTCCTAGATCTGATGATGTCCATTCATTTACGTCTGCAATTAAAATCGAGTAGGATACTCTTGCAACTTGATTCGGATACTGTGAACCATTTGAATATGTCAAGTCTGCATTATTCTTGTCAAAGTTACATTATTGTAGTGATAATGCAATCCAAACCTTTCAAATCAATCTGCATTACAATGTGAGGATAATGAAACATTGAAAAGAGAATACAACTTAATGCTCACTGATGGATTCCACGGATTAGTTTAATGGGTCTGTTTATTGATTTCATACCATATGGAAATGAATAAAATAAATAGAATGTGTTGAAGCTGTGTGTGTAGTGTATCTGACAATAGTCTTTGTAGCTTTTCTGAATGGCCACATTGGAAGGTGGCGTGATAAGCCTGCTTTCTGAGTGGGGTGGGACAGGATAATCATTCAAATAGGGATGATGACGCCTGCATTTGGCCAATCTCTAATACATTCTGGTGTTGCACTCAAAACACCAACAGAAATAGAATGAAAACTAGACCGGCAAGAAGGTATTAACGGTGTCCAAGCTTCTGGTGTGAGTTGCAACATGTGGCAAATGGAGGCAGTGCAAGTCAGACCTGTAGTCTCATACACATGATGCAATTCCCAGGTGGAGATCAGCACAGCGATTGGAACACATTAATTTCAAAGACAGTGTGGAAAATAATGTTAGCAAATTTTATTTTGAGCACCACCTAATGACCAATTGGCACCACATTTTGCACTGAGCCAAGTATGGGAAAGTACGTTCCCAAATTTCATGATTTTTGGACAATCCTATGTGGAGATGATCACTTCATGTTTCATTCAAACCTATTGTCACGCTGGGGCAAACAGGCAAATGAAAAAGGACCCAAACATAGACAGAAGTGGCAGGATGATGAGAAGAAAAATGTATTTTTTCCTAGGTAGTCAAGCAGCAAACAGCTTACAAGCAGGCAACTAGACATGCAGATATAAATCAAAACTTAACAGGCAGACAGAACCAACACAGCAACGATGACAAACCGACAAAGAAACAAGGGAAGTGAACCGGTCGAAACACACATAGAAGTTAATGAGGGAAATGGCTGATGAGGGAGAATGAAAACAGGAATGTGAGAGGTGGAGCAACCAGGGGTTATTGCAGGGCAAGAGAGACTAAATGGCAGGAAACACATGAGGGAAGAAACAAATTACAAAATAAAACAGGAGCTACTAAACCCAAAGCCCAGACAGGAACAGACATTTAAAAGTAAAATAGAAACTCAACAGCTAATGAACAGAAAAACCTGAAAAGTTTGCTTTAACTTGTGCATTTTTTGGAGTATCAAAATTTTTTTTTTTAATAACTTGATCATGAGCGTCCATGGATTTAATGTGCACGGTTTCATGAAGAGCAGACTCACGACCTAGGGAGGAAAGGTATGTTCACATATTTAATGATTTTGAAAGAAGAGCGAGACCTAGTGGCCGACTGGCTCCCACATTTTCACAGAGCTTTGGTGGGGTATGGGAAAATTGTCCAGGTATCGTGTTATTCGAACAAAGTTAAGTCGAGATACAGATATTAATGTTTTCATATTTTGAAAAATTTGTGACGGACTTCTTAATTGAACATAGGTTGCAGTGAGGCAAAGTTTGGTCACACATCAGCTGAAAATATTTCAGCTCTGTGGGACATACGGGTGATTTTGACACGTCATTTCTGGTGTCTGAGGTGTGTGGACCAGTCTATACCTCCCCTGTGTATTTCCCTTACGGTGTAGGCTGTAGTACTACTTATATCAACCGAAGATATATAAAATCTGAGCGATTTCAATAGGGGTCCCAGCACCGCTGGTACTAGGCACTCCAATGCCTTGCATTCATGGGTCCCAGTGTGAACCCCTAAAAAGAGAGCTTCAGCGGGAACTTCAAACCCTGCTTACTTTCACACCTCAACAAACCTGATTAGTCACTGTGACTGTAATATCAGAAATTTGCAAAAATTTCACAGCCCCCAAGATGTTGTTCAACAATCCACCAAACAAATTTATGAAAAATACTGCAGCTAACTTTGCACTTTCTGGACTGAAATAAAAGAAACATTTGTAGAGAACAGGGTTAACGTTAGGTGATGCTGGGTAGTACAGATGAGAGCAAAGAATTTAGTCTTGAGGAAAACCTACAGAGCTTAAACAAAAAAAAAAAACCTCTACACTAGATGCAAGAAACTGTTGTAGTTTGTCAAGCAGCAAACACAATGGTTTGGACCGAAAGGCAGACACATATGGAATGCCATTTCATTCAATATTAAATAAATACATATATATATACCCATGAAATAAATGAATGAGTCAAAATGGTTCAATACATTTTATAAAAAAATTAATTTTCATAATGACACATTTATATATTTCATGGGACTATTTCATAATGACACATTTCCATTTCTTATATTCAAAAGAAGAGAGCCGCAGACCGGACACAGGCTCAGAGAAGAAGGAGGCCAGTTTGCAGTTTGACAACAAAACAGGGAATCACAGTGTAGCTAAGTACCAGGTGGTTTTCTTGACGGATTTGGCTCCTGGCACCCGGCTCTGCCTCAACACTTGGTGATTTATGGCATTTCCTGATGTACAGATAGCTTTACTTAAAAAGTAACCGCTGAATGCCGTTAACTCTGTTAGCGGGGACCCTAGCATCATGGCTAACTGAGCTAACTTAACGTTATCTAGCAGCACCAACCATTGGCACCAATTAGGAGTTGGACGTTACTCTAGCAACAAGCAATGTTAAAGCTATCTATACATCAGGAAACTCCATAAATCACCGAGTGTTGAGGCAGAGCAGGGCTACTGTGCGATTCCCTGTCTTGTTGTCAAATTGCAAACTGGCCTCCGTCTTCTCTTAGCCTGTGTCTGGTTTGCGGCTCTCTGAGATAACCACGCCTCCTTCTTTTGAATATAAGAAATGGAAATGTGTCAGTATGAAATAAAAGCTATTTATTTATTTATTGAACCATTTTGACTCATTTATTTCAAACACGTCAATATGTACACATAAAGTGCAATGAGATAACTTCTGTTATGAATTGGCGCTATATAAATAAATAAACGAACAGAAGACCTAACTTCAGCAGCAGATGCTTTCAGCTGCTCAAAGATTCAATTCCTTGGTGTAACACTGCAATATCTGTGCACTAGAAGACTATCACTGCATTCCAATACTGTTTTATTGAGGGAGGCAAATTGCAGAGGAAAACATATGGTCCTATTTACAACACAGCAAAAAAAAAACAAATTTAAAAAACATTGCTTATAGGCACCATAAGAAGTTAATTGTACACTCAGATCTCTGTGTATGTTGGCATTGTATATTTTCATTTGCTCTGCTGCCATCACATCTATACAGTATAGAGCTTTTTTGTGGTGGCAATGAGCATAAATTTACAATGGTACCCTGGGAATTAAAGCTGGACTAGGTGTTTTTCCTTAATCGAATCGAGGGTCTAAGGACAGAGGGTGTCGTATGTTACAGATTGTGAAGCCCTTTGAGGCAAATGTGATTTGTGATACTGGGCTATATAAATAAAATTGAATTGAATTGAATTGAATATATATATATTATTATGTTAGAAATGTTTAGGTGGTAAAACATAAGGGAAGATGACGGGTCCAGACGGACAACCGAGCAGCTCCAGGTGGAGCCCAACGAGCAGGACCCGAGCCACTCGTTCCCTGCACCATAGACACAGCTGCACTGCCCCAGCAGGTCGCCATAGTCACTGATCCAGATACATCTCCGGACACTGAAATACCTGCTGAAAGTGACAGTAAGAAAGAAGAGACGGACGACAAAGCACAAAACTCCAGGAGAGGGAAGAAGTTAGTAACATGCATTTATGGGATGAGAATGCATACGGATGGAGAGGAGGACAGAGGTAAAGAGAGAGAGGTGCATCATGTGAAGTCCCCCGACAGTCTAGGCCTATAGCAGCATAACTAGGGGATGGTTCAGGTTCACCTGAGCCAGCCCTAACTAGAAGCTTTATCAAAGAGAAAAGTCTTTAGCCTACTCTTAAATGTGGAGATGGTGTCGGCCTCCCGAACCCGAACTGGGATCTGATTCCACAGGAGAGG
>WNGW01000118.1:0-43035 GCA_011952105.1 Coreoperca whiteheadi
AGTTGATTCAGAACGCTGCAGCACGTGTACTGACAGGAACTAGGAAAAGAGATCATATTTCTCCAATATTATCTTCTCTGCACTGGCTCCCTGTGAAATCCAGAATAGAATTTAAAATCCTTCTCCTCACCTATAAAGCACTTAATGGTCACGCACCGTCATATTTTACAGTGCTCATAGTGCCTTATTACCCCACTAGAACACTGCGCTCTCAGAATGCAGGATTACTTGTGGTTCCTAGAGTCTCCAAAAGTAGAATGGGAGCCAGAGCCTTTAGCTATCAAGCTCCTCTCCTGTGGAATCAGATCCCAGTTCGGGTTTGGGAGGCAGACAACATCTCCACATTTAAGAGTAGGCTAAAGACTTTTCTCTTTGATAAAGCTTATAGTTAGGGCTGGCTCAGGTGAACCTGAACCATCCCTTAGTTATGCTGCTATAGGCCTAGACTGTCGGGGGACTTCACATGATGTACCTCTCTCTCTTCACCTCTGTCCTGCTCTCCATCCATATGCATTCTCATCCCGTAAATGCATGTTACTAACTTGACTTCTTCCCTCTCCCGGAGTTTTGTGCTTTGTCGTCCGTCTCTTCTTTCTTACTGTCACTTTCAGCAGGTATTTCAGTGTCCAGAGATGTATCTGGATCGGTGACTATAGCGACCTGCTGGGGCAGTGCTGCTGTGTCTATGGTGCAGGGGACGAGTGGCTCAGGTCCTGCTCATTGGGCTCCACCTGGAGCGTCTCGGGTGTCCGTCTGGACCCATCATCTTCCCTTATGTTTTACATCCCACACTTTTCAACATAATTATATATATATACAACAATTTTGCCATTGCCATCATAATTGTATATGTTATGATTTTTATGCTATGAATCTATTCTGTACTTACGACATCTATTGCATGTCTGTCTATCCTGGGAGAAGGATCCCTCCTCTGTTGCTCTTCCTGAGGTTTCTATCATTTTTTCCCCTGTTAAAAGGGTTTTTTTTTGGGTAGTTTTTCCTTATTCGAATCGAGGGTCTAAGGACAGAGGGTGTCGTATGTTACAGATTGAGAAGCCCTTTGAGGCAAATGTGATTTGTGATATTGGGCTAAATAAATAAAATTGAATTGAATTTAATTGAACCCCGCCGTTGGTGGCGCATCGGGGCGTGGCGAGTTCCGTGCAACCACTGCCTTTAGACCTGCACGGCCGTGCAGCAGTCAGGCCAGAGTTGTGTCCTCTACAGAGGCCTGTAGACGTTCATTTCCGGTTAAATCCCACCACTTTGGCGCTTCGGGATACCGCAGCTCTCACATCGCAGTTTCGGGGAGCGGTCAGACACGTAATTCCCTCCTCGGGGTGTTCCCTACGGACACCAAAGGTTGAAATGACAGAGCCGTGTTGCCTATTTAAAACCAGGCATTGCTATTAAATAGTTCAGGTCAGTAACTTTTCTTTCACAGTAAATGGACCGGACTATTTCGCTTTAAAAAGTGAACCAACGAGAGGTGTCAGCGCCAGGACCAGGACTAAATGGCCCTACACAATCAATAATCAGATACTCAAATGGCTCATTTATAGCTGGAATTGGTTGTAACGGTGCAGGTTTCAGCTGACACATGGCAAGATTTTATATAAGTTGCCACATCTTTCTTGACCCGTGGCCAAAAAATGTTTTAGGACATGCAAGTATGTTTTACGCACCCCAAAATGACCACTTTGATCATGTGCAATCTTAAGTACAACTGTCCTAAGTGCGTCCGGTACAACAAGTTGAAACACAGGCTCACCCATCATTTCACCATCACAAGGTGACCACTTTCGCACCAACAGGTTATTCTGAACAAAGTAACCACGTGCTACCTCAATCAACTGACACTAGTTGATCCCACAATGCTGATAGCGAACTGTCTTCCGTCAGCACATTCACCCACTTATCCTTTGACACAGGCAAGTCACAGTCTGTGACTTGTCAGAAAATGGCAATGCAGAGTCAACAATAAAGGAATGCCTGGCCCCCGTATCCATTACATTAATATCCACGCACTCATCAATGCTCATCAGTAGCCTGCAAAACGCTTTTGGGTCGTGCGCTGTGGCGCACAACATGGCTGGTGCTGGAACAGACACCTGGCTTTTACTCCTCACATTTATCTTTCCAATGCCCCTCGCCACGACAATAATGACACACATTCGGCCCCACCGGCTGGCCAGGACACCAAGCATTAACATGTTTACAAGGTAAGACAAGTTTAACTAACCCTTGGCGCGCACTACCAGAGTGACAGCCTGACCCAGAACGTATCCCATAATCTCAATGAGTCAGAACAAAATCATCGGCCAATTGAGCAGCTTTTAGCGCACTGTCTGACTCTCGCTCATTTAAAGATATCATGATAGGGCCGGGTAACGCGCTTTAAAATTGCTCTAAAATCATGAGTTCACTCAGCATTAAGCATTCCATCCCCTAATTCAATAGCATAATACCTAGCTATTTCTACTAACTGATCCCGTTTACACGTTTCCAGAAACTTAGCATTAGACACCCCATAGAACCCCGACAAGTCCATACTACAAAACACAGTCACCAGAGATTAAGTTTCGTACATATTAGACAAACAATTCTAGCAAGCATTGCCCCAGGCCGTCCCCTCTGACTACCTACCCAGAATCTTACTAAATTATGGCTAGTCTTCTGTGCGGATTGTGTAGTGGGATGATTAAGCACAAAACCAGCAGGACAAACAGCTCTCTGCAAGCAGACCACTGCCACAGACTGCTCCCAAGATTGTTGAAAAAACAACCAACACAAACCACTCCAAGACAAAATCCCCTAGGGAGAAAATGTCCTTATGCCTAGCAGGGATCTCCTAGTGAATGTGTGTCCAACCAGTACTCATCTTAACTCTTCATGGTGACTACAAACCCATGCCGAATTTTGAGGAGAAATAATTTGTTATACTGATGTTAAGATTAAATATATTCTTTAGTAATGGTCACTAATTGTGTGTGAAATAATTATTTTGCTGTGTGTCAGGCAGCACTTAACTCCCCTTGTGTCTGGGTGTCATGAAACCCTTTTATTACCCCCTAGAAAAAGATAGGAAACATTCCTCGTAATGATAACAGACAGGCTTACTGCATGAGTAAGCAGAATCAACATAAATTAACTGTCGGAGAAGGCAATAACACTAGCCCCCGTTGTGATCTATGGAAGAGTGTTTTGATTCCCAGCCGCTGTTGTCAGGGTTTGGGAATATTTTCCCTAACTCCCTCATGTTTCCCAGTGTTTTGCCCTGCCTTGTGTTTCTTGTCTATCTTGTTTGTTGTTGTTGGTCTGGAGCCATCCACGGAGTGGAGCAGTCTCTCTCTCCTCCACACCTGCAATCACTCACCTGCACTCCGCCTACCTGCACACCTGCAGCTCATCTCGGTTCATCACCACCTCCTGCAGTATTTAAACACCGGCTCAACCTTCCAGTCTTCACCAGATTGTACTGTCTCCTTCGTGGTACTTATGTTGTGCTCCTTCTACTGAAGTAACTTTTGAAGATATACCTATTGTATTTATGCTGGAACTAATTACAGCCTCTGTTTCCACATCCAGATATCCTCCTATCTGCTTTGTCCATCTGCCTGTCTCGCTCCATGGATTCTCCTACCACCATTCACCTACATGCTTCGCTTCACCCGGCTCCTGCAACTACCCCTTGGAGTTCCAGTCTACCAGCCGGCATCCTTCATTGCCAATTTGCGTTGACTCTCTACCACCACGTACCTGCCTGTCCCGCTGCCAGCCTTCCCAGCTCTCAACCATGCTGATACCACTAAATAAACCTTGTTGGTTATCCTACCGCCTTCGTCGTGTCCAGGCTTGTCTTTTGGGTCCAACTTAAAACTACCTTCAAACATAACAGCTGTCTGCTTAAGCTGGGGGAGATGACGTCACCAGCTGGGAACCAAGGGGAGAGCAAATTCACGCCTCTTCCTCCAACTCTGTTTGACCAATTAGATAGTAGTCATACACATATATCCATTGGATAATTTTAAAGTTAGTGACTTCTCTTTTGGATGGACCGCAGTTACCTGCGAGTGCTGTGGCCACTGAAGGAAGAGAACCTGTGTACACGTATTTTTGATATTCTAATTGTAAAGTAGAATAATCTTAAAGGAAGATTAAGTCTAGTTGTTTTATGTCGTGCAAAAAAAGATCACGCTAACAAGAACCAACACAAATTTACAATGGACTCGGACAATTAGAGGTTACTTTATGGACGAGCCCCCATTCTGTAAAGCCCTGGCTCAGGGGCATGGTAAGAATACACGGGACAGAATGGTTACAGATAACAAATTATATTACATAATGTGCTGAAAATAAATAAAAAATAAGACAACATAATGATAATCAAGGAGTGCACAAAGACCAACAGCTCCAGGGAGTGGAGTAGCAGGCAGATGGAAGAGCATTGCAGTGCTTGAGGCCTGGCGTTTAAACAGCAAGCTACGCCCCGCACAATTCCTCACAGGTGCGATCCACCTAAGAAAGGAAAAAGGAGAAGCGAAAGAAATAAAGAGGAGGTAAAATACATATGAAAACAAACACTCAAGGTACAGTTGGAGCATTTCATGTACAAAATGTAACAACAGGGTCTTGGCAGTAATAATTACAAGAATGTTTACAGCAAAACAAAAAATAAATGGCTAATTTGACACCACCCTTCAGTTTCCAAAAATCATTTGAATGAGTTCAATTTGGAAGTTACTTTAGGAATAATTACACAAGAGGGACCATCTTCCAAGGCTTGCAGGTGTCTTGAAAGTAACAATAACATAATTTAAAAAACAAAAAATAAATGGCTAATTTGACACCACCAGCTAGTCTGCAAGGAAAAACTTCCAAAAACCCTTAGAGTCCGGAATAATTGGAAATTGCCTTCAATTCAATTCAATTCAATTCAATTTTATTTATATAGCCCAGTATCACAAATCACATTTGCCTCAAAGGGCTTCACAATCTGTAACATACGACACCCTCTGTCCTTAGACCCTCGATTCGATTAAGGAAAAACTACCCAAAAAAAACCCCTTTTAACAGGGGAAGAAATGATAGAAACCTCAGGAAGAGCAACAGAGGAGGGATCCCTCTCCCAGGACGGACAGACATGCAATAGATGTCGTAAGTACAGAATAGATTTATAGCATCAAAACTATAACATATACAGCCACGATGGCTAAATTGTTGTATATATATATATATATATTTCTATATATAGAGCCTTTAGCTATCAAGCTCCTCTCCTGTGGAATCAGATCCCAGTTCGGGTTCGGGAGGCAGACACCATCTCCACATTTAAGAGTAGGCTAAAGACTTTTCTCTTTGATAAAGCTTATAGTTAGGGCTGGCTCAGGAGAGTCCTGAACCATCCCTTAGTTATGCTGCTATAGGCCTAGACTGTCGGGGGACTTCCCATGATGCACCTCTCTCTCTTCACCTCTGTCCTCCTCTCCATCCGTATGCATTCGCATCCCATAAATGCATGTCACTAACTTGACTTCTTCCCTCTCCCGGAGTTTTGTGCTTTGTCGTCCGTCTATTCTTTCTTAGTGTCACTTTCAGCAGGTATTTCAGTGTCCGGAGATGTATCTGGATCGGTGACTATGGCGACCTGCTGGGGCAGTGCTGCTGTGTCTATGGTGCAGGGGACGAGTGGCTCAGGTCCTGCTCGTTGGCCTTCAACTGGAGCTGCTCGGCTGTCCGTCTGGACCCATCATCTTCCCTTGTGTTTTGCCACCTAAACATTTCTAACGTAATAATGTGTATGTATATACAACAGTTTTGCCATCATGGCTATTTATGTTATAGTTTTGATGCTATAAATCTATTCTGTACTTACGACATCTATTGCATGTCTGTCCGTCCTGGGAGAGGGATCCCTCCTCTGTTGCTCTTCCTGAGGTTTCTATCGTTTTTTTTTCCCCTATTAAAAGGGGTTTTTTTGGGTAGTTTTTCCTTAATCGAATCGAGGGTCTAAGGACAGAGGGTGTCGTATGTTACAGATTGTGAAGCCCTTTGAGGCAAATGTGATTTGTGATACTGGGCTATATAAATAAAATTGAATTGAATTGAATTGAATATATTATTATGTTAGAAATGTTTAGGTGGTAAAACATAAGGGAAGATGATGGGTCCAGACGGACAACCGAGCAGCTCCAGGTGGAGCCCAACGAGCAGGACCCGAGCCACTCGTCCCCTGCACCATAGACACAGCAACACTGCCCCAGCAGGTCGCTATAGTCACCGATCCAGATACATCTCCGGACACTGAAATACCTGCTGAAAGTGACACTAAGAAAGAAGAGACGGACGACAAAGCACAAAACTCCGGGAGAGGGAAGAAGTCAAGTTAGTGACATGCATTTATGGGATGAGAATGCATACGGATGGAGAGGAGGACAGAGGTGAAAAGAGAGAGGTGCATCATGGGAAGTCCCCCGACAGTCTAGGCCTATAGCAGCATAACTAAGGGATGGTTCAGGTTCACCTAAGCCAGCCCTAACTATAAGCTTTATCAAAGAGAAAAGTCTTTAGCCTATTCTTAAATGAGGAGATGGTGTCTGCCTCCCGAACCCGAACTGGGATCTGATTCCACAGAAGAGGAGCTTGATAGCTAAAGGCTCTGGCTCCCATTCTACTTTTGGAGACTCTAGGAACCACAAGAAACCCTGCATTCTGAGAGCGCAGTGTTCTAGTGGGGTAATAAGGCACTATGAGCTCTGTAAAATATGACGGTGCCTGACCATTAAGAGCTTTGTAGGTGAGGAGAAGGATTTTAAATTCTATTCTGGATTTCACAGGGAGCCAGTGCAGAAAAGATAATATTGGAGAAATATGATCTAATTTCCTATAACAATAACATAATTTAAAACAGCAAAACAAAAAATAAATGGCTAATTTGACACCACCCTCCAGTGGGCAAGGAAGAACTTCCAGAAACCATTTGAATGAGTTAAATTTGGAAGACAATAACATAATTTAAAGCAGCAAAACAACTGATTACGCTCCTCTGGCATGTGAAAAGAACTTCCCAAACATTTGCATTCAATACAAAAGTCCAGAAAAAACTACACCCATAATTACGCATGTTGAACCTCGGGTACTCTGACTCTGTCTCGCGCAACCAAAAACAGGGCTTCACCAGAATAACCACACAAATGTCAGTGCTTCCACGAACACTACAGTCGCTTATCAATATAATTCTCCCAATTTATGAGTTGCAAAACACAGCGCGAGCAGGAGACGTACGAACCTGCGCAAACCTGCTTTCCTGAAACTTTCGACGCCAAATTCAACTAAATTTCTGCCCTCAAACCAAAATAACTGTTTTCATCACAACACTTTTTTTACAACACAAGTAACGTTAAACCCAGCTGTCCACAATAGAGCTGAAGATCTTTGCCCGAACCCAAAGGGATAATTTCTATGCTTTTACACTGGCTCGGGCTTGTGCAGTTTGATTAGCATGAAAATGGATGCTGAGGATGTGAAAGGGAGGCTGGTCTTTGCGATTACGTTTTGGTTGCACCGGCAAAGCGTGCGCACAGAATATAATATTATAATATCAAAGTTATAATTTCCTTTTTTTTTGGTGTTAAAAAGTCATGATGTTACACACTCCGATACAGTAGGTGGCAACATACACCTTTAAAGTTGATTTTCAAGCCCGCAGGTAAAATTAAAGATTAAGAAATCGTGTGCACATTTGAATAATGTCGGACTGTAAATGGGTTCGGGCTTTTAAAAAGCTGTCAGTCAAAATGTACTTGTTCAGGCTCGGGCCGAATTCTGTCGGGCTTGGTCCTTGTCGGGCCAAACTTTTAAGGCCCGATTACAGCTCTAGTCCACCGGATGAAAAGGCCCTGGTTTGTTTACACCTGCATGTTCCGATGCCCTGACTTCTGTGCCTAAAAGTTCTCCTAATAGTTCCATCGTCTCTATGGTTACAAAATAAATATATTTAGCACATTTTATGAAAAATGTCACCATCTTTTCCCCCATCGTTCGACGCAAAATTCGACTAAATTGATGCCCTCAAACCAAAATAAATCACTACACCATTGTAAATAATAATAACAATATATTCCAAACATTTCCCAGGACTTTTAATACATTCAGACCAACTCATAACAAGTTTGCACCAAAAAACTTCGAGTATCACCCAATCTGTGTTTTTCACAGGCCATAAAATATTCTGTTCACCTATAAATTAAACAAGTTATCTTCATTTTTGTACTTAAAAAGCTTTCACAGTTTTATGAAGGATAATTCATTAATTTAACGTTAGTTGTCTTACCTGCATGAGGACGGCCCCGGATCCGTAGTTCCAGGAGCCAGGGTTCCTCTGGCTGTCTGTTAAAAAGACATTTCTCAGTAGTTTGTTTTTCATCTTCTTATCAGCATCCTTTGGTTTAGTTCTCCAACAAGGTCCGTCTTCCAGATGCTTTCCAAAGTTTCAGATCTCGTAAGAGTTCAGCTTTCAAGCGTTTAGCTTCTGCAGAGAGTCAACTCGTGTCACATCCAAGTGCAAAGTGAGAGAGCGGAAAGGATTGCAGACCTACGTTACCTCGGTCGCGTGTCACCATTCTGTTCCATGACTTGCACACATGTGTGTATTAGTGAGGTAGTGAGAGAGACATAATAATAATAATAATAATACTAATAATAATATATATTTTTTCTAGGCACCTTTCAGGACCCTCAAGGGCGCCTTACAATTAACATAACACTCAAAAATATAAATTTACAACATAAACATAAGATACAATAAAATATGAATGTAAAATCATTTTAAATATATTTTAAAAAGCAGCCAAATTGATTAAGCTATAAATTATTGTTTTTCCGTGCAGCTTTGTGGTGTCCATGAAAAAGATAATTTATCTTGTGCAGACAATATATTAACTTGTTCATAATATCTATATGTTGCTCATAAAGAATAACTGTACAATCAATTTAATAATCATTAAAGTATTTTTTTATGCAAAAATCACAAACACTGGTTTCCGGTTCTCAAATGGGAGAATTTGCTGCTTTTTTAAAATAGCAAATTGAAATAGTAAATATTAGCAATACTTTTTTTATATTTTGTAGATACTAAATAATTAATAGAAATATCTGCAGTCAGTATGGTATAGGGGCCTACTAACGCAGTGAGCACATGCGATTTGACAGAAAAGCCACTGTTTGCAGCAGTCAGCACTCTTCCATCACAAAGCTGGACCCACCAAGATATAATTTGACAGTTACAACTCCAAAAACCATTCCAAAATTACAAAAGTAAAGTGTAAACAGCACAGCAGTGTGCTGATTTGTAATGAATAACACTGACTGTATTCTAATTTGAACTATTAGTGCATCTGCCGACTATCTCCTATGGAAGTGTATAGGGGACATAATCCAAATTATAATGTACATTTGAGAATTAAATGTAATTCCACAATAGCATTATAATTTTCCACATACAGCAAAAATTGGAGTGTTGAAATTTCAGGGTTAAACATGTCAGAGTTGAATTCCACTCTCAAAGTGTAATTTTAACACATTCTGATTCAAATGGTGTTCAGTGTTAATTAATAGAGTTAGTCAAGCCCAAGCAAATTAACTCTGTAGAGATGCTCTTTACATCTCTACGGAGTTAACTTGCTTGATAGGCCCCTGGTTTTCAGCCCTGGTGAACCCCATGCATCAATTAATCGTCTGACGCCCCATGTCTTCCATGTGCTGCTGCTGGTCTCACAAATGGAAATGGAGTTGGAAGAAGAGTTTTACACAGGCGGTAAATAAAAATCAAACTGACGGGAACATTAATATCAAAAGAAACGCAGTGTATAAAACGCAATATCTGCTGAGAATGTATATCTTTTGTTTTTGTGGTTTGTACTGAACAGCTAATGTTTGGAATTAACGTTAGCTATTTTTTATGTAACCACTAGCTAACAAGTTGTTAGAATTTTTTGGCATAAACAAGCTGAAAAACGGTTTCCTAAGTTGTCCATTGCATTTAACCAAGTCTCATTCATGTTTGAAGGTGTGTAAAAACAAAGCTTCATTTTTGTAACTCTGTCAAAGCTAGTTTGCAGCTAGCGCAACGTTAACAAGCTAACGTAACGTTAACAAGCTAACGTGATGGTGAACTTCATGTTGCATGTTAACGTTGCACTAGCCCAAAACCTTTCTGTTTGATACTTTAGTTAATTAAGCAAAATTGAGCTATGACTTTAACAAGAGCATTTTGGAGAAGTTGGATTGTGTATTTCAATTCAATTCAATTTTATTTATATAGCCCAGTATCACAAATCACATTTGCCTCAAAGGGCTTCACAATCTGTAACATACGACACCCTCTGTCCTTAGACCCTCGATTTTGATTTTTGGTATTTGATGAGGGAAACCAACAAACCAAGAAATTCCATTAGGCTTCATACTGAAGGTGTGTTCACACCGGACGCAAATCGCTTCATTCGCGCGAGTGATTTACATGTTAAGTCAATGCAAAGACGCAAATTGACATTTTGCGGCGCGAATGACCCCGGTACAGTAGGTGGCGGCATGCACCTGAACACATTGGTTGGACCCGCCATAAAAACCAGAGAGAGAGAATGAGAGAGAGGATAAAATAATTGTGGATACTCGGAGCTGTACGATATGTCCTCGTATCATTATAGAAACAGGAAACCTTTGGACGAAAGTGTTTGAGGAGGTTGGATAATCTGGTAATTTGGAAAAAACGTTCTTTACTCAATGGGAGCTGCTCACCGTTAAGCAATTCGCGTCTGGTGTGTAGAAATGTACACGCGAAGGGAGCCAACTTAACGCGAATAGCGCGATTTATTCGCGTCATTCGCGTGCTGTGTGAACACAACATGAGAAGCTGACTTCTTCCACCGTTAACGTTATATAAAAAAAGCTTGCTCCAAAGGTAACGCACCTACTGCTAAAACTATAGGGATTATGGCAATGGGACAATAATTGCATGGTTATGTGTTTGACAACAGTTTAATTTTGAACGTATTTCCATTTTAGCAACACTTCTATGATGCTGCAAGCAGCACCGGCTGCATCTTTGGCGTCTGAAGAAGATCCAGAGAAAGATTTGAAGAGGATCTGCACCTCCAAGTGGCCGCACTGGCTTTTCTCCAAGAGGAGGTAAGAAAGTCTTGTCCACAAACTAGATAAAGTTCTCATTAACATTTATTTGTACTTAATTGTACTATTCTGTTTCCATTTACCTATCTGCGCAGGCTAGGCTAAGAAGAAAGGGGGAGGGCAGAATCCACTGAGATGTTGATCGTTGATGATTTGTAGTAAAATCTAAGCACTTAAAATCATTCTTATGACTCTTTGTCCATACCCTATGACCAAGAGATGGCCTCCCTGTTGTTGCTGTTATATCTCCTTCCGCCACCACCAGGGGGACAGAAGTGTCCAAAAATCAGTGCCTCTGATGCAGTTGAGAGACTTGTAGTCTTTCATAAGGTAACTATAGTTCATTTATAGTTTTTTTTTGTTGATAATGGTTTATCTCACCATCTTAGCCTCATGTATAAAAGTGGTGGAGGAAACAAATTGCATTCGTGTTTACATAGGATATTTGAGTAATCACTTCTGTAACGCTATTTTTTTTTCTTACTCCTGTGTCTAATGTCCAATGTCCTTGTGTCAACCCCAGTCTTGCTGCAGTTTGGAAAAGCATCTTTGGAATCACCAGAGCCAGCAGTCATACCTCCTGGCCGTTGGGTGCCAGAAGAGTAAGATTGACAACTTCTATGTCTCCATGGACAAGCGTCTCATCCCCTGACAGGCCAACCGCTTCCTTGGGGCATTTGATGAGCTTTTTAAAGCTTATTTTGTGTTCAATGTGTCTTATGATGGTGCGCTTGTGAATTGTGATTTGTAGAACGAAAGAATCGGCCCACTAAAATCATATTGGATAGTGCTGGCAATGGCATTGGTATGAACTCTATCCAGACATTCTGTCTCATGAAAAACATCCCACTTTTGTTTGGTGATATTGTTCCTGCAGAGAACAGTCACTGGAATTTGTTACTGTTTTCTACTTCAAATAATGAACATAGTTTTTTCACCTTCTCTCACTCTGGGTATATTTAAAGAATTGAATTGCTGATCACTACAAACTATTTAAGTGCTTGTATCCACACAGAAACTTGATACCCAAGCATCATTTTATGGTTCGTTATCCATCTTCTATTAGGAAAATTGGCCTTTTGTTGCATGTCTGGTGTATGAGATTCAAGGCTAAGCACAAGTTGTTAAAAGATTATTTCAAAAATGTAACCAAGTCACTAGCTAAAAGACATCAGATGGCCATTGTTTATCACTGGGAAACCTTCACTCTTAAACAGAAGGAATATGAGCCAATTAAATCATTTTCTTTAAGAGATGAAAATGTGGTCAGCAGTGAAATGCTTGAAATGTTGTCAAAAGATGTCTTCTCAACAAGTTGGGTTAAAGTTGATGGTGTAGAGTACAAAGGTGGACTTGTTGTTTGTAGTTCAATGGAGGAAGACATGCCAGTCTTTTGTCAAATAGTTGACAACTTCTGGTTAAAGATGACATTTTTCTATTGACACACAAGCTATTTACAGAGAACTTTAATGAACATCACCATGCCTTCAAGGTATTGCCAACTGAAGAAAGGTGTCATAAAAATAACTGAAAATAAATGTCACAAACCATTTGATATTCAAAGCTCATATGGTGCTGCAGATGAAAGTTTGTACATTACACCTTCATTTATGTTTTAATTGACTGCATGGCAAAAAAAGCCTTAAAATAAATGAATTAATTATTGTCATTTTAATTGTTGCATTATAAAGTTATTATTCAAACTAAGTAGTGTTAATTTAACCCAGTTTAGTGAGTTGAAAAGGAACTTTGACATAGTGTTAATGTAAATCGCTCGGTTTTAATTTAGCCCAGTTTAGTTAGTTAAAAAAGTAACTCTTGCCACAGTGTTAAATAATTAACTATTTTGAAAATGTTAATTTAACTATGTAGAGAGTGGAGCTATATAAACCCTGATAAAGTGTTAAAATTGACTCTGGGAGTCAATTCAACACACCAGTTTTTGGTTTTAAGATAAATGGCATGGTCCACAAAATGTGCCAATAAAACTAGTTAGTTCCCTTAAGAAATAGGGCTGTTTCTGAGTTTACTTGTATCTTGTATAGTCACAATTATACCAACCTCACATCGCCACTCGCGTTCTCTCACCAAACACCAGTGCAGCTAAGAAACAGAAAAGGAATAGCTACAATCGTTCCTGGAGATGGAGACGCTCTGGGTGTTCAACCCCCGAACCTCGACCACAGAGACCCAAAGTCCAAAACCAGACTGGTCAAAACCAGGATTTTCTTGCCTCTGTAAACATCTCCCTATGTTCTGAAGTACCTAGTACATATTTCTTCCATACTGAAAATGGACAAGAAAGTGATTGTTGCGGTCGCTGGTTTCCTGCAGGTTCCTTCCCCTGGCGAGGGCTGGCAGCGGGCAGAGCGCCCACCGGCACTCATGAAGCTTCTAGTGTGAGCAGTTAAAGACAGAGATTTTACAGATGAAACACATGAGGTTTCAGTCTGCGACGCATGAACAGTTTCTGTTGTCCCAATGTCAAAGGAGAGGTTATTCCACCACTGTGGAGCCAGGACAGCAAACTATCGTGGTTTTGTTGAGCGGTGGCTGGGCCCCCTTCGTAGTGAGGGGGTAGCAAGTCGATTGACAGAAGCAGAGTGTGGTGGATGGGCTGGGGTGTAAAGTTTGACTGTGTCCTGGTTGTAGGATCCATCCCAACCGCCTGTCTACAAATTCCGTTGCCATGGAATATAATCTAGGCAGCAATTCCGCTAACTGCTACTCCAGTCCATCGATCCACTGCATAGGGTCATAACATCACTACAGCCACAGAAGACCCTGTGCAGGGGGTAGAAGCACAAGATGAAGTAGAACCTGAAATCATCAACAAGCCTTACCAGCCAACGCTTCCCTTCCTCCTCTGGGAACTCCAGATGCCAGGCCAGCTAACAACCCTGGAGCCCCGGATTTGGCACTGGAAATCCCCTCCACCTCCAGAGCACAGCTAGATGTGAATTCGTCCGGCTGTGAAGTTTGGCTGGCATGTACACAGTAGCAAAATAAACTCAACAAAAGCACGGTCACTTTCTAAGAGTTGTCTCAGTAACCTGTTACTTAAAACTGCACTAAACAATATTTTATATGACCAATGGATCAAATGACTATGTATAATGTAAAAGGTGTTCCTCACAGTGAAGAAGCCACAGAGAATTATCTGCAGTTCCCCACAGTTAAAAAGAGCTTTTTCAGCTCGTTGTTTTGGTTTTCTGGCTCGTTTCCAGTATCAGCAGGTAGCTGTTACCAGCAAGCTTTGATAACCCCACTACAGTATGCTGCCTATCTAGCACCAAACCCAGGCAGACAAACTTAGAGACTAGCAGGTGAAATTAATGGAGCACCAAGTAGTTAAAGTGTCATATTGTCCTGAGAAGTTGGTCAAAACTAAAACAGCTAAATAGAGAGCCAAATTCCTGACGTCACCTCCTGGCTAGCAACTGTTCCACTAGCTTCTGTAATGCAAGGCAAGTACTAATTGTCTTTGGAAGAGATGTGAGCTGTAGTTTCTGTATGCTAAAAAGTAATTGTTCTTTGTTGAAATTGTGAAGGTTCCAACTTCTAAAAGCAAGTTCTGTAGTGGATTCAAGTTTGTCCTAGAATATGGAAAGTAAAACCCAGGAACACAGAAAGACAGATGAAAGAAATGCTGAATGAGAGATTGCATTGAGTTAGAGAAACTAGTGTAACAGACGCTAGACTAAATATCTAGCCTAGTGAATATTGGACTTAGCGACTAGCTTAGTTAGTGGGTAGCAGGTGAACACAGTAGAGCATTTAGCAAGTTTTAGTACTATATATTTTTAAGGCGTTTAAAACCAAAACAGAGCTAAAAATAATAATGGATTTAAATGTGTTGGTTGGTCAGAAAAGCAACTCCAAATTAAAGGTTAATGTTGCGACTGTCTGCTGAATGGGTAAATGGGAAATAGTTTGCTATAAAGTTTGTCATGAAAACTTCTTAAAGTGATAAATGTCAATTAGCTTTCCATCCCTAGTATAGGTCAAGCTCCAAAAACATCACACTTCCTATGATGCATCTCAGTGGTGTCTTTAATTAGACCCTCCTTGCCTGTTAAATGACCATGTCTTTTAAACTCCATGCCACTATTTTATAACAAAGGTTTTTCTGTTATAATGTTGTCTTCAAGTCCAATCTGAGATAACCTTGATGGCATCATTAGGTTAAAATTGACTAAGTAAACCTGTCAATAGATTACTTTTGCAGACCCTACAAAGCTTCCCCAGAGCCACAGAAGTCAGTATGCAACTTTACTGACTAAATAGTAAGCTCTGTAACTAGTTAATTAGTTTTGACATGTCAAACTGGTTGAGTGCCCCTTTAAAGTGTGTAAATGCAGACAGGAAGCTCATTACAGTTACTTGGTTCCTGTGAAAACCAGCACCCATCTCTTTGGCCACGTGGGGCTCATTGCAATGTATCTCAGGATCCAGCAGGGGGCAACAGAGTATTAGCACAGGTTCTGCCTCAGCAATTGTGCCTTGTGGGAGAGGAGTTTGTGGCTTGTGGGAGAGGAGGCAGTGCCCAGTCATCGGTGATTAAGGATCTGATGATTAGTCACAGATGTAGGGGTGGGAGGGGGATGGGACAGACAGATAGAAGAAGAGAAAAGGGAGGTAGAGGAGGTGCGGGCTGCTCACATTACCTCCAGGTGTCCTCTCACGTTGCCAGGAGGCAGACAGAGTTCTACTGTCTGGCCATGAATCTGCCTGCTCTTTGTTCTCCTGCCAGGGTCCCTGCCTGTCAATTTATCTACAGCACACATTCAGGGCAGGGGTCATTTTAACAAAGTCCTTGCATTAAATATTAAAATATTTAATATATGGAGACAAATAGAGCAATGGTGTTAAGATGGAGTGAAACTTAAGGAGTCAACCAGGTAGTCTATGCAAAAACAATAGAAGACTAAAGGTATATTTTAATTTTATTTTGGATTATAGGCTATGACAGGAAATAAGGGAGCTAAAGAGGAGGAATGCCATGCAGGAAATCTGCCACGGGCCAGAGTCGAACCCAGGCGCTGTTTAACCCACTGAGCTAGCCACACCGCAACCAAGTTTATCTTTGATACCTGTTTTGTCTTTGGTCTCTGTTCTAAAGGTAAAAGGCCTCCAGGTCAGATTAGTGTAGGGCTTGTTTAGCAAAGATCTTACATTCAAAACTCAACTTTATATACCTGGTTTCACTTTTTCAATCTAAACACACGTTTACAGGCAGTGAAGTCACAAGGGATGTACTGGGACTGAAATTTAGCCCGGGAGTTTGAGACGGAGATTTTTTTGCAGTTATTTTAATGCTAATAGTGTTTTTGTGGTATGAAGAGAATCAGATTATGCTGAAGACCTTCAAGAGACTTTAGGACGATGCCTGCCTCCTCAGTTTGTATAAGCGAGCCACTACTGCACTGAACAAGACCAGGTCAGGCAAGCCTGAGATGGAACACTTAAGTCACAATATACTGCTCACTGCCAATATGTCAGTCAGTTACAAATGCTCACTATATACATACACACTCACATACTAAATCTAATCAAAAACTACAATGCCGTCCCATAAAAAAGAGCAGTGTGTGTGTGTGTGTGTGTGTAATGTGCTGAGGTCATCATCACCCTCTCCCTCTCCATCACCTCCACTGACCTTACAGCTTATATACGTGCAGACATATAGAGATTCCTTGTTTATAGAAGGATGGTGTCTTTGTGTAATAACACATTACAAAGGGTTGTTTATAATATATATAAATATACAATATATACGTGCCTGTATATAAATGTATATATAAATCATTTCAGTGTAGAATAAAGGCATTACTAATCGTGCATCTATTGTGTCCCTGCTGCTGCTGTTTTTATTGGAATAAATGAGTAGGCTACATATTTTTATTTATTTATATACTTACAGCCTAAGAACCTTGGCAGTCTTCAAATCAGCTTGACACATTGCAGGAAATCTTAAAAACATCCCCTAAACCTCCAAACATTTAGGGTCACGTTTCATTGGTTGTTTCACACAGACCACTTCCTCCAGCCATGTTAAGGAGGCATAAAGGAGAGTGATCGGCAGGAAGATATCAGATGAGTTTTGGGAAGAAGGGTTAGATAGGAGTAATGCCAGACAGTTTAAGGTAAAAAATTGCATATGCTTTTTGAAAAACAAGCTGAATAGGATTTAGCATATATTTCATCTACAGATAAGACGTGTAAATTAAGGGATATCAACATCTCCACCTTGCTTTAGGAAGTGGCTCAATGATACAATTTCCTGCGTATATTTAGTGGAGATAAAATGCAACACTGCTCAATTTAAAACAACCAGAGTTTTTGCTGCTTTTACTTGGTCTGGGATAACCAGTAGCTTATTGCAGCTAATGTTAGATACTTTTAGAAAACTTAATCTACATATTGCTGCGTAGCTGACATTGGATTAAGTTTGCTAACGTGTATGACTCTTCTCTAATTGCTCTACTGTCATACTCATTACACACTGTTATAGTGTGCTACTGTTTTATCAGTTGCCATTATTCCATAATTGTCACTCTTGGCCACAATGACCGTTGTCCAGAAAAAGTTACATCACTCTAAAGCAGTATTAATTGATTTTTTTTGACCGGGGCGTGGGCCATGGAACAAGCTGTAAACAAAACGCTGACATATTGTTATAAGGTACACATTATAATGTTTTTAGCAAACAGTTGCCTTTTTACACACCAAACAGACATGGAGCAACATTAGCATTCATTTGGAATGTGTGTTGTGTTTGTGTCCACCTGATGAATGTATGTCCAATATTCTCTCTCCATTTAACTCTGGCTTCATCACTGAACGTTAATGTGGTTGTAGTGGTGCATTTCACTCACAGCAGGAAACAAGTGTGAGATGCCACAGTAGCACTCATGGAAAATAACTTACAGTTTAGGAATCACATTTTGATTAACAGCGAACTAATATAAAATTACAAAAGTGTGTTCTTTATGTGACTTTAACACACATTCCTTTTTCATTATTTCTTTACTTTTAATTTATTTTTTTGTTTGTTTGTCTCATTTTCAAGAGGCGCTGGAAATCATTCAGAATCGAAAGGGCTGATAGAAACTCTATATAATGACGTCCTATTGAATGGTGGGTGATATTCATAGTTTTTGCTTTAATTTAGAGTGCTTTACAGACCTGAACACCAACATACTGTATGTGAAAGCAGCCACAGCAACTCCACAGGCAGCAACACTGAACTAATGCATGAGAACTGCAAGGAGAGGGAAAAGGGCAAGAGATGTGACCTGTCACCAGGTAAACAGGTTATTCAGTGGGACACTTGTGCTCATACTGAACCTCTAAAACACAAATAAGTGTTTGCACGCAATAGAAAAGCTACATCACAAGGAATCTAATAGATAATAATGGACTAATACATATAATGATAAACGAATAAAAGACAAAGTAAATCCCCTTTCCCATGACTAATATTTGTGTATTACACATGTAGCCTGTAAGAAAGAGAAAAACATTAAATAAGTTTAAACTTTTTTTAATCAATTGAAGTTTTTTAAAATGCCTAGTTTTTATGGAGGATCATTTTGGTCAAGTGAGCAAGGTCAGAGGGAGGACTGTTATTTATAAGGCAATAGCTTCAACTTGATAAAGTGTTCTAACATTTCTGTCCATGTGCCCTCACACACACACACAAAGTCACCAGTGAAAGCAGCATTAACAACGCCAACGCAATTCCCTATCGGTCTGATGGCAAGAAAGCAGCGACCAGTGCAGCAAGTAAGAAGCTAACATTAGCGACTAGCTACATTAGCTGTTGCTGGCATGTATGATTAATGTTAGATTGATTCCATGGCCATTTAAAAACAATAAACAGGCAGTGTCAAGTCATGTATGGTGCAATATGCTCTGAGAAAAAAATTTTGCCTTCCTGCAGTATTGTCATATGGGTCTGCCAGGAGATGCTGGCTAACAGTGAAGACCAGCTGAATGGGCTAACATAAATAAACCATATTAAGCAGACAGACATCTAATCTACTCACGGATTTTAAATTATCTTTTTCAATTTCCTTTTTCTTTTTAAGTTTAAACATAACCTGATTATTACTAGGGGTGTAATAAAATAATAATCTTTTTAATTTTATCTCTTTTAATTTTTTGGACTTTTACTTTGAAATATGACCAAAAATATCCTCCATAGCTTTTAGGGGGTCCTGACATTCGGTGTCTCTTTTTTCTCATTGTTTCTTCATTTTTATATATATATATATCTTCTCTTCATTTTATTTAATTTTATTTCACATTTTTCTCCATTGAGGCCCAATCACTTGTCATATACTGCTTAAAAAAACTCCATATTATGTTTGCATGAGCTAATATCTTTAAGTGTGCATCATTAAGTGGTTAAGTTCTCATGTGTGTAATTTAAGTCTCTGCTGTTTTTGTGACCCTGAGAAAGACCTGTGTGGAGTCGAACTTGGTCTTGTTTGTAATGTAGTCGCTATGATAATGGCTTCATTTTTTATTTTATTTTGTACTTTAAAAAGCAGTGTGCCTTGAATTCTTTTAGGGGGGGAAACCCTTTAATTTCCTGTGGACATAACTGAAACATCTTGTAATTTGGTGGCGGCTGCACAAGGGCTAGAGCTATGTAGCCATCTATGACCCTCTGCAGGCTGTGACCAATCCCACCAATATTTTCCACATTTAGACACTACAGCTGCGGTGTTTGCTCGTCCACAAGTCAAAAATTCATTAAAAACAGCTCAAGGACACAACGCTTGCTTTTTCTAACATCAAAAAGTATTTCAGGTCTTCTTAATTTGACTTTACTGCTCAGCTAGTTAGAATTGTAATGAGACTATTTTTATATTTTTTTCTATAATTCCCCACAGAAACCTTCTTCTAATGGCTGCAAGATAGTCAAACAAAACTAGCTGGAAAACAAAGCCTGTTTGTTCGCACAGAGGTGTGAACAGAAACTTAAACTTTCCCAAGGAAGGACAGATTGCTCTCTGGTTCGAGTTAACAGACTGTCGAGAAACACTTTTGGATCCCGTTCATCTGAACGCCTTGCCTGCAGAAGTAGCCGCCGCTCATCACGAGCCGCCCCTCAAGGAAGAGTCACGCCACAGCCGCTTTACCGGTCACTTTAAACATTGTGTCGGTAAATGCTGTTGACTTGCTCTAAACGTTTATTGCATTGTCTTTTTAAAATATGCATCATGTTTTCAATAAATAAATAAAATAAACCCCCAAATGAATTTAGCTGCCGGTTAGGCTAGCCTTTTGCACAACGCTTGAGGAAAAAACACCCCAGTATAAAATCCAACAGCATTGTGCTTAGTGCTATTGACTTACAGGAACATTCTCCTTAATGCTTGCGAAATCAAGAGCTACAGTTCAATCGTTAGTTTAAGAAAAAAAATGCTAAAACACCTCTGTTGACACAAAAATTAAGGCCGTCTGTTTATCTCTGTCTCTCTCTCTTATTTATAAACGACCGCTTCCTGGAATGTATTTGCATATAACACACATCTTTCTTTGATTCATCTGATATTTAGAGCTTGACTCTGTCGCTTGTTGTGGAGTATTGTAGCCATAGGGACGGCCCACATTTAAGCTTTTTTTTTTCTTCTAAAACACAAACGTTAGTTTTTGGAGTTAGTGCCTGTAATGTGTCTGCTCAGAACATTGTGATTTATTTTTGGTAGTTGTTATTTTTTGGTTGGTTGTAACCGTAGGTGAGACAGCTGTTACAATTGATCAAACTTGGGCAGACGCAGGCTGAAACGGATGAAAGAAAACCGAAAAACATGTTTAATAACGTGAATCCTGTATGCTTCCGCACACCTTCACAAACAACTCTGACGTCATGCAAACGCTGCGTCAGCTTCATCCTTCTGACCAACTTGGGGCAGCTGTGGCTTGGTGGCAGAGCGGCTCGTCTACCAATCGGAAGGTCGGTGGTTCGATCCCGGCTTCCCCCAGCCATGCGTCGAAGTATCCTTGAGCAAGATATTGAACCCCAAATTGCTCCCGAAGCTGCGCCTTCGGTGTGTGAGTGTGTGTGAATGGTTAGTTTAATTTGTACTGATGGGCAGTTAGCTCCTGCCATCAGTGTATGAATGTGTGTGTATGGATAAATGTGATCTGTAGTGTGAAAGCATTTTGAGTAGTCGGACGACTAGAAAGGCGCTATACAAGTACAGTACATTTACAAAGTCTATACCGTTCAAAAAAAACTTGCCAAGATATTGTTTGTAATCAAAATAAATTACAGAACATGCTGAGGGGGTCTGAATTTCAGACAGTAGCGAGCCTGTTGAGTCCCACAGGGACACACAGGTGGCTGTGAAAGCTGTAGTATCACTTACATGTAGCTTCAACAATCAATTACATTTGCTCTTCCAAATAGGTAAAGCGTAATGACAAATCCAAGATTCACTATAAGATACTCGTTAAATACTCTGAGAAGATGTTATTTCCGATGATATAAAGAAAACAAGCGTTTTGCCGTTGTTTTTCAAAAAGCCCGAGAGGGGGTTGACGGAAGCATGTCTGTAAAATTTTTCATGAAAACACCCGGCTAGTTTTGGAGGGGTGGCTTGTCTTCATAGTGCTGTGCAGGATGAAATGGGGAAAACGGTCAGCGTGGAGTGAGTCAAAATTTTTTATCGGAGCAGGGACTCGTATACCTTGCACAATCCCACCAGGATACATTTTGTCATAAATAAAGGTTTTGTGCCACAACCTTTGAATCAGTTCCAGGCAGATCTTTGCGATATGAAGGCCTTGGCCAAACACAACGATGGGTATAGTTACTTGCTAACGGTCATCGATGTATTTTCAAAACGGCCTTATGCCAGACCGTTAAAGAAAAAAACAGGGGCAGAGGTTTCCAAGGCCTTTGACTCTATTTTAAAGGATAGACAGAGTCCTGAAAAGTTACAAACGGACGCGGGCAAAGAATTTTTCAACAAGACCTTTGAGGCCTTGATGAAGAAGCGAGGTATTAATCATTTTGCAACAGCCAGTGACCTGAAAGCGTCTGATTGAAAGATTTAACCGTACGCTGAAAACACGAATGTGGAGGTATTTCATAGCTACAAACAGCCGCAGGTACTTGGATGTCTTACAAAAATTGCTTGAAAGCTACAATAACAGCTATCATAAAAGTATAAAGATGACGTCTATGCAAACGACGGTCAAAAACACCTCTTGAGTGTTTGAAAACCTGTACGGCACATTTCCCATACGCAGCAAAAAGGAGTTAAAGATGAACTTTGAGGAGGGGGATTTGGTGAGAATTTCCAAACTGAGATAAAAAAATATCAACAGAGTTATACCGACAAGTTGTTTACGGTTGTCGAACGCATACCTCGTCAACCCCCTGTGTACAAGCTGGAAGATTACGACGGAGAACCTATCCAAGGGACATTTTATGAAGCAGAGTTGCAAAAAGTAAAGATTGCCAAAGACAAAATGTTTCAAGTGGAAGAGGTCCTGGACGATCGGATGGTGGGCGGTAAAAAAGAAATGCTAGTATGCTGGAAAAACTGGCCTGACAAGTTCAACAGCTGGGTCAAGGCAAGCCACCTGAAAAACATATAAAAACAATTAGGTACGTCGGCTCAGGGTCATTACAACATGGATCAATCCGAGGGGTTTTACGTGACCTTACCCTCCGACGCCAGTCTCGACGTATTTAAAAGTAATACAAGTTCCAGCTACCAAGTCAATCTGGCGCAGCATATTGATTTAGAGGGTCAGTGGCAGGTAGCCTTGACGGAGATTTCATACCCCCACACCTGGTTTAACATTCCTCTTGGCGAGGCCTACTTTGAATGGAGGAAGAAGCCCAAAGATGGAGAGTCAGAGAGCGAGGTCAAATGTTTAGGGGAGGTTATTATCACAATCTGAATCAGCTCAGGGTAGAGCTGGACGGTTTTCTGAGGAAAATTGGTTCGGATATTTATTTAGGTTTTAGCCCTATTCAAAAGAGATTTGAGTTTTAAGCAGGGGGTCAGTATCATATACGGTTTTCTGCCCCCGCGGGGGGCCTTCAACCGGGAAAATGGTTCAAGTGCGACGCAAACTTGGCTCCCTATCCGGCTGATATAAAGGCGGGTTTTTACCACATGTACTGTTATAGCAACGTGGTACGCCATCAGCTGGTTGGTGACGCTTACGCTCCGCTCTTGAGAACGGTGAATATACAAGGGACGTACGGGGACGTGGTCACGCAGTATTTTAACCCTCCCTGCTATCTGCCTGTGAATAAGACACACATTGAAAGCATTCAAATTGAGGTTAAAACGGACCAGAATAAACCCGTAAAGTTTAGCTTTGGGAAGACTATCATAAAACTCCATTTTAGACCCTCCAAAAAATTATTGCGTCCTCTGTGACAAAATGATGCAGCAGCAGCAGCAGCAGCAGAGGTTCGACCCTCACCGTTTTGTGAGTTATTATGAAAATCAGGTGGGGGGTGCCCTTTCTGGTTCATGTACGGGAGAGGAATAGGGTCTATATTCTCGAAATTATTTCGTTTTGTAGCGCCTTTGATGAAAAGAGGATTTGCCATCGCCAAACCTCATCGCAAGTCACCCGCTAAAAACATTGCCTCGGAGGTGATAACCCACGCCATCAGGAGCTTAAACGATAGGCAAGAAGGATCCGGTATGATGGTGAAGACGCCGGGGCAGCGTGTAAAAGCGGCGGGATCAAAAAAGAGAAAATCAGTCGGGAGAAGCACACTCAAGGGGAAGCACGAGGCCAGAGAGCATGCGAGCATGTGTCGCCGGTCTCAATCTTAGTCTCACAGTGTAGGTTGTGATCCATCTCGACGGTGAGCCAGACGTCAAAGTCGTGATCGGTTAGATCTTTTACATTGTCGTTCGAAACATGGGGCATCGGAGGCTCCTTCGCGATGACAACCCATGTGAGTTTTTCTCAGATACCCGAAATAGGTTCTGTGCGTGTACAGCATCTGGTGTATCTCATGCACGACGTTTTTCACTCTTTCGTTGCCCTCAACGGAAAAGGAAGTCTTGAATCTTTGGTAGCTTGATATCATCACTCTGAAAGTCACTTTGAACCCAGGGCCTCCTTTAGACCGGTCCACCATGGCCATGGAGGTTGCATCGTTCTCCTCGGGAAGGCCAAGGTTTTCCCTTTCTGTCATTTTAGAGTTTTTGTTTTTTATTTTTTTGTTTATGCAGCAAATACAGAAAAAAGCTGAAAAAGATATCCAACCAGCGTGTCCAACCAGAGGCTATGGCTTCGCGGTACCAACACTTGAACAGCAACTAGTCAACTTTCCTTTTAACCCTTGGCGTTTTCGCTACGCTAGCCGTTTCCTACGGGTCAGAGCTCCCTCCCCTTTTTTCATGAAACATTTTACAGACATGCTTCTGTCAACCCCCTCTCGGGCTTTTTGAAAAACAACGGCAAAACGCTTGTTTCTTTATATCATCGGAAATAACATCTTCTCAGAGTATTTAACGAGTATCTTATAGTGAATCTTGGATTTGTCATTACGCTTTACCTATTTGGAACAGCAAATGTAATTGATTGTTGGAGCTACATGTAAGTGATACTACAGCTTTCACAGCCACCTGTGTGTCCCTGTGGGACTCAACAGGCTCGCTACTGTCTGAACCCCTCGGCATGTTCTGTAATTTACTTTGATTACAAACAATATCTTGGCAAGTTTTTTTGAACGGTATAGACTTTGTAAGTTGGTCGGAAGGATGAAGCTGACGCAGCGTTTGCATGACATCGGAGTTGTTTGTGAAGGTGTGCGAAAGCATACAGGATTCACGTTAGTCAACATGTTTTTTGATTTTTGTTTTCTTTTGTCCATGTCAGCCTGCGTCTGCCCAAGTTTGATCAATTGTAACAGCCGTCTCACGGTTACAACCAACCGAAAAATAACAACTACTAAAAATAAACCACAATGTTCTGAACAGACACATTACAGGCACTAACACCAAAAACTAACGTTTGTATTTTAGAACAAAGGAA
Source organism: Coreoperca whiteheadi (assembly GCA_011952105.1). Taxonomy (NCBI): domain Eukaryota; kingdom Metazoa; phylum Chordata; class Actinopteri; order Centrarchiformes; family Sinipercidae; genus Coreoperca; species Coreoperca whiteheadi. The sequence continues at coordinate 25,225 of WNGW01000118.1, forward strand.
AAAAACTTAAACTACTTTCAGCACTAGGCAGTGCATGCTGGGAAATGTGGGCCGTCCCTATGGCTACAATACTCCACAACAAGCGACAAAGTCAAGCTCTAAATATCGGATGAATCAAAGAAAGATGTGTGTTATATTCAAATACATTCCAGGAAGCGTTCGTTTATAAATAAGAGAGAGAGAGACAGAGATAAACAGACGGCCTTAATTTCAGATTTTCTGTGTCAACAGAGGTGTTTCAGCGTTTTTTTTCTTAAACTAACGAAGCGACTGAACTGTAGCTCTTAAATTGTGCAAGCATTAAGGAGAATGTTCCTGTAAGTCAACAGCACTAAGCATTATGCTCTTGGATTTTATACTGGTGTGGTGACCCACAAGAGAGCGGAAAGAGACATTCACCCAGAGACTTTACCTTTAAGGGAGGGGTTGCTGATTTTGTCAGTTCCGGGTTAGCGTGTTATGAGTGGAGTACATCCCTCGCTGTTGAGTTGAGTTATATCGTTTTTAATTTGAAAATAAAGCTGAGTCGACGCATCTCTGTCTCCTGTCTCCTCACTTATTACGCTCCACAATTGATGACCCTGACGTGAGTTGGATACGGCTGAATTATGTCGCAAAACAGCGGTGGTGAAAACGGCGCCGCTGCGGTGCCTGTCGTTGCTAGCGGCGCGGCTAATGTCGGCGCAATCTACGCTGCCACCATCAAGTTGCCGGACTTTTGGCAGCACAATCCACGGCCGTGGTTTCAGCACATCGAGGCTCAGTTCCAACCGAGAGGGAAAACACAGGATGTTACGAAATATTTCCATGTGATTGCAGCGTTGGATGCCTCGACTACAGTCAGGGCTATGGCGCTATTAGAGGCTCCCCCGGCAGACGGCAAGTACGACGCACTTAAAACTTTCCTGTTGAACCTCTTTGAACTGTCGGAGCTGGAGAAAGCAGACAGCCTGCTGTCCCTGAATGGCCTAGGCGATAGCAAGCCATCCGAATTAATGGAGAGGATGCTGGCTGTCCTGGGCGCGGCGGATCCATCATTCCTCTTCGCCCACCTACTCCTGCGGCAGCTTCCAGCACCTGTGCGCACCGCACTGGCCAGTTCCCCCCTCCCTTCCTCCAGGGATTACCGGGCGCTGGCTGCGGAGGCAGACAGACTTTTCCTCGCCAACAGGCAGCAGTTCGTCCATGCGCTGTTGCCCCCCACCACCACCACACGTCTGCCCCAATTCCACTCCCAGTGGACGACCCGGACACTGCAGCAGTTGTTACAGCCCGCCGACAGCGTGAGGACGGTTGGTGTTATTACCATTCCCGGTTTGGGGCCAAGGCCAAGCTGTGTCGCCAGCCTTGCAGTTTTGGTGCCCAGGGAAAAGCCAGGGCCGGCGCTCACTAGCAGCTATGGGCGCTGGCCGTGACTGCAAGCTGTTGTTCATCACTGACGCTTTGTCCGGCCGACGGCTGCTGGTCGATTCTGGGGCTCAGCGCAGCATCCTGCCGGCAAAGCCTGTGGACACCATGACTGGCGGGCATGGCCCCCCGATGGATGCCGCTAATGGTACACCCATTCGTACTTATGGCACGAGGTATGTGGAAGTGTGTTTCGGCGGCCGGCGTTTCGGCTGGGATTTCGTCATGGCCAGTGTGTCTACATCTCTACTGGGGGCGGATTTCCTCTGTGCTTACAGACTGTTGGTGGATGTTACGAATTGCCGCCTGATCGACGCCTTTTCTTTTGCTTCGTACCCCTGCATGCTGGGAGGGGCGGGGGCGCTTTGTCTGTCGAACACGCTCGCCACCGGAGACCTGTATCAGCGCCTACTGGCTGAGTTCCCTGACATCACCACGCCCACATTCTCATCGGCGGTGGCTAAGCATGGCGTGGAACACTACGTCACCACGGTGGGCCCCCCAGTCTATGCACGGGCTTGGCGCCTCGACTCTGCCAAGCTCGCAATCGCCAGGGAGGAGTTCACCGCCATGGAGCACGCTCCAACAGCCCGGGCCAACGTCATAACATGGCCTTCCCCAGTCCTACGTGCCCAAGGATTTACCGTCTGCCAAGTATGTTTTCATCCGCCATGATGGCCATCGCACCCCGCTGCAGCCCCCCTACCATGGGCCCTTCCGTGTCCTGGCCAGGGGGGGGTCGAAGAACTTTATCGTAGATATGGGGGGCAGGCCGGAGCGGGTGGCTATAGACCTCTCAAGTCTGCAGATGTGGATGTTGGCGAACCACCTCAGCTTGCCCGGCCCCCACGGAGAGGGCGTCCTCCTGCGGCAGCCTCGGCCCCTGCCCGTGCTCCTGGCCCCGCCCCTGGCCCTTTGCCCCTCTCCTGTTAAACGCAGCCGGTATGGCCGCCGGGTTCGCCCCCCTATATGTTGACTCTTATGGACTGTTCTGTTTTGCACTAGTGTCTAGTGTCTGTGTTTAGGGTACCTGTTTGGTTGGGGCCTGTTATTATGGGTGAATTCTGGGGGGGCCTGTGTGGTGACCCACAAGAGAGCGGAAAGAGACATTCACCCAGAGACTGTACCTTTAAGGGAGGGGTTGCTGGTTTTGTTAGTTCCGGGTTAGCGTGTTATGAGTGGAGTACATCCCTCGCTGTTGAGTTGAGTTATATCGTTTTGAAGTGGAGAGTAAAGCTGACTCGATGCGTCTCTGTCTCCTGTTTCCTCACTTATTACGCTCCACACTGGGTTGTTTTTTCCCTAAGCGTTGTGCAAAAGGCTAGCCTAACCGGCAGCTAAATTCATTTGGGGGTTTATTTTATTTATTTATTGACAACATGATGCATATTTTAAAAAGACAATGCAATAAACGTTTAGAGCAAGTCAACAGCATTTACCGACACAATGTTTAAAGCGATCGGTAAAGACTTTTGTTCACGGTTGAGCTGTAATAAACATGTGACAACAGGAAGATAGGCTCCTGATTACAAAGAGGCCGTTGTTTCAGATAAGAGTGTGACAGGCGTTACCTTTCTCGTCTTGTTGTTAAAAGCTGGCATCTGACACAAATAACTTATACATTTTCTTGTTTTTTTTCACCCAACTATGTTCACGTGTCTCGTAGGATCACCTCCCTGTCGTTGTATTCAAAATGAAAGGGTTACATTTATATAAGAGACAGAAACGGCCGTTAAGCGCTAAATTCACTAAGACTGCTTTGAAAAACAGATGCCGTGTGTTTTTTGTTTTTCCTCAAGCGTTGTGCAAAAGGCTGGCCTAACCGGCGGTACTTTGTGGATTTTTTGATGCATATTTCAAAAAGATAATGCAATAAACATTTAGAGCTAGTCAACAGCGTTTACTCACACAATGTTTAACGCGAACATTAAATACTCTTGTTCGCGGTTGAACGATAAAAGTATCATTGATCCGCATTAAAGTTTTGTCTTGCACAAATGAGTGGGGCGGAGTAAGAAGGAACTCTGTTTAAAACGCGTGAAAGAATGGTGAGATTGACATATGCAAAAGTTGTGTTTCATTCGAAATTTCATTCGTGTTTTTTAAGGGTTTTCTTTAAACTAATGAAAGTAAATATAGTTTGCATTAAAATGTACCACCCTTTCGGTGTAGTAAAAGAGGGCTTTTCTACCAGATTCCTGACTGTCATATGGAGATAATAGCCCGAGGGAGGGTCCCAGGCACAAGTCTGGAAAAAGCGTGTCACTTACCACTGCAGAGCAGAGACACGACGAGAGCAGACTCTATTAAGCACAGGATGAAGATGGCAGCAAAAGTTGCATTTCATACTTGCTCGAGACTATTTTGTTTTGTCTACCGAACATGCTGCTTCACTTTGAGTTTGTCTTATTTCAAGAGAGGGAGAGAGACAGAGATTCTTGTGTGTTTTGCAAGACAGAGAATGGTGAGTTTGACATAGCCAAGTTTTAACTGTTTAAAACTATCTTTTGAAGGAGAGTTCTTGAAATGACATTATTTTATTCTTGCGTCGGACTCGTTTAATACGTTTCATCTATTGAAAATGAAAGACATTTAATTCATTCAAGTAGCACAGAGTTTCCTTATTTTAAGTTTCTAAAGCTTTTGTTCTTTGTAAATTTTTATATAATAATGTCACGATCACATGGTAATTATTTGTCCTTATCTACTACCAGCCTGTCAGGGATCAAGACAAAGTGGGAAAAGAGATCATCAGAGAAAGAAGAAGGAAGGAAAGCAAAACACAAGAAAGTTGGCCTGGTGCAGAGCAGTGAAATGCCGAGCTGTAAGCCGTCAGTGTGCAGTTGATGACAAGAGGAGTGAGGTGACACTGTGGGGGACGAGTCCAACTCACCCTTCATCTGTCAGCAACCGATGGGATTCAGTATATGTTGGAGCCTGTTAGTAGCTGGTTTAGCCAAAAGGCTTATTGTTAATGACTTGCCCTTGACCTAAAAAGAAATCCCTTCTCCACTTCTACCTGTGCCGTGACAATAATATCATTATAAATACAGGAGATATATTGTATTTAGGCCCGGTTTTAAGAGGGGATCCCTCTTCCTGATCCAGTTCTGATTACATTGTGACCGCTGCTCCTTTTGTGTTGATAGGAGCCAGAGGAGGTATTTGATTGAAATATCTCAAGTGGCTCCTACATGTGCCGTGCTGGCCTAAGGTTCAGTGGGCTTAATGCTGAGGGTTAAAATAAGCAACAAGAACCCTGAAATTAATGGAGGACCTGCTCTACCACCTGAGCTACTGCCATTCACATCATGTGGGGTAAAGTTAAGTTTAAAATGCTGACTTGGAAAGAAAGTGACCTACAGTAGTCTCTTATATAACGACACAGGAGGTAAAGTATGCTAGCTTATACATGATATGCCTGTTTTAACACACTCACTCTTTGCACTTTAAATTATTTTTATTTTCTGAGGTGACTTTACGGGACACAGGTATGGAAACTATTAATATCATTATCCAAGGTGTCTTGCAGGTCTTATCATTAGTATTTCAATGATTCTTTATTGAACTCATGTTATGTTGTGGGTCTTTAGGTTTTTTTTTGGGTTGTTGTGGAGTGTTTTTGATTAGTCTGTTCCTGGGTTTTGTTGTCCATCTGCGTTCTGTTTATTGTATTAGTTCTGGTCATATTTTGAAACTCTCTGTTTAGTCTATGCTTTGGAATTTAGTCTGGTTTTTCCTGTTTTATTTTGGTAGGTGTCTGTTCCCCCTGTCTCGGGCCAAGTTACTTCCTGTCCCTGATTCCCTGATTGTGTTCACCTGTGTTTGTCCTGCACCTGTGCCTTGTTGTCTTCACCTCCCCTGAGTGTATTTAGTTGGTGTGATTCCCTCTCCTGTTGCTGGATCATTGTTTGTACCTCCCTCGTGGTTCTCCTGAGTATGTTGGTTTCGCCCTGTCTGGATTACTGCTTGCTATTATGTTTTCCTTGTGTTCCTGCTTGCCTGCCTGGATTCTGGTTTGTCTGCCTACCTGGAGGTAAAGCAATAAAATACTTCACTCTTCAGAAGTGATGGCCAAATGAAGAGTTTCGATGCATTATTGCTTTGATACAATTGTACTGAAAATGGTTCACTATTCGAAGCTTCATTCAGATAGAAATTGTAGCACAAATGTAATGCAAGAAAGCTGACAACCATAAAATGCAAGTAGGTTTATATGTTAATGCCCCGTTTATTACGTGTTTACCAAGGCAATCAAAGCTGAAACAGTTTTTATTCAGAAAGTTTTTTTTTCTCAGTCTTTAGTGGAAGGCGATTTCTTTCTTCCTTTTTTTTTTTTTTTTTTTTAAACAATTTTACCAGCTTTAGAGGATATTCTCTTGCATGGAACAGAAGATGCAGGACTAGCGACGTAATGATACAAGCTCCGAAGCAGTGGCTCATTGCAAGGACAGTTAGAGTTTGAAGCAAGCTTCGGAGCGTCTGTGTCAGACATAACATCACTGCTCTTCAGTACTGTCTGCATCTGGGTCCTCGTTGCCTCATCAACACGTAACAACTCACTCTGTAAGTCTTTACTCAGATGCAGATGGCTTTAATTGGCAGAGGCAAGCTCATAATTAACAACATTAGCAAAACTCTCCTGCCAATTTGAAAATATCTTATTTAAAAATTCAAAGATGATTTGTCTCACTTATTCTGTTGTACTGATTTAATTTTTTTATTACCCCCCCCACACACACACACACAGGTGCAGATGGCTGCAGCAGATAAACGGTATGAAACTAGTTCATGACAACATTAGCATATGTCTCCTGTGAGTTTTGTTTCGATTAATAAATCACTTGATTGTATTTTTATGTTCCTTAAGTTGCTGCCACTGGCTGACCCCAAACAAAGTCCAGAGGTGAAAAGGAGTTGAGCGTCCTCCTGCCAGTAAGCAGCCGCTCCAGCACCAAGACCTCTGCAGGGCCTCACTGTGGTAACACACAGTAACCGCAAGAGAACGTGGAGCAGCACTCAGCCCCACACATGTGCAGCCCACTGGAGAGAAGTCACCATGGAAGACCAAGAGTACATCCAGAGTTTCCATGATGACCGAAAAGAGAAGCTTGACCAGATCAGAAGGACAATTGAGGACAGGACGAGATGGAGAGCATGTGGTGTTTCAGTAAACAAAGGAAGTAAGCCCTTTATTAAGACTGCAAAAATAGTTTTTTGTGACATAATGTTGTGATAAGCTACAGATAACATACTGTATGGGGACTGTATTTGATAATATGATACAAAATATTAACAAGTTGTTTTTGACGTCAACTCCTGTGTATCCTGGGGCACCGGAGTGTGGCTGTCAAGCAACAGAATATTCCAGAAAGCTCCAGCACCACAGCAGTCCACTCAACACACTGACCACCTTTCAGCACCAGGCTTTCTTCTGGTCCCTGACGGAGGGGTTGGGTCCCTAACCCAGAAAGAACCAAATAATCAAAACGGCCATTCCATGGAAACTGATCAGCCTGGATCTTGGAATTTGTGTCATGGATATTTGGAAGACAAACAATAATGGCAGCCAGTAGTAAACACACTGTCAAAGATTTTCCAGGACTCGACAGATTCTTGGGCGGTTATAATTGCATCAACAAAGCACCTAACAAATCTTTTTAGAGCCCTCCATCCCCTCATGTAGATTTGCTAGTAGTCACTAAGATTTGCCTTAATAGGTTGTAAACTGAGTCTTGCATCTTAGGACATTGTATTTAAAGCATTAAAGGGCCATATGCACCAAACAGAATATACTGTTATGATAAGAGTTTTTTTTTTTTTTTGTGCAGTTGTATCAACTAAGCATGAGCTTAGTTCTTGTATTGCACTATCATTACATTCTATTTTTTATTTACATACATTTAGTCTTTAATTTGTGGCCAATATACAGTATGTGTTTCATGTTGTTCTTGAGGTAGCGCCTCCTTCTACTCTTAAGGCATAGCCCCCTCATCTGGTCAGAACAGGAAAATACAGCATTTCCCTGCATCAAAACAATACCAATGAACAGACTGCATGGGTTACTCATAACTTAGCAGTGCAGGTTCTATCATTCTGTGCTGCTGTATGATGAATCTGTTTCTGTCGGCAGAAGAAGCCATAAAAGTGCTTGTAAAAACGGTTTTTCTTTGGCTTAGTGTTCCACTTCAGGTTGTACATCTAAACTCATTAGATGCTCATTTTGGTTGCAGGTCTTTTTTTAAAATGCAGGTGTAAATAGACTGAAAAGTGAGCTACGTGTGGCTGTGGAGTTGAATGAAATTGCCACCATATTGCAATGGCTCAGCTTAATTTTAAAAAGTTTACTCAAGTGATTTATTCATTAGTCCCTAGGGTCAAGCATCAAAGACATTAGATCCTACATTTCCCATGACAACTTAATTGCAGATTTAGTTTGAACCTTTATGGCTGGTAAATGACCACATGCTTTGAACCCCAGACCATCAGTTTGAAACACTGTTAAGAAATCTAGTCTCTAAAGGATATTTTCTCAGACTTGACAAAGGTCCGATTAATAGAGCTCCAAAAATATAACTCAATACATCAGTAAATCAGTGTTAGTTGAATCATTTATTTACAGTGTTAAAAGAAACAAACATTTAAACTTATTTTGAACTTCTAATCAGTTAGTTAAAAAACAAACTCTTTGTTATATGCGCGTCTTCATCAAGCGGCACAGTGGAAATAAGTGTTATACTTTATCGTGTCATCCTTGAAATTTTGTGACAACATGTGTTGAACTTATTGTGATTTTGTATGATGTCAACTAAATAAAAAGCTTTCAGGTGTTAGCCAGCTAACTTGTTTGCTGATGGGTAACATACTTTAGCAAACATTATCTGTGCTGGTTGGTGTAGTTTTACGAATAAAGTTAGCTTCAGTTACCAAGCTAGCAAAAAAAGGCAAAAAGGTTGCTGCTTAAGGTATTTGGTTAATTGTTTAAGCTAGGTAAACACACAGCCCTCTCACACAAATGCTGACCAATCACTGCTCTGGATGTACATGAACACGCCCATTTCATTTACATTTAAGCTTTAGGAAAATTGGAATGTGGTGAGTAAAAGGAAATGTGTGGGGAAAATAAGGAACCGATAAATGATTAAGACCAAAAAATAGTTAAAAATAAAATAATAAATAAAATAAAAATAAAATGAAATATTTTAAAATAGCTATATGATTATAATATAAATAATATTAATCTAGAGCATAATCAGAAGAGCATAAGAAGTGTTAGTGTGAAATATAATTTGCTTATTGGCAGACTAGAACAAAATACCATTTCTGAATTTTATTTATTTATTATACGCCTTCAGCGTGACTGCCTCTGAATCTCTGTAACAACTTAGACCAATCTTGATTGGGTTTAACGTCAACACGTGATGCACGCTGGCAGAATCCGGAGGTATAAGGGGAACCGGCTTCACTGTTGTCGTCAGGCTTCTGATCTTCAGCAAGTGCTCTGGGTCTCTGAGAAATGGCGAGTGTAAAGCAGTTTCGGCAGTGCGTGCATCCCTACACACGCTATATTCCCGACGGTGACACATGAGATGTGTGCAGCCTGCTTGGGAAGAGAGCATGCACTAGCAGCCCTCGAGGGGGCTGGCTATGTGCATGGCGAGCCTTTCACAGTTAGGAAGCTCCGCTCTCAGCTGGCGCTTTTTGAAGAAGGCGGCCAGCTCTGCCCCCCACGCGATAAGGGACCGGAGGCATCCCAGCGACTGCACTCCTGGGGATCGCAGATGGACCTCGCCGACGAACGTGAGACAGCTTTGGCTCTTTCTTTACCTCCATCAGCGGGTTCTTTCTCCTGCTTTCGGGTTCTGGAAGCCCACACCGAGTCTGCGGCTTCATCCGTCCCGGAATGGGAGCCTGCTCACTGAGACTCCAGTTCCACGGAACTCCATCATCTCAGTGCTCGGAGCGGAAGGCGGTGACATGGGTGGCTCGTCAGCCCAGTCTCCGCAGTATGAAGAGCTGCTGGGGGTGGTTCCCCGTGCGGTGGCTAGGCTCAATATCGCTTGGCCAGCGGAAGAGTAGAAAACGCTCGTCGAGCTTACTCCGGCGACGAGCGTTTCCTTGTAGTCCCACCTCCTCGCCCGCGTCAGGATTTACTGTTCTTTCCGGACCTCCACACTGAGGTGTTGAAGTCCTGGTCCCGGCCATGTTCTACACGGCTTTCTAGCCCGACTGGTCGCCATTATGCTTCGATCAGCGGCCTTAAAGAGAACGGTTACGGTGGTATGCCAGGTATTGAGGGGACGCTGGCGGTGTATTTATCGCCGGAGGCTGCGTCCTCCCTGAAAACCCCGACGTTGCCTACTAAGCCCTGCTGTACTACCTCTGCTTTAGTCGGCAAGGCTTACATGGTGGTGGGTCAGGCCGGTGCATGCCTGCACACTAAGGCGGTCTTGCAGGCATACCAGGCCAATCTGCTGGATGACCTCGACGATGGGGGGCCCCTCACATCCGAGGATGTGAAGGAGCTTCACTGTGCGACGGATTTGTCGCTCAGGGCCACGAAGGATACGGCCCGAGCTATCGGGCGGTCCATTGCCCTGCTGGTGGCGACAGAGCACCACTTGTGGCTGACTAAGGATAGGGATAAGACCTTCCTTATGGATGCCCCGCTTTGGCCCGTTGGTCTCTTCGGGGAGGCGGTCGGCTCAGTTGTCGAGCACTTCAGGGAAGTGTGCCAACAGGCTGCGGGCTTCCAGCGGTTTATCCCTCGTTGAAAGAGGTCTCGGGCCAGAGCTGATGGTGGACCACCTCAGCCTTCGACGTTTCGCAGCTCTTACATGCTGGCCCAGAAAGCGAGCGTGGCTCAGCGTGCCCCTCCCCAGCGGTCGAGGGGCTCGCTCCCGCCTGCTCGACGGAGGCCTGAAAGGGAGAAGGCGGAGCTGAGGGCCGTGCTTCTCGCCGACAGGCTTCCAGGAAGAGGCCCTGACTTGAGCGTCAGGCCTCAGAGGGCGCCCCCCATCGGGGTCGAGCACATAGATTCTTCCCCATCGGGCCCTCAGCCTCCTAACCCCGCCGTCGGTGGCACTTCGGGGCGTGGAGACTTCCGTGCAACCACTGCCTTTAGACCTGCACGGCCGTGCAGCAGTCAGGCCAGAGTTGCGTCCTCTACAGAGGCCTGTAGACGTTTAAATCCCGCCGCTTTGGTGCTTCGGGATACCGCAGCTCTCACATCGCAGATTCAGGGGCGGTCAGGCATGTACATGGCGATCCTCGGGGATTTCCCGCCGCTGTAGCGCTTCGGGTAACCGAGGCCGCCACTCCAGGTCCCCCAGGCACCAGCCTCGAGCAGTTGCTTCCCCAAAGGAACTTTCTGCCCGCTTGGGAAGCGTTACCCGGCGTGTCGCACTGGGTTTTGCGCACCGTCCGACAAGGCTAAACGCTTCAGTTCCGGTCTCGACCCCCAGGATTCCGAGGAATCCTGGAAACAAGGGTCGACCGAGTACAAGCACAAGTGATGGAGCAAGAAATTCATTCTCTCCTGTACAAAGGGGCCATAAAACAGATCCCTGACAGCGAGATGCATACCGGGTTCTACAGCCGGTACTTCATAGTTCCAAAGAGAGACGGTGGTCTGCGCCCCAATTTAGATATTCGTCACCTGAACCAGCCTCTGAGGAGGTTCCAGTTCCGGATGTTGACAATCCCTATGATTGTGAGTCAAATTCAGTCCGAGGAGTGGTTTGTCACGATCGATTTGAAGGACGCTTACTTCCATGTCTCTGTCATTCCGGGACACCGGAAGTTCCTGCGGTTCGCATTCGGGGGCAAAGCTTACAAATATTGGGTGCTTCCCTTCGGCCTAGCACTCTCCCCCCGCACCTTCACAAAGTGTATGTATTCTGCCCTGGCGCCTCTCAGACTCCAGGGGATCCGCATCCTCAATTATTTGGATGACTGGCTGATTTTATCCCAGTCTTGTCTCATCGCAGTACAGCATCGAGATGTTGTACTTGCGCACTTGAGGTCCTTGGGGTTGAGGCTCAACACGAGCAAGAGCAGGCTCACTCCAACACAAAGGATTACGTTCCTAGGAGTAGTGTGGGACTCAGTCGCGTTGCAGGCACAACTGTCTCCCGCATGCGTCGAGTCAATCCTGACTATGGTACTCAGGGTGCAGCTAGGCTGACATCTCACTGCACTTCAGTTTCAGAGACTGTTAGGCCTCATGACTGCAGCATCCACCATGATTCCGCTTGGATCGCTGCACATGAGGCAGCTTCAGTGGTGTCTCAGGGACGCCCGGATTTTCCCCGAGGGGGCAATCCTTTTCGCCTGATCAAAGTTACACGCATGCGTGCCTTAGACAGGTTGAGACAACGGGTGTTCCTGACCCAGGGCCCAGTGCTGGGAATGGTGTATCACCATAGCACACTTTCGACGGACGCCTCCAGCACCGGATGGGGCGCAGTTTTGGCCGAGGCTACGGCTGTACGCTTTTCCCCCGATTGCTCTGCTCCCAGTGGTTCTAGAGAATGGTCGCCGAACAGGGGCCCAGCTGCTGCTCGTGGCCCCGTTCTGGCCAGCCAGATTCTGGTTCTTGGGCCTGGTAGCCCTCCTGGACGGCCCCCCGTGGGAGATTCTTGTCAGGAGGGACCTGCTGTCGCAGGGCCTAGGCGAAATATTCCTTCCCCAGCCGGGGAAATTGAAGCTGTGGGTCTGGCCCCTGAGCGGGACCACCTCCGAGCTGCCAGTCTCTCTACCGAGGTAGTTGAGACCATCTTACACTCTAGAGCCCCCTCCACGAGGAAACTGTATGCGGGCAAGTGGAAAATTTTCACGACATAGTGCCTGGAGCGCCATCTTGACCCAGCTCACTGCCCGATGGCTTCAGTGCTGGAGTTCCTCCAAAGCCGGTTTTCGGCTGGACTCTCCCCCGCTACACTAAAGGTGTATGTGGCTGCGATCGCAGCATTCCACAGTTTGGTGAATGGCTGCTCGCTTACCAGTTTCCTTCGTGGCACCTTGAGGATGAGGCCTCCGGTTCAAATCCCTCTGTGGGATTTGACAGTGGTGCTGAATGGATTGACCACAGCACCGTTCGAGCCACTGGACGATGCATCAGAGAGGTGTCTGGCCTTAAAAATGGCATTTTTGCTGGCCATGACTTCTCTCAGGAGAGTGGGAGATCTGCAGTCCCTGTCGGTGGCTCCTGCTAACCTGGAGTTTGTTCCAGGTTAGAGCCATCAGTTAGAGCCATCCTGCATCCCATTGTTTCGGCTTACGAGGTGCCTACGCGGTTTGCCTTCATCTCTGTTGATCAGAGCCCACTCCACACGGAGTATGGCATCCTCCAGAGCTTGGTGGTCGGGAACCCCCCTCTCCGATATATGCGATGCTGTGGGATGGTTCTCACCTCACACTTTTGTGAGTAATAATAATCCGGGGTCTGTGGCCCTCTTGTCCTGAAGTGTGCCCTGCTGGCTTCACACTCTGACAGGCATCCCTTCAGCATGACGGAGTTGGTACTGCATTCCTCATAGCGTCAGCTGACGCAGCTGTGAGCGGGTGGCTTCAGTCTATCAGAAGGCTGACGACAACAGTGAAGCCGGCTCTCCTTATACCTCCGGTTCCGCCGGCGTGCTTCATGTGTTGATGTTAAACCCAATCAAGATTGGTCTAAGTTGTTACAGAGATTCAGAGGCAGTCACGCTGAAGGCGTTCCCCATAGCGTCAGCTGACGCAGCGTCTCGTTCCCTATCAGGGAACCATGGTCACATACGTAACCTGATACATTCTGTCTTGTCAGTTGTCTGTTTGTTAGATGTCATTGTGTTTTTGTGTCTTTACTAACTTTTACTAATATTGTGATATTGTGTATAAATGTCTGTAACATTTGTCTTACATTTGTCGGTGTCTGTGCTCTAATTGCTGTACATTTTGTACATAGTATTTGACTGTTATAACTTGTCTTATTTTTAGGGTGACTTTAAACATTCTGTTTGGGGACTACAGATGAAAAATAGCCTCTTGGCTAACTCTGGTACATTTACAGAAATGTTCATTAATGTACAATGGCCCTGTTAAATAAACTAATTTTAAAAAACAATAAAAAAACAACAAAAAAAAAGGAAAAGGAAAGAAATTCTATCTGCCTTCGCAATCTGCGAATCAAGATTTTGTGCATTGTCAGATTGAAATTACTGTAAGTCAGTTTTGGCAGATTTGTTTTGCATATTTGCATTACTTTGTCAACATGTATCTATTTGACATTGTGGAAATTCTGAGTTTTATACTGTTTATTTGTCATAAATAAGCCTCTCGAGATATCTGACTTGTTTGAAATTGTAGGAGTTTGATTCAAACATTTAGCTCTCATTCTCTCTAGCTGTGTCCCAGTTCCTCATTTTAAGCAGTTTTTGAAGCTATAATGTGTTCACACTGAGAAAGTGATGAATTATGTAAACTTAAAACAGTCAGTATGGATACTATAATACTTGATTTTTGAGTGTGCTGTTAATGGTCACTATTGTCCCACAATGCAATGCATACATGGCAGGTTCAACTCACCACAGCTATAAAAAATGTAAATAAATTGTGAATAATGGTGCGACAGCTCCACAATGATCCTGGAAAAAAAAGAAATAAGTTAAGTATTAGATATTTAGAAAGACATTTTTTCTTCTGTTTATTGGCAGTGGCATTCTACAGTCACCGTGTGATTATATTTCCTGTTTACTGTTGATACTTGTTGCTACAAATATGATGTATGAGGAGGTTGCTGTTGCTAGGAAAATTATTGGTCATCTTCATGTTTTGAATGTGTTCTGTTTTATTTAGCTCTAAATTCTTCCAATGTTGTTCATTTCAAAATCGCTTTATAGAACATGAATCTGTTTTGGTTTTGGTTCTTCAGTGTATATTTTGGGGTTTTGGGAGTGTGTTTTGTTTTATTCTGTCTGTCCCTGGACTGCTTTAGTTCTCTGATACCTCTTTTCCACCGAGGCGGAGCTGGTGCTACTTCAGCCAGAGCCAAGTTTCTAATTGGTTCTTTCTGTTTCCACAGCTGAAGCACTAGCTCGGAGCCAGGAAAAGTGGTTCTTAACTAGCACCAACTCGTTGCTGGGCTAGAAGTAAGCACCGCTTACTGCGGCGGCTGGGGGCGGGGTTACCGTGACCGACAAGACGAACAGTTTTCCCTTCTGCTTCTTACACCAACGCTTAATACATTTTTATTTAACGGCAATGTGATCGTTTATCAGCAGAGTTGGTGCTAGGAGGGTAGCAACATGCTGAGGCTAAAGTTGACACGTTATTGTTAAAAATAAATGTTATGTACGTTCCGTTACTCTCGCTCGTAATCTCCGTCCGTAAAAACTACGGCGAACATAAATAGCAACGCAACCTCCGCGATTGTTGTCGGTGTTTGTGTTCGGCGCTGCCGCGCTAGCGTTACCGGGAAAGATGTGATGTATACGGTCACGTGAGTACTGGCTCTGTGCTGGCTCCGTAGCCAGTGGAAACACAAACGGGTTCTTAGAAGGCCCGTCATTTGAACCAACTCCGAACTGGCTCTAGCACTGGCTCTGAACCAGCACCTGGTTCATTTTGGTGGAAAAGGGGTATGAGTGTCTTGTGTTAGTTCTGGTCTTATTTTGAAATTGTTCGTTTGGTTTATGTTTTGGCATTTAGTCTGGTTCTTCCTGTTTTATTTTGGTAGGTGTCTGTTCCCCTCTGTCTCTGTCTGACTTTACTTCCTGTCTCTGATTCCCTGATTGTGTTCACCTGTGTTTGTCCTGCACCTGTGCCTGTCTTCACCTCCCCTGAGTGTATTTAGTTCGTGTGTTTCCCTGTCTTGTTGCTGGATCATTGTTTGCCCTCCCATGGTTTCTACCCTATGTTCTTCTCGTCCGTGTTACTTCTTCGTCGTTGATTTTGTCATGCACCTCAGTTTTCTGTTTTCCTTCCTGTTTGTCAAGTTTGCCTATCTACCTGCTGGTAAGCGGCAATAAAGACTCCACTCCCCAAGCATTGTCTGGATCTGGGTCCTCCTTACCTCGTCAACGCATAACAGAATCTGGCATCAGTTTTTCTTATCATCCTCACAGTCTCATAGTCTTATCAGATGCTGTGTGTGTTCATTTTATTTATTGTAATGAGATGGGCTATGTCTTATCCCTTTAGGCTTTTTCCAAACTTACAATAATTCAATTCAATTTTATTTATATAGCCCAATATCACAAATCACATTTGCCTCAAAGGGCTTCTCAATCTGTAATATACGACCTCTGTCCTTAGACCCTCGATTCGATTAAGGAAAAACTACCCAAAAAAACCCTTTTAACAGGGGAAAAAATGATAGAAACCTCAGGAAGAGCAACAGAGGAGGGATCCCTCTCCCAGGATGGACAGACATGCAATAGATGTCGTAAGTACAGAATAGATTCATATCATAAAAATTATAACATATACAGTTATGCTGGCAAAATTGTTGTATATATATGTAATTATGTTGAAAAGTGTGGGATGTAAAACATAAGGGAAGATGATGGGTCCAGACGGACAACCGAGCAGGTCCAGGTGGAGCCCAACGAGCAGGACCTGAGCCACTCGTCCCCTGCACCATAGACACAGCAGCACTGCCCCAGCAGGTCGCCATAGTCACCGATCCAGATACATCTCCGGACACTGAAATACCTGCTGAAAGTGACAGTAAGAAAGAAGAGACGGACGACAAAGCACAAAACTCCGGGAGAGGGAAGAAGCATTTACGGGATGAGAATGCATATGGATGGAGAGCAGGACAGAGGTGAAGAGAGAGAGGTACATCATGTGAAGTCCCCCGACAGTCTAGGCCTATAGCAGCATAACTAAGGGATGGTTCAGGTTCACCTGAGCCGCCAGCCCTAACTATAAGCTTTATCAAAGAGAAAAGTCTTTAGCCTACTCTTAAATGTGGAGATGGTGTCTGCCTCCCGATCCCGAACTGGGATCTGATTCCACAGGAGAGGAGCTTGATAGCTAAAGGCTCTGGCTCCCATTCTACTTTTGGAGACTCTAGGAACCACAAGTAACTGCATTCTGAGGGCGCAGTGTTCTAGTGGGGTAATAAGGTACTATGAGCTCTGTAAGATACGACGGTGCCTGACCATTAAGAGCTTTGTAGGTGAGGAGAAGGATTTTAAATTCTATTCTGGATTTCACAGGGAGTCAGTGCAGAGAAGATAATATTGGAGAAATATGATCTCTTTTCCAGGTTAATAGTTAATAATTGTCGAGGTGGTGTCCAGCAAACGATGTGGGCTTCGTAGATTATTGGCGGACTTTCTGGAGAAGACCTGGTCTGATTAGGAGAGACGGCATTCATCCAACTTTGGATGGTGCAGCTCTCATATCTAGAAATCTGGCCGAGTTTATTGGTGGACCTAAACCATGACAACGCAGAGTTGAGACCAGGAGGCAGAGTTGCAGTCCTACACGCTTCTCTGCGCTTCCAGAGCAGTTACCCACCCATAAACCCATAATGACGGTGTCTGCCCCCTAGCCACTGAAATTTATAAAATCAAAAGCTAACAGAAGAGGAGTTATACATAATAATTTAATAAAAATTACCACAAAAGAAATAGCACCTCAAAATAAGAGTATTAAATGTGGACTCCTAAACATCAGATCTCTGTCATCTAAAGCTGTACTAGTAAACGATCTGATATCAGATTATCATATTGATTTATTTTGTCTCACTGAAACCTGGCTGGGTCATGAAGAACATGTTAGCCTAAATGAATCCACTCCGCCCAGTCATATTAATACTCACATTCCTCGAGGCACCGGCCAAGGAGGTGGAGTTGCAGCCATCTTCGACTTAAGCCTATTAATCAACCCTAAACCTAAACTAAATTATAACTCATTCGAAAGCCTTGTTCTAAGTCTTTCAAACCCAACCTGGAAAACACGACAGCCAGTCCTATTTGTTATAGTGTACCGCGCTCCTGGTCCTTATTCGGAGTTTTTATCTGAATTCTCAGAATTTCTATCAGGTTTAGTCCTTAAAACAGATAAAGCAATTATTGTAGGTGATTTTAATATTCATGTGGGCATTGAAAATGATAGCCTTAGTACTGCATTTATCTCATTATTAGACTCGATTGGCTTCTGTCAGTGTGTACATAAACCTACTCACTGTTTTGGCCACACCCTCGACCTTGTTCTGGTATACGGCATTGAACATCTAACAGTCCTTCCACAGAATCCTTCACTATCAGACCATTATTTAATAACTTTTGATAACCTCCTATTACTGGAGTACACACCAGTAGCCAAATACTACTACAGTAGATCTGATAGTGCTGTAGCTAAATTTAAGGAAGTAATTCCATCTGAATTTAACTCAATGCTATGTCTTAACAT
>WNGW01000119.1:7273-17280 GCA_011952105.1 Coreoperca whiteheadi
CTTCAAGGCTGGATTACTGCAATTCCATATTATCAGGCAGCCCGAAAAAGTCCCTTAAGATTCTCCAGTTGATTCAGAACGCTGCAGCACGTTTACTGACAGGAACTAGGAAAAGAGATCATATTACTCCAATACTAGCTTCTCTGCACTGGCTCCCTGTGAAATCCAGAATAGAATTTAAAATCCTTCTCCTCACCTATAAAGCTCTTAATGGTCGGGCACCGTCGTATCTTACAGAGCTCATAGTGCCTTATTACCCCACTAGAACACTGTGCTCTCAGAATGCAGGGTTTCTTGTGGTTCCTAGAGTCTCCAAAAGTAGAACGGGAGCCAGAGGCTTTAGCTATCAAGCTCCTCTCCTGTGGAATCAGATCCCAGTTCGGGTTCGGGAGGCAGACACCATCTCCACATTTAAGAATAGGCTAAAGACTTTTCTCTTTGATAGAGCTTATAGTTAGGGCTGGCTCAGGAGAGTCCTGAACCATCCCTTAGTTATGCTGCTATAGGCCTAGACTGTCGGGGGACTTCCCATGATGCACCTCTCTCTCTCTTCACCTCTGTCCTCCTCTCCATCCGTATGCATTCTCATCCCATAAATGCATGTCACTAACTTGACTTCTTCCCTCTCCCGGAGTTTTGTGCTTTGTCGTCCGTCTCTTCTTCCTTAGTGTCACTTTCAGCAGGTATTTCAGTGTCCGGAGATGTATCTGGATCTGTTACTATGGCGACCTGCTGGGGCAGTGCTGCTGTGTCTATGGTGCAGGGGACGAGTGGCTCGGGTCCTGCTCGCTGGGCTCCACCTGGAGCTGCTCTGCTGTCCGTCTGGACCCATCATCTTCCCTTATGTTTTACATCCCACACTAACATAATTACATATATTTACACAACAATTTTGCCATCATGGCGGTATATGTTATGATTTTTATGCTATGAATCTATTCTCTAGTTACGACATCCATTGCATGTCTGTCCGTCCTGGGAGAGGGATCCCTCCTCTGTTGCTCTTCCTGAGCTTTCTATCATTTTTTTTCCCTGTTAAAAGGGTTTTTTGGGATAGTTTTTCCTTGTTCGAATAGAGGGTCTAAGGACAGAGGGTGTCGTATGTTGTACAGACTGTGAAGCCCTTTGAGGCAAATGTGATTTGTGATATTGGGCTGTATAAATAAAATTTAAAAAATAAATAAATAAAAAAGTCAAATGACTGCAGTTTAAAGGTCTAATAAGAAAAAACACGTCATTTAAAATGACTACAGTTAATGGGTCTGTCAACAGGCTTACTAAAGAAAGGCAGTAGGCAGATTCAGGAGTGTTTCATCACACAGTACAGCCACTGTTATTAGTTACAAATCAGCACATGCTGTGCTGTTTACACTTTACTGTTGTCTCTTTGCAGGGTTTTTAGAGTTCTAATTGTCAACTCTAAATGAGAGGCTAAGCAGTGTGGCTGCTGTTTAAAGTGGGTCTCTCTCTCTCACTACCTCCGGAACACACACATGCATGAAAGTCATGGAACAGAAGCGTCACGTCGGGCCGCGATCCGTTCCGCTCTCTCGCGAACTAAAGCAGAGGAGACCGATGAGAAGACGAAAAGGAAACTAGTGACAAATGGCTTTTAACAGACAAGCAGAGGAAGCCTGGCTCCTGGGACTGCTGATCCGAGGCCGTCCTCATGCAGGTAAGACAACTAAATCCACGAGTTCTCCTCCATACCACGTTGGAAGCTTGTTCAGTACGAAAGTGAAGATGACTCGTTTAATTTAAAGGTGTTCAGAGAATATTGTATGGCCTGTGAGAAACACAGATAACCTCGAGGGCTGGCCTTAAATATTATATGCTATGATATAATATATTGCTATTATTAATGCCATAATATTATATATGTAAATCCTTTACTATAATTATTGATATTCTATATATTATTCATAATTATAATATCACGATCACATGGTAGTTATTTGTCCTATTGATTGCTTGCCGAATGTCAAGAAGGCGTACTACCAGCCTGTCAGGGATCAAGACAAAGTGTTAAATGAAATCATCAGACAAAGAAGGAAGAAAAGCAAAACACAAGAAAGTTGGCCTGGTTGACGTAAGAGGAGTGAGGCGACGCTCACCCTTCATCCTTCTTAGGAGTCAGCAACCAGGCCTGTTTGTAGCTCGTGTGGCCATAAGGCTTAGTGTCAATGACTTCCCGTAGACCTAAAAAGAAAACCCTTCTCCAGTCTGTGTCGTGACAGTAATATCATTCTAAATATAGGAGATATTTTTAGGCCTGGTTTTAAGAGGGGATCCCTCTTCCTGATCCAGGTCTGATTACATCGTGACTGCTGCTCCTTTGTGTTGCTAGGAGCCAGAGGAGGAATTTGATTGAAATATCTCAAGTGGCACCTACATGTGCCGTGCTGAGGCCTGAGGTCCAGTGGGCTTCATGCTGAGGGTTCAAATAAGAAACAATAACCCTGAAATGAATGGAGGACCTGCTCTACCACCTTTCACATCATGTGGGGAAAAGGATAAGATTCTGACTTGGAAAGAAAGTGACCTACAGTAGTCTCTTATATAAAGACACAGGAGGTATGTAAGTATGCCAACTTAAATATGATACGCCTGTTTATTCATTTATTATCACACTCACTCTTTGCACTTTAAATTCTTCTTTTTATTTACTGAGGTGAATGTGACTTTACAGGACACAGGTATGGAAATCATTAATAACATTATCAAAAGAGTTTTGAAGATCTTATCCTTAGTAATTCAATGATTCTTTATCGTACTATGTCTTCACAGATGCAGATGGCTTTAACTGGCAGAGGTATGCTCATAATTAGTAACAACATTAAGAAAACTCCTGCAAATACCTTATTTAAAAATTCAAAGATGTCTGACTTATTCTGTTGTACTGATTATTTTTTTCATAGAGGTGCAGGTGGCTCAGCAGATAAACGGTATTAAAATAGTTCATGACAACATTAACATATGTCTCCTGTTGCCACTGGCTCACCCCAAACACAGAGCAGAGGTGAAAAGGGGAGCTGAGCGTCCTCCTGCCAGTATGCAGCCGCTCCAGCACCAAGACCCCTGCAGTGCCTCACTGTGGTAACACACAGTAACTGCAGGGGAACGTGGAGCAGCACTGGGCCCCACATGTGCAGCGTGCAGCCCACCGGAGAGAAGACACCGTGGAAGACCGAGAGTCCATCCAGATTTTCCATGAAGATGGAAAAGAAACGCTCGACCATAGCAGAAGGAAGACTGAGGTCAGGATGAGATAGAGAGCGTGTGTTGTTTCAGTCAACAAAGTAAGTAAGCCCTTTATTAAACCTGCAAAAGTAGTTTTAGTGACATAATGTTGCGATAAGCTGAAGATAACATTACAGACTGTATGTTGATTTTGATAATGATATAAAATATTTGCAAGTTGTTTTTGATGTCAGGGCAGAACTCCTGTGTATCCTGGGGCACCCGAGGGTGGATGTCAACCAACCGATCAGTCCAGGAAGCTCCAGCACCACAGCAGTCCACTCATCACACTGAGCACCATTTAGCACTAGGCTTTCTTCCAGACCCTGACGGAGGGGTTGGGTCCCTAACCCCGACAGAACAGCAAGAATAATCAAATGGGGCATTCGATGGAAACTGTTCAGACTGGACCTTGGAATTTGAGATTTGTGTCGTGGATATGTGGAAGAGCCATGACAAACAATCATGGCAGCCAGTACTAAACACACACTGCCAAAGATTTTCCAGGACTCCACAGAGATTCTTGGGCCATTATAATTGCATCAACAAAGCACCTAACAAATGTTTCAGAGCCCCCCATGTAGATTTGCTTCCAACATACTGTAGTACTGACAGCATTGATTACAGAGCGTAAGGGTAAGAGTGTTGTCAATATCCACAAGTCACAGTCAGTGATCGCTAAGATTTGCCTTAAAAGGTTGCAAAAGGAGTCTTGCATCTCTGAACATTGTATTTAAAACAGTAGAGGTCCATATGCACCATATCAAATATACTATTAGATCAAAGTTATGATGTTTTTAAGAGTTTTTTGGGTGTTGTATCAACTAGGGGTGCGCGATATATATAATTTGCGATAATATCTTAAGTATTGTTTAAACGATATACAAAAGCATATTATCGAGTATGTCACTCATTTTCTGAAACCAATCAAAATGCTTCATCAATTGTTCACGAATTGATTGCGCGGAAAGGTGCACACGTGACACGTGCATTCAGAGCTTGCGGTGCTTGACAGAAGTTAAACATGAGCAAAGAGACTGTGAGAAAAGAAGATATTCAAACACCAGCAAACTCACAATCCACGCTAGATTTAATTCCCAGACGTGGGTTGTCATCACTAGCATGGCGGTGGTTTGGTTTTGAAAGGACAGATGTTAGTCAAAAGACGCCGATCTGCAAAATGTGCCGAAAATCGGTTGCAGTCAAAAACTGCTCGTCGAGCAATCTCTTTTATCGTCTTCGAACTACCCGCCACACTGAATATGAGGATTATGAAAAGCTTCGCGAGTCAGCCGAACACGACGCGCCTGCAGCTGACAGGGTAAAATCCAAAAAACACACGCAACAAACTTTGGCCGATTCATTTACCAAGAAAATTCCTTACGAGAGAAAAAGCGACAGATGGCAAGATATAACAAACGCTGTCAGCAATTACATTGCAAGAGACATGGTGCCAATTCAAGCGGTTGAGAGAGATGGTTTTAAACAGCTTTTAAAGAAGTTAGACCCAAGATGCACACTGCCTGGACGAAAATACTTCAGTGAAACAGCGCTGCTTAAATTGTATGAAGCATGTTGCCAAACTCTTGCGCATGAAGCGCAGAAGGTTTTACATTTTACCACAACAACCGATTTGTGGACAAGCAGAACGTCAGAGCCATACCTCTCGCTGACAGCACATTTCAATGAAGAAACTTGGCAACTCCAAAGCTACTGTCTGCAGACATCTTACTTTCCAGATGACCACACAGGCGACATAATTGCTCAAGGGCTAAAAGATGCGCTGGCAATCTTGGCCGCTGCCAGTTGTTAATCCGTAGTGCACTGACAAGGTTAGCCCCGCTGTCTGTTGTCATGCAAACCATGCGATCATCGGGCAGCGAACTGGCTTCCTTGTTTTGGCCACAGGCTTCATGTTGCCATTGGTAAGCAATTTTGGTGCTTCTATGAAATGAAATTTACGTAAAAAAGATTTTTGGGAATTATTTAAAATACAAATAAGAATAATAAGCAAATTATACATTTAAATATAATAATTCTAATATTAAATAGTAATATATAATGTCATTCATACTGTCACACTTTGAATGTTCAATGGACTCAAAATGTTTTAAGTCTCTTATGTTTTATTTTAAATGTTTTCCAGAGAGGACCATGCGGGACCCTAGAATAGACAGAGCCATTGGAGTTTGCAAGAAAATGGTCGCTGCTTTTTCCAGAAGCTGGAAAAAGAAAAAAGCTCTTGCTGATGTACAAGAGCAGCTGAAGCTTCCTCAACACAAACTGGATACAGAGTCACCAACAAGATGGGGCTCAAGACAGCGCATGATTGAGAGGTTTCTTGAACAAGAAAAGGCCATTCGTCATGTTTTAACTGCAGACAAAAAGCACAGGCACCTTGTGCCAACATGGCAAGATGTTGAGGTGCTGGAGGCGGTAAGCAGAGCACCTGGTCCACCTTGTCAGGTGAGCAACTTGTAACGGTTTCTTAATTAAAACCTATGTTGTCCTTGTTCAACACTGAAGTTCTGGCGGTGAAGCCTGATGACACAGAGCCAACCAAAAAAAAAATCAAGCAAACCATTTTGGAGTACCTGAACACCAAGTACTCCGAAGACTGTGTGGTAGAGTTGTTGAGTTTGGCATCCACACTTGACCCCCGGTTCAAAAACCGCTTCAACAACGATGGCAGGATCAAAACGATTGGAACAGCAGTGACTGCAGAACTCATAGCTATGGTGACAGAGGAAGACAGCCCTACCCCAGGCTCATCAACTGCTTCTGCTCAGGCTACAACAGCAGAAACTGAAGCAGGTGACGCCACTGAGCCAGCAAAAAAGACAAAAAAGTCTTTTAGCAGTTATTTCAAGAAACCACAGGAAATCAGAGGCGAGTCTCTGCAAACTGCTATAGAAAAGGAGATCCAGAGCTACTTAATGATACCAGAGGTGGACAGTTACGTAAACCCACTTGACTGGTGGAAAACACAAGTTTCCAGAGACTTGGGAAACTAGCAAAAAAGTACCTGTGCATCCCTGCCTCAAGCAGCCCTTCTGAGAGGGCTGTCAGCACAGGAGGAAATATTGTAACATGTCACCGTGCAGCTCTCAAGCCAGATGCTGCGGACAGGCTGGTGTTTTTATCACACAACTTTAAACGCATGTAGATCCAAAGAAACCCAGTGAATGGCAAAAACAAAAAATGTTCAAGCTGCTGACAGCCTGTTTCCTCTGTTCTAGTGACTTTTACATTATAAAGGCTATTTTACCTTTTGGTCTTCAAACTTTGTTTACAGTAGAATCATTTGTTTACAGATACATATTTTTTTCCTGAGTGCAATATTTGAAAAATCTGAAGGTTTCGAATTTTACAGCAGTTTACTTTTTGTGCAATATTAGACAGAACTTGAAGGTAGTCATTTAAGTGAGAATACTGTGGGCTGATTTTTTGTATCTTTGACTATAGAACACTTTACAAAATGGAGTCATTTGTTTACAAAGGTTTTCTAGTGCGGTTTTTGACAGAAGATTGCATTTAGATTATTTAATTGTCATATTTGCTTGTATTCTGCACAGTTCACCTTACAGCAGAGCAGTGATTTGTGTTGTTTCTTCTTGAATGCTTCAGTTTTAAATAATAAATACCCTTTCCAACAATGTGTTTCAATTAATAATATATCAATATCCTATTGACATTGTAGAACAGAACTAGTGAAATATAAGACATTTACAAACACATTTTGGAATAATGCAAAATATCGTCTGATTATCGTTATCGGCAAAATCCCCCAAAATTATAGAAATTATAAAAGATATAATTTTTTGTCAATATCGCACAGCCCTAATATCAACTGAGCATATGAGCCTAGTCATTACATAAAATGTTTTATTTACATACATTTAGTCTTTAATTTGGGGCCATGTTGTTCTTCAGGTGGCTCCTCTTTCTACTCTGAAGACATGGCGCCCTTATCTGGTCAGAACAGCAAAGTACATCATGTCTCTGCATCAGAACAATACCAATGAACCGATTGCATGGGTTACTCAGGTAACTTACCACTGTGGGTTCTATCATTGTTGCGATTAGGGGTTTGAAGGGAAGGAGGACCCAGATGCTGACCGGTAGGCGAGTAAACGAGGGTTTATTAGTTGTCCTGCAGGGAGGGATACATCCAAAAACGACCAACTGGCAAAGTCCAAAAACCAAAAGCAAAGAGTCACCAACATAAATCCAACGATAGTGACTTACACAGGGAGAAGAAATACAGGGAACACAGGTGGTGAGACAACAGGAGATTGAACATCCTGGACATACAACGACAAACTGACAAAGACACAGGGAGAACACACTGACTAAATACACTCAGGGACAGGGAGACAACGGGACCCAGGTGAACACATCCAGGAAATCAGGGGCAGGAAGTAAAATTGGCCGAGACAGATGGGAACAGACACCTACCAAAATAAAACAGGAAGAACCAGGACAAAACATAACTAAACAGACAATTTCAAAATAAGACAAGACATTCACAGAACTAAGGCAACCTAGGAAAAGAAAAAACACAACACTCCCAAAACACACACTAACGGACCCACAACATAACAATCATTTTGTGCCCTGTGCTGCTGTGTGATGAGGTATGATGAATCTGTTCCTGTCAGCAGAAGAAGCCATTACAGTGCTTGCACTCGCGTAAAAACATTTTTTCCTTGGCTTAGTATTCCACCTCAGGTTGTGTATCTACACTATATGTTCATTTTGGTTGCAGGTCTTTTTTTCAATTTCATGTTGCAGCTGTAAAAAAACTTGATGTGAAGTTGAACAAAACTGCCACGAATGAAGTACTCCAGTGATTTAATCATTTTAGTCCCCAGGGCCAAGCTTCAAAAACACTAGATCCTACATTTCCCCATGACGCAACTTAATTGCATATTTTGTTGTACCCTTCCTGGCATGCTTTGAACCCGAGACCATCAGTTTGACACACTTGGTGTTAAAAAATCTAATCTCCAAGTCTCTAAAGGTGCTTCATTCTCTTTCTTGCAACACTCCACTTATTTCAACAACAAAAAATTCGCTAATCCATTTCCATTGAGTCATTTAGCAAATGCTTTGACCCAAAGTGACTTAACATAGGAGGAAGACAATGAAAGCAATAACAACCCAATGTAACAAATAGCACAAGTGCATCAGAAACTAGTCTGTTAAAGCCCAGCACAGTATACAAAGCTAAGGCTAGGAAGGTTGTTGTTTTATTTTTATAAATGAAAGGAGATAGAAAGGAAGTCAAAGTTAGTGATTGTCAGTTAGGTGTTGACGGAAGAGATGCTTTTTAAGGTGCTTTTTAAAAGTAGCTACAGAATCTGCTGATCTTGTAGGAGCAGGCAGATCATTCCACCAATGTGGAACGGATCCAGAGAAGGAGCGCCAGACATCGTTCGTTTGCAGAGCGCAGGGAACATTTAAAATAAAAAGCCCAAATCAAACCACCCCCTAGCTTTTAAATGTGACATGTAGTCTTTCTTCTAACATAAGAAAACACAATGATTCTTATTTTCAGGCAGTTTTACGCTAATGAAAACATACTTATGAATATCATATTCTATTTCTGCTAACAGCTCCACCTAAATATTACACACTGGACCTTAAACTGCAATATGTTTTTGTTGTTGTATGACTTCCCTATTCTACAGCTTAAATTTCATGGTGTCTCTTCTGAGATTTCTCAGAATTTCTCAGGTTTCCTAAAGCTTTTTTGGAGTTTTTTATGGCTAGGTTTATTAAAAACAAACCTGTTAAATGACCAAGAAATAAATTCAATCTGTCATCGCAGTCTGCAAATCCAGATTTTGTGCATCGTCAGGTTGAAATCACTGTCCGTCACTTTTGGCAGATGTTTTTGCATATTTGCCTTACGTTATCCACATGTATCCATTTGACATTGTAGACATTTTGAGTTGTATACTGTTTATTTGCCATAAATAAGCCTCTCGAGATATCGCCTTGTTATTTTATTGTAGGAGTTTGATTCAAACATTTAGCTCTCTAGCTGTGTCCCAGTTCCATACTACACACTCATTTTAAGCAGCTTTTGCGGCTATAGTGTGTTCACACTGAGAAAGTGACAAAATAATGTATACTCAAAACAGTCAGTATGCATACTATAACACTTGAATGTGCTGTTGATGGTCACTATAGTCTCACAATGCAATGCATAAATGGAAGGTCAACTTACTACAGCTGCAAAAAATGTAAATAAATTGTGGATAAATTGTGCAACAGCTCCACAATGATCCTGGAAAAACAAAGAAATAAGTTAAGTATTAGATGTTTAGAATGACATGTTTCTCTGTCTTTGTCGAGTTTATTGGCAGTGGCATTCTTTAGTCACCGTTTGATCATATTTCCTGGTTACTGTTGATACGTGTTGCTACAAATATGATTTATGAGGAGGTCAGCTGTTGCTAGGCAAATTAGTGGTCTTCTTCATGCTTTGAATGTGTTCTGTTTTATTTAGCTCTAAATTATTCCACTGTTGTTCATTGCAAAATCGCTTTATAGAACATGAATCTGTTAAGGTTTGGACGGCGAGGTAAGGAGGACCCAGATGCAGACAGTACTGAGGAGCGGAGTCTTTATTGTCGCTGACATACGGTGGACAGGCGAACTCGAAAAAACAGGCAGGAAAACAGGAAAACCATAATGCACGAAAAATTTTATGACGGGAAGAAGTAGCGAAACCACGGAGGGAAAACACTTAAGGAAGG
>WNGW01000119.1:23335-34404 GCA_011952105.1 Coreoperca whiteheadi
ATCAATTACCACCCCCAAGTTTCTGACCATGCTGGATGGAGTAACGGTCGTTGAGCCAAGTTGAATGGAGAGGTCGTGGTGAATCTTTGGGTTGGCCGGTATCACAAGCAGTTCCGTTTTGTCCAGGTTCAGCTGCAGGTGATGGTCCTTTGTCCAAAGCGCGATGTCACTCAGGCATGCCGAGATGCGAGCAGAAACAGTTGAATCGTCAGGTTGAAACGACAAGTGGAGCTGCGTGTCATCCGCATAGCAGTGATAGGAAAAGCCATGCTTCTGAATGACCGAGCCGAGGGATGTCATGTAGATGGAGAAGAGTAGGGGACCAAGCACCAAGCCCTGCGGCACCCCTGTATTGAGATGTTGGGACTCCGAGACCTTGTCTCTCCAGGATACTCTGAATGACCGACCCGAGAGGTACGATATGAACCATCGCAACGCGATTCCAGGCACACCCATAGCACTGAGAGTGGACAGGAGGACGTGGTGATTAACTGTGTCGAAGGCCGCAGACAGGTCCAGTAAGATAAGTATGGATGACTTAGATGTCGCCTTTGCCAGTCTCAGGGCTTCGACAACTGAGAGCAGCGCGGTCTCCATGGAATGGCCGCTCTTGAAACCAGACTGGTTGCGGTCCAGGAGATTGTTCTGTGTGAGAAAGGAGGAGAGCTGGTTAAAAACAGCTCGTTCCAGAGCTTTGGCAATGAAGGGAAGGTGGGAAACCGGTCTGTAGCTTTCTAATAGTGTCGGATTGAGAGTGGCTTTCTTCAGTAATGGTGTGATGCAGGCTTCTTTGAAAGCTGTGGGGAACGACACAGTGGTGAGGGAGGAGTTGATGATGTGGGTCAGAGCAGGGACAACAGACGGCGAGATGGCCTGAAGGAGATGGGTGGGGATGGGATCCAGCGGGCAGGTGGTAGGGTGGTTGGAATGAATGACCTTGGAAACATCAGCTTCAGATAGACGAGAGAAAGAGGGGAGCAGACACGTATCTGGGACGCATGCGAGGTCAACAGGTGGCGGCGCAGAGAATTGCCTGCTAATGGCGGTTGTTTTCTTGACAAAGAAAGACGCAAAGTCATCAGCTGTTAAATCCGATGAAGGTGGGGGAGCAGGCAGAGAAAGGAGAGCAGCGAAGGTTTTAAAGAGAGTGCGTGAGTCAGGTGAGTTGTTGATCTTAGAGCGGTAGTAGTCCGTTTTTGCAGAGGTGACATCGGCTGAGAAATTAGATATGAGAGACTGGTAGAGACATAGGTCAGCGAGATCTTTTGATTTACGCCATTTTCTCTCAGCTGACCGGAGGCTGGCGCGATGCTCACGTAGAACATCAGATAACCAGGGGGCAGACGAGGATGTGTGGGCTGGTCTAGATGTGAGAGGGCAGAAGTTGTCCAGGCAGGATTTAAGAGTGGAAAACAGAGTGTCAGTGGCGCTGTTGGTGTTCAAGAGAGAGAGCTCCTCAGAGGGAGGGAGCGGCGACGAGACAGCAGAGGAAAAGCGCGAGGGAGCCAGTGTACGCAGGTTGCGTCGGAAGGTGACCAGCGGTAGAACACTTGCAGGGTCCGGAGGAGTTAGGTCGAGGTCGAGAGTGATGAAGAAATGATCTGATGCGTGCAGCGGGGTGACCTGAGCATGAAGAGTGGAGCAGCACCGTGTGTAGATAAGATCTAGTTGATTACCAGACTTGTGGGTTGCTGATGTGGAAACCCGCTCGAGGTCAAATGATGCAGCCAGGTTGTTGAAGTCCGCAGCCTGTGGCTTTCCAAGGTGGATGTTGAAGTCCCCAAGTACCACCAAAGGAGTGCCATCTTCAGGGAAGGATGAGAGAAGCCCATCCAACTCCTCCAAGAAATGACCAAGCTGACCTGGGGGGCGATAGATGACTACGAAGTGACTTTTAACAGGATGGGTGATAGTAACAGCATGAAACTCGAAGGAGCTGTTGTCACACAGGGATGATCGCTGTTTGAACTTCTAGTCATTAGGGATAAGGAGGCCGGTTCCACCACCTCTTCTCGCGATGCGAGGACTGTGGGAGAAAGTGTGATTATGGGAGAGGGCTGCAGGAGTGGCAGAATCCTCAGGTTTGATCCACGTTTCTGTAAGTGCTACAGGTTTTGGACAGTGGTACAACATGCAGATTATGAACATTGCGTTGCCTTTGGTATGAAACACCTGTTCGTCGGGTTGAAATGACAGACCACTTAAATAATCCGGGATCTGTGGCTCTCTTGTCCTGAAGTGTGCCCTGCTGGCTTCACACTCTGACAGACATCCCTTCAACATGGCGGAGTTGGTACTGCGTTCCCCATAGTGTCAGCTGACGCAGCGTTGAAGTTCCCTTGAAAGGGAACGTACCATGTAACGTATGTAACCATGGTTCCCTGATAGGGAACGAGACACTGCATCTCGCTGCCATAATTCCAGCATGCCTGTGAGCGGCTTGCTTTAGTCGATCAGACGGCTGATGACAACAGTGAAGCCGGCTCCCTTTATACTTCCAGTTCCGCTGGCGTGCGTCACGTGTTGACATTAAACCCCATCACGATTGGTCTAAGTTGATACAGAGCTTCAGAGGCAGCTGAAGGCGTTCCCCATAGCGTCAGCTGACGCAGCGTCTCGTTCCCTATCAGGGAACCATAGTTACATACATAACCTGGTACGTTTTCATGTTACATAAACCAATTACCAAAGTACCGAAACTTTGTCTACCAGTCAGATCAAACCATAAAACTGCCACACACAGCAAATATGTCATTCATTCGTGTTTCGCATGTGTTCGTGCTGTGATGCCCTTTCTTGCCCATCTGCCTGATGTCTGCCTGTTCTCAGATACCTGGTGGTTTGGGCAGGGGATCGTCAGTGCCAAGTGGGCCGGGTGTTCCCAGTATTTAAGCTCGTCTGCAGTGCAGCTCCTTACAGGCACCTGTTAATTTAGTTTAGTATTTTGTCTTAAGTTTATCCTTATGTTTTACTTTGCATCTTACAATACATGCACACATCCATCCCTCATACACACCACTGACTTAACTGATTTCCACACTCCATGACATGACTATTTAATTTGGCCTAATTTGGTTTAATTTTAGGTAATAAAAATACTTTAGTTAACTGATATTCCTGGTGAATATCAGTAAATATTATCCTCCCAGGTGAACATCTAGGTGGCCAGTTCCAGATGTTTCCTCATCTAGACCTGTTAATCTCAAACTGGAAAGTACTTTTCTCTTGTGTGAACTAGTGCACTGGGGTTGTTTCGTCCTTGAACTCCAGCCTGCTAGTTCTTTTAAACTGTATTTGTAAAAACATGTAATGACCACCTCGCATCAGTTATACCAGAAAAAGAAGATCCCATGCAGGAAAGAAGTTGAACCTATGACTAAATTGAAGAGGTCTTTTAATGTTTCATGTAAGCTGCGACTGTGAACTGTGTGTCTGTCTTTACATCAGAAAAGCTGAACTGTAAGTTGAACATCATCTTCATGAGTCATCTGAGAACAGAGAATGATGTCCATGTGGTCTCTGCTCTCCACACTAAACACACGCTGCTCAGGTTTTCAGTGCTGGGCAGGAGACGGGACTCGCTGAGAACTGTGGTGGAGGGGCGTACAACTGTACGCCGTATTGGCCAATGACAACAACCCCCTCCACAACATCATGGCATGGCATTCAGTTATTATTATTTACATTATAATCATATAGCTATAATAAAATATTTCATAGCTATTTTTTGGTCTTAATTATTTATTGGTTCCTTATTTTCCCCACACAACATTTCCTTTTACTCACCGCATTCTTTACTAAATTTTCCTAAAGCTTCAATGTACATGAAATGGGCGTGTTCATGTACATCCAGAGCAGTGATTGGTCCACTGTTTGTGTGACATGGCTTTGTGGCTAGTGTTGAGTTGGCCCGCAGCTCCCTTCTCTCCGAGTTGGTTGATGAGAAGAGATTCACCAGAGACCTCTAAAATCCAAACCAGTTTATTTCACAGCATAGTATGTACAGATTAATCCGGAGGCACATAGCAAACACCTCAGGCTTCTGTTTCCCGTGATGTCGGCGTTATGTCTGAAGCTAAGACCCCCAAGACCCTTGGTTATATTCTACCCCCCACCCGGCACACAACATTCAGTACTTTTTGCAGCTTGTTATCTCAGCATGCCTGTGTTCACTTTGACCTTGGGCTAATCCTTCTCCCACGTCCTCTTATCTTAACTTTCAGGTTGTTATATTCTGTGATGCCATCACAGCTATGCATGAGATGTGGGAGGAGTCAGACATTTACAGAGACACATATCTTAAAACCTATCAAATACAATCACACAGCTCAATTTTCTATATCCACAATTCCCCCTTTGATCTCTCTAAAAGAGATCACTCTTCCTTTCCATTTCAAATTCCTCTTCTGTTATGGTTAAGGTATTTTTAGGTTGGACCCAGAATACAAGGCTGGACACGACGTAGGTGGTAGGAGGAAAAATAAGATTTATTGTAGTATTCCAGAGAGGTTGAGAGCTGGAACGGCTGGAAGCAAGACAGACAGGTAAGTGGAGGCAGAGAGTCCACACAAACTAGAGACGAAGGGGTGTCGGCTGACAGGCTGAAGTTCAGGAGGAGTTGCAGGAGCCGGGAGGAACGAGGCAGGCAGGCAAGAGGTGGTAGGAGGATCCACGGAGCGAGACAGGCAGATGGATGAGGCAGACGGGAGGATTTCTGGATGTGGAGACAGAGGATACGATAAGTTGCTGCGAAAGCACACTCGACAATACTCATATGTAGTTCAGGAGGGAAGAGCCCGACGTAAGTACCACGATAGAGATAGTACGATCTGGCGAAGATTGGAAGGTTGAACCGGTGTTTAAATACTGCAGGAGGTGGTGATGAACCGGGATGAGCTGCAGGTGTGCAGGTAGGCGGGGCACAGGTGAGTGATTGCAGGTGTGGAGGAGAGGGAGACTGGTCTGCTCCAGACTAACAAAACAAACAAGACAGACAAGAAACACAAGGCAGGGAAAAACACTGGGAAACATGAGGAAGTTAAGGGAAGATATTCCCAAACCCTGACATCTTCCTCTTGGTCAGACCCAGAGGAGCCTAACAGTGGCATCATGTGTTGTGGAGGGCCTTCTCGTTTCTCTATTGTGGACGTGAAAACACGCACACACAGAGCTCTAGCACAGGGAATACAACAACATCCACACATTACTATTATTGCAGCGAAAGTAGCCAGAGAAAGTAAAATAGACATAATCAATGCTTTCCATTTCCCAAACATAGAGGTCATCCATTCCTCGAGGGGGTTGTCCAACCCTGAGTGTTCGTCCTTTTGGAGAGGGTCCGAAGCCCTTCTAATGCTTTGGTCACGGAGCCCTCCGGAGCAGTATTATTAGGAATGAAAGTACAACATATATCATCGAACATGGCACAGACACCTCCTTTCTCGGCCAATAGCATGTCTGGAGCCATCCTGTTTTGCACTCTTATAAGGGAGGTCAGGCCTAATTGGTCTGCTAATCCTCCCAATCTAACCCTCACAATCTAATGAACATAATTAATTCGGTCTACGTTCTTACTCGGGGTGATGGGAAACAAAGCTGAGAGAAGGAGGATATTGTCGAAGCTGGCTGCTATTTGGTCTGCAAGTTTATACTCGTTAGGAACGCCCCTAGGTTCCCCTATGGTGTCTATATACGCTGGAGAGTCTTTAGTAGGGTCAAAAGAGTTAGTAGATCGTTTTGGGAGTACGTGACGGCGACGGCGAGCTGTAAGTGCACCTGCGGTGGTTAATGTAGGCCTGACCGTGTGAGTCCCTGTCATGGTAAGAGGAGCTGCTAACCTTACCATAGCACAATTACCGTGGGTGCGGTCGGAGCGCGTACGAACAGCCGGTGTCCACCAGAGTTACAGTACAGCCCTGCCCTGGCCCAAGGCCCCATCATGCTATTATTACTGTGAGTCACATTACACCAGTCCGTAGGGATATTACCATAGTTAACTGTTTGATTGCTATGTGTAAAGTTAAAGCAGGTGTAACCTCCCTTACCTTTGTAAGACGTGAATGCTCCTGTCGTGGTGGTGTTCTTAATAGGGAGAAAAATACTTGCCAGTGTGGTGCAGTTGGAAGGTGTACTTTGGTGTGTAAGCCCTAACAAACAGTTATAGCCCCACTGATCTTCCGGGTGTAGTGGAGCCGATTCTGTGTATAACTGTGGTTTGGCATGCAACACAATTCCCTACTTCCTGTTCCCTGGCTGTTTGAACTATCCAATCTAACCAACGGTTGCTTTCCCTCTATCTGGTTGCCATAGCTACAATGTCTATGGGTGTGAGCCTGTTATAATCTACTTTGATTACCTCGGTTTTAGGTTTGGGCTGTTGCGGTTGTGAAGGTGTCAACGCCTGTTTTAGCCTGTTTGTCTGATTTTTGGGTGGGGGATCTACAATATAAATGTAAAGGGCAGGTCCGCAGTCCCTTCCACTCAAATCCACCCCCAGGATCATTGCCACTCTCTTCTAGTCATACGGCCCATGACTCCTGGGAGAGATGGAGAGCGAAAGTGGGTTCTGACTCGTGGAGTAGTCTCGTTGGAACCCTAACCCCGACCACCACTGGTTTTGCTTGGCCAGGTCGTAGGGGTTTGGTGACCATGTCCCTGAATACTTGGTTACCTGTCCCCAGTATTCACAGCTCGGTAGCGGGGGCCACCAGCGAGTCATATCTGTCTCGCAAGGTTCTACCCACGCGGGGGGAGCGCAGAGATAAATGTTGTGCCCCCTCCACGAGGAGTTATGGCCTCTGCAATTTATGATGGCACATAAATCAACCTGGAATGTCGTGAAAGTGTTTTTCGTATACTTGAGCGCTGGCCCTGGCCACCAACTTTGGCAGTATGTTTTGGCGGAGGCAACCTCCCCCTTTTCTCTGAGAATGGATGACCCCTCCTGAAATGTACCACACAAATACAAGATTAAAGACACAATTATCACACTTATACATGCTAAAAATGCATGCCACTTCGGACTTCTCCACACCCCCATCTTAAGACTAGACTTTTCTATACTTTTGTACTGAAACAGCAACCTCTGTCTCAGGAGATTAAAAACCCTCTATTTTGTCTTACAGTCTTTTCGTCTTTGGCTTCTATGACCTGGATTGAGAGGTTCTAGACCTCCATCCTTTTGTAGCTAAAAGTGTATTCTTGTCATGCACGTTTAGGTACAGGGGTTGACTTCCCTGCATCTTTCACCACTGACCAGAGGATTATTCTGCCTCATTTGCTGGGGTCTGGGTGTTCTCTGAATCAGCTGAATCAGTGTTTTCTGCTAGCAGTCACTGGAGATCAGCTCCTGTTTCCTTGAGGCTGCGACCTGGCTCCTTGGCCACTGTACACTGGCTCCAGTGGAACCAGGTGTCACCTTTTCCGTTGAGATGGACTGTGTGAGATGTTCTCTTGGTGACCTCGAATGGTCCAGTCCACCTGGGCTTGGACCCCTTCCTTTTGATGACTCTGAGCAACCCCCAAGGTGCCGTAGGTTATGCTGCTCCTTCAGACCGAGCCTGCTTCTCCCCCACCTGTTTGAAGAAATCTGAAATGAGAGCTTTGCAGTTTATTAAAATATGTCTTATGCTGTATTGTTTTCTGGAGCATTTTTGCCCCTCCTGCTTCATGTTGTGTACATGCAGGATGTCATTTTTTCATTCAGTCTAACATAATGCTAACCTACATTTGCACTTGTCTATCTCCCCCTTTTTCTGAAACACAACACCATTTACCATCCCGTCTGTTTCAGAAACATCTAAGAAAAGCAAGTGTGTAGTTTGGTAGAGCAAGTTCTGCCACTTGGGACAGTTTCTGCTTCAGGTCGATAAAGCACTGTTCTGAGGGGGTTGTGTTAGGCCTGTGTAATTAGCAATGTAGTTCCTGCTGTAATATGTGAGACCAAGGACAGAAAGCATATCTTTCACCGTGACTGGGCGAGGGTAATGCAAAACGGTGGTTCTGTGTGTGCTAGACAATCCCTCGCCCTTTTGTGATATTACCCTCCCCAAAAAGGAAACTTGTGTTCTGATGGCCTGGAGTTTAGACCTACTAGCTTCAAATCCCTTTTCTGCTGGCCTAAGCAAAACATTCTTCATGACCTTTGCACAAACCTGTGGGTTAGGGGCAGCAATTATAAAATCATCCACATACTGAATGAATGTACAAGCTGGTGGTAATTCACAGTCACTAAGGGCCTGTTTTAACACCTGATTAAATAAACCTGGAGAGAGAACCCTGTGGAACCCTGGTGTATTGCAGTTGTTGACCTTTGTAGGTAGAGGAGAAAATCTCCCTAAATTCCGGCGCAAAAGGTAAACAAAAGAACGTATTAGCCAAGTCAATACATGTAAACCATTTCGGGTCCCGTGTGACGTTATTGAGTGCAGTGAAAGGGATTAGGAACTGGAATGGTGGGTGTTGTTAGCATGTTGTTAATAGCCTTCAGGTCATGTGCCATGCGATACTAATCAAGATGCTCTGGTGTCAACTGCACAGCTGCTGCTACTCCCTCTGGACCAACATAAATGTTTTGTGTTTTAGCGTTCCACTGTGAACCTTGTATTTGACAGAATGCTTCCTGATACCAATCTGTGTGTGCTCTATCCTAGAAGAGTGTGACATGGGGTGGATCTGGAGGTGAGAGATAAGGATCCAAAAGCGAGATCCACGGCTTCCACTGTGCATAATGAAACATCATACTGTCTGGCTGCATGGTGGAGGTCTCAAGTACTCCCCTCCACAGGCCGCATATGCCATTGTCCTTGGTCAAAAGCAGAGTGTAGGAAACTACGTAGGGGTGCAACAAAGTCTGTCCCCCCAGTCTTGTAGGAAGTGGTTTGGTGACAGGAAACTTCGGTCCAACCCCAGAGAAACCCACAATATCCACAGTATTTGCTGAATTTTTGTCTTTAGCAGGCAGAGTCAAAAAAGTAGCTCCAGAATCAATAAGAAACGCCAGTGTGTCATTGCTGAGAGTCATTTGGCCCCTCCCAATTGGAAAAGTTGGGATACTGGCCTCTAGGGGTGCCGCATGTGGATTAGGAGCCCATGCTCACCTTCGGAGAGGGCTACCTGGCCCCCCCACGCCCCCTTCCGTTGCGTGCCTGCTGGCGCTGACAATCTCTAGCCCAATGTCCCTCCTGTCCACAGAGGAAACACCCACTGTCTCTGTGTGCTGGAGCCCAGTCTCTGTGTGCTGATGAACCGCCTCTTCCTCGGCCTCTAGACCAACCTCTTCACCCATTAGATCCTCCCCTGTCTCTTCCCCTATAGAGCGTGTGGGTTGGAACCCAACTGTACAGTGTTTGAGCATCTGGCCCAACCTGTGGATCCCCCCAAGGTGGGATCTGGTCTAAATCGGGGGGGGGGGTGGCCCAGGGGGTGCACCAGCAAATATTTGTTTTCTACCCTTGCCGTTTTTTGCCAGGTTTTTTTTACCATTAGCTAGTTACAACTTCAACAGCTGCAATTATAAGTCTTTAATCTCACTGTCCTCCTCCCTGATGTGTAGGGTGGGATACATAGATGCTGGCGGAGCAGATGGGATGTGTGTGCTTTCTGTGGATCTGCCACTGCTCACCTTCTTCCACTCTACAATCGAGCTCACTCACCACCACTCCCAGCTCCACGGATTCGCCTCACCCAGCTGACTTTCCTCTGCCTGTCTGTTCGCACCAGCCCAGCTACAGATGAACGGATGAAAAATAGGACGTGCGTACCCACAGAAATAAAACACAGAGAGGAAGTCAACAAAACATAACTTTACTCAATGTGAAGAAGTTATCGTTGGCGTGGTGGAAAAGAGAACAAAAATGTTGTTTGGAGGGCACAGTGTGGGCATTACTAATGCCCAAAAGGCCCTTGAGTGGCAAACGGTTGCAGAAGCCGTAAATGCTGTAACCTCACAACCTCGGGCTGTGGCCCTAATAAAAAAGAAATGGTCGGACATCAAAGTCGAGGCAAAAAAGCGTCTAGCGCTCCATCGCCAGAGTGTGTTTGCCATGGGTGGGGGAAAGGGAACACCGGAGCTGACCCCTCTTGATGAGAGGTCTGAAGATGCGTTCGAATCCTTCCATTTGCCACATCTTCTAAGAGCGCAAGATCAGCTATTGTGCGTCATTACGCATTGTGATGGGGCATTTTATTTCCATCCATTTAAATTGCATCTGACGAGTTACAGATGTCGGTTATAATCTACGTGGAAATGGGAAATACTTCAGTGCTAATATAATTTTTGTAGCTTTCTGAATGGTTGAGACATACGTCATACGTTATTTTATCAAAAATAAAAAACCAAAGGCATATGCATGAATAACATGATTCCATAGCTGATGAAGAATATTTTACTATGAAACAACTTTCCACAGTGGACAATTAATACATCCATCTATCTATCTATATATCTCCCTAATTATCTATCTGTCTATCTAATTGCATCTAGGCTATATCTTCTCCACCAGACATTTCACCCGTTTTTGTGCGTACGCCTGGGTCAGAGCTTGCGTGAAGGACCGTACATTTTCCCATCAAGTTTGCTTTTTATAAATACCAATTATTTCTTAGAGAGCGGTGTACGCCTTCTTTTGTGCGCTTTTGTAGGCTAAAAAATTATTACCATTCATATATACAGTATATGGATGGCATGTAAAAAGTTAATATCATGATCAGTAATACAGCATTTTCTTGACATCACTATTTAACGTGATGTACTGTAATATAATTATATAATGTGTAGTCCCAAAGAATTCAGTCCAAATGTATTTTTAGACTGTGATATGTCATGCTGTGACAGACTTTAGCATTCTTCTTTTCCTTTCAGGTGTTCCCTTTCAGGGGTCGCCACAGCGAATCATGTGCCTCCATCTAACCCTGTCCTCTGCATCCTCTTCGCTCACACCAATTAACTTCATGTCCTCTCTCACTACATCCATAAATCTCCTCTTTGGTCTTCCTCTAGACCTCCTGCCTGGCAGCTCCAACCTCAGCATCCTTCTACCAATATATTCACAGTCTCTCCTCTGAATGTG
>WNGW01000036.1:26923-45467 GCA_011952105.1 Coreoperca whiteheadi
AGACGGAGGGGGCGAGGAGGACGGGGAGGACGAAGGGGGGGAGGAGGACAAGGAGGACGAAGGGGGCGAGGAGGACAAGGAGGACGAAGGGGGCGAGGAGGACAAGGAGGACGAAGGGGGCGAGGAGGACGAAGGGGGCAAGGAGGACGAGAAGGACAAGGAGGACGAAGGGGGCGAGGAGGACAAGGAGGACGGGGACCGTCTTCACCTCGTCTGACTGCAGCTGATAAATTTTACATTCAATCTGCCCCGAGCGTTTTACCCAGCATGCTCTGCTCTCACGCAACGCTCACACACACACGTTGTATTACTGTATTTGTGAGGACCCTGTAATTGGAGTCACATGGTGCAGCAGCTTCTTCTTCTGTCCTCCTTCCTTCGGTCTTCTATTATTTATCCCTTCACCCCCCCCCCCCCCACGTCACCTTTTATATTTACTACTGATACTACATATAATACTACGGCTTCTTGACTTTGTGAATCATTGTCCGTACCAATCTGAACTCAAGGTCTCCTTTTCTGCTGAGCTTTTAACCTTTTAGTAAACAGGGGCACCAGCTGACTGAAGACCATCAGGTGTGGCTGAAAGCTACCAGGATGTGACATCATCAGCTCAGAGGTGCGTTCGTACCTGAGGCGCTGCTCCAGACTTCCTCCACAGAAACAACACCGCTGAAACAGACACAGGACCAGCTGTTAATGTCTCATTTAGAGGACAGAAGCATCTCACCGCTTTAAAATCAGTTGCCTGGTTACAGGGCAGGTGGCTAGGGGTTATAAACGTGCAGCCCCCGTGGGTGAAGCCACAGAAGAAGAAGCGACCACCTGCTGTGACCTCAGATTAAACTGGACGACACGATCGTTCGTCGTCTCTGTTGCTGTTTATGTAAAACTGTCAGCAGCACAAACTGAACTCCCCTCGTCCCCCCGCATCTTCCCTCATCCCCTGCGCCTCCACACACCTCCCCTCGTCCCCGCGCCTCCACGCATCTTCCCTCATCCCCCTCGTCCCCCACACGCCTCTCCTCGTCTCCCGCGCCTCCACGCATCTTCCCTCATCCCCCTCGCCTCCCACACACCTCCCATCATCTCCCCTCGTCCCCCGCGCATCTTCCCTCATCCCCTGCGCCTCCACACACCTCACCTCGTCCCCGCGCCTCCACGCATCTTCCCTCATCCCCTGCGCCTCCACACACCTCACCTCGTCCCCGCGCCTCCACGCATCTTCCCTCATCCCCCTCGTCCCCCACACGCCTCTCCTCGTCTCCCGCGCCTCCACGCATCTTCCCTCATCCCCCTCGCCTCCACACACCTCCCATCATCTCCCCTCGTCCCCCGCGCCTCCACGCATCTTCCCTCATCCCCCTCACCTCCACACACCTCCCCTCTTCCCCGCGCCTCCACGCATCTTCCCTCATCCCCCTCGCCTCCACACACCTTCCATCATCTTCCCTCATCCCCCTCGCCTCCACACACCTTCCATCATCTTCCCTCATCCCCCTCGCCTCCACACACCTCCCATCATCTCCCCTCGTCCCCCGCGCCTCCACACATCTTCCCTCATCTCAGTCATCCCCCTGGTCACCCACACACCTCCCCTCGTCCCCCGCGCCTCCACACACCTCCCCACAACTCGTCCCCCGCGCCTCCCCTTGTCCCCCGCTCCTCCACACATCTTCCCTCATCCCCCTCGCCTCCAGTGTGCGAGAGCCTCACCTCGTCTGTCAGCACAGAAAACTCTCCATCCTCTCAGCTGCGTCCGTCCTCAAACACTCAGCCCAGTTCCTCCTCTTCCTCCTCCTCCTCCTCCGGGCATGTGAGCCTCAGCCCTCCGACAACCTGAAACACAAGGCGGCCGGAGGGAAAAAGACCAGTCAATACCTGCTGTCAGTCCGCCTGCCAGACAGCACGGAGGGGCCGAGATGGAAGGGCTGAAAGCACAGGCTAACAGGCTACAGACAGGTTAACAGTCAGGTTAACAGGCTACAGACAGGCTAACAGGCTAACAGTCAAGAGAAAGGAAAACATTTTCTAATTCTGGTGAAGTGACGCTGTAAATAACCAACTTCCAGTAAATCATCATCATCAACTTTTATTTCAGACTCAGTCCATTCAGAAGACACAGACATAACACGCATCAAACATTAAAAAAAGAGCAAAAACCTATACAAATAGATAAAAAATATATAAAAACAAAAACAAAAAAAGAACTACAATCCAGCATTTCTACAAAAGACATTTATACCAGTAATTCCATAGTGATGATTGGCATCGTGTGGCACTAAACCCCGGGTTTACTAGCCACACAACAACACTGTTCTGAGAGTCATTCAGGCGACAGTTGAGCCTCCTCAACAGTGCCTGGAAGGGGCCGACCCCTGCGTTACAAAACAGGTCACTTGCACTAGAGCACCTGGTTTATGTGTCCTCATACAGTCATTATAAGCC
Source organism: Coreoperca whiteheadi (assembly GCA_011952105.1). Lineage (NCBI taxonomy): Eukaryota > Metazoa > Chordata > Actinopteri > Centrarchiformes > Sinipercidae > Coreoperca > Coreoperca whiteheadi. The sequence goes on from WNGW01000036.1 coordinate 29,372, forward strand.
ACCTTAAGCTTCTGCATACTTGCCTTTTTAAAGTTAGTCCATAAATCAGGTAGTGATTAATCAGGCTCATTTTAACGTCATTCGTGCACATGTGGAATTTTCTTACCAGCAGGTTAGCTTGGGAATATAATACGCTGCCTGTATGGATCCTCATCATCGAACAACGGATCAGTGATGAAATGACCCAGATATTGGGTTTTATTACACACACACTCATCACTTGTCCTGACAGTCGGGGAAACAGCTTTTGTCCTACATATCAATACAGAACTCCTTTTAGCGTTGTACACCACGTCATGTTTGACCCCATATTCAGAGCAGATATTCAGCAGCTGCTGCTGGGAGAAAAGATGGCCAAATCATCAGCATACATGAGATGATTAACCAAGGAGTTTCCATCCATGCAACCAGTTTTATAACTTGATAATTGGTTGGATAACTCATCCATGTAAAAGTTAAAGAAAGCTGGTGAGAGCAGGCCCCCTCGACGTACTTCATTACTCACCCCAAAGGAGGCAGATACTGTATTACCCCGTTTAACCTGCATACTCTGGTTGGCATAGCAGTAAGCCAGGATTCTCATGATGCAGTCAGGGGCACCCCTTTGGCTCAGTTTTTCAAATAGCTTAAAATGATTGACTCTGTCAAAGGCCTTAGGAGCATCAATGAACCCCATTATCATGGAGGAATTCTGCCTTATGTACCCATGTGTTGCCTCCTTCAAAGTAGAGATACACAAATCAGCTCCAAACTCAGCTTTAAAGCCAACTTGATTATCAGTGGTGCCAATAAAAGGACCAAGACGATCAGGAAAAATCCTTTCCAATACTTGAGATGACACACTGGTTAGGGCTATCGGCCTATAACTGTCCAAAGTCCCAACCTTGCCAGCCTTGTCCTTGATGGCACAAGAGTAACAGACAACATAGAATCAGGTAACAGACCATGGGTCATGAGTCCAGAAAAGCAAATGGCAAGCAGTACCGCCACCTTAGGGCTAGCAAACTTAAGGTGCTTTGCTGTAATGTGGTCGGACCCACTCGCTTTCTTATCGGATAGCTGCGCCACTGCCTGACAGACTTCACTGGAGGTGATTAACTCTGTACTACTGGAAACAATATTTGTCACTCTGTAGGGGTCACTTTTAACACAGTTAAATAAGGCAAAATAGTGTTGCCTCCACAGCTCAGCAATATTTCAGCTCCAGACACCCCCTCCATGGTAAATGGTAAATGGACTGTACTTGTATAGCGCTTTTCTAGTCTTTCTGACTACTCAAAGCGCTTTTACACTACATCACATTCACCCCATTCACACACATTCACACGCTGATGGCAGGAGCTAACTGCCCATCAGTACAACTTAAACTAATCATTCACACTCACTCAGACACCGAAGGCGCAGCTTCGGGAGCAGTTCAGGGTTCAGTATCTTGCTCAAGGATACTTCGACACATGGCCGGGGGAAGCCGGGATCGAACCGCCAACCTTCCGATTGGTGGACGACCGCTCTGCCACCGAGCCACAGCCGTCCATGGCACATGGAAGCAATGTGTTGGCCCTGTTCAGAGCTCTCACCTCCTTCCAAAAGCCACTGACTTCCTTACCTCTCAGTTTCTCAGCCACTGAGTTAGCTCTCATAGCCTGTTCATGTTTACCAATGTAACGAATGGCATATTTGAGTCTAGTGCTGGTAGCTCTTTTATACTCAAGGATTTGACCATTTCTAGGCCTACCAGCCTCCACCCAGCCTTAAATGCTACCCTAGCTTCAGCATGGTGTGCCTCAACACGCCTGTTCCAACCAGGCTTAATGCTGATTGTTTTTAAAGGTGGTATAAGGTAAGGAGTACTGGCCTCATACATCGCACCTACAATACTGTTATACATGGCAGAGAGGGTTTCACGGTGAGAGATATCAGTACAACTCACATCCAAACACATAATAGCATTTTTAGGCAAACAAATATTACTGAGAAGGACCTCTGTTTTCATACAGTATGTCAAGAGATCGTCATTTGAGAGTTTAGCCCAATCCATTCTAGTCTTGCAGTCAACATTGACCCCCTGGGTCAACTCAGGAAGACATTCCACATCAAGCGGCACATGGTCTGACATGGATGTCCCATATAGAACTTCTAGAGAGTGCAAAATTGCATGGGCATCAGCAGTGGAAAAGCAGAGGTCAACACATGATGTTGTGTGGCAGGCTTCACTCATATAAGAATAGCTATCAGCTGGAAGAAGCAGTTGGCTGGACAGTATGAGGTTATTATCCTCACAAAACTGCACTAAATGTCTGGCAAACAAAGACTGGCTGTAAGGTCTGCGTTCATATACCCTACCACACAAACACTTGTGCACTGATTCTCATGAATGAAAGACTTTATATAGGCAAGCCTACTTAAATATAAGTCTTCATTCTGCCAACACTCATAAGGTGTATATACATTGAGAATAGAAAATTCTTTATTTTTAAACTTCAATTGTACCGCAATACACCAGTCAACTCCAGTTCTGATGACATCTATCACTGAGTCCAGCTTCTTCTGCCATAGGACAGCCACACAAGATAAATATCCCACTTCAGGAAATAACCAGCTTCCAGTACATAACCAACTTCCAACATCCAGCACATAACCAACTTCCAGGACTTCAGGAGAAACAGTTTTACATTCCGTCTCTCTGACCAGTGGAAACTCTCGCCCCTCAGTGTCGTTTGCAGGCAAGCCACAGCCTGGTGGCGGTTGGGTGACCCCATTAGCCTGATTAGACTTCTGATGCTCATTAGCATCATCAGAGAGCGAGAAGCTAACAGGACGAGGAACGAAGGCCGCTCTCACTGATGTCAGACCTGTAACGTCAGAGCTCTGCTGCCTGTAGGGGAGAAGCCCCTCCTCCTCACCTGCCAAAACAGACTGACACTCTGCAGCGACCAATCGCCTCTCTTTATTTGAAGATACGTGACCAATCGTGGCTCTCTGGAAGACTTCGAACAGCTGCATGTTGCCTGATGACCCTGAGCTCCAACCCAGACCAGGCCGGTGGCGGTCTAGAGGAGGCCGGGGGCAGTCCAGCCCTGTTATCGTGTCAGATGACAATCATTTGGCTTTTTGTCTTTACGGACTTGTTTCTCACTGCCGCTGAAACAAAGAGGTGTCGGTTCGACTGACGAGCCTTCTTAGAACCGGCTTGTGTTTCCATGGCTACAGAGCGGCTCAGAGCCAGGTCTCACCTGACCGTACACGCCACATCTCTCCCAGCAAACACAAACACCGTCAACAATGGCGGACGCTGCGTTGCGGTTGATGTTGGCCGTAGTTTGTACAGACGGAGGTTACAGCGAGAGGAACGGTACGTACAGAACATTTATTTTGAACAATAACGTGTCAGCTTCAGCCTCGGCGTGTTGCTAGCCTCCTAGCATCAACGAAGCAGAAGTGGAAACTGTTCATCTTGTGGGTCACGGTAACCCCGCCCCCAGCCGCTGACGTCAGCGGTTCTTCCTTCTAGACCAGCAGCGACTCGGTGCAACTGAAGAACCGCTTGTGCTGCTGCTTTGTGGAAACACAAAGAACCGGTCTGAAACTGGGCTCTGGCTCCGAACCAGCACCGGCTCCGCCTCGGGGGAACAGGGGTCTGTAGTTCTACAGGGAACTGAAGTAAAATCAATGGCTGACTGGAAAAAAGGTGTTCACGTGTGTGTGTGTGGATAAAAGGACTGAATATCTGTGCTGAGTCTCGGCTGTAAAAACCAAACAGACGATAGGAGAATCACAACACACACACACACTCTGCTGTCTGTCAGTGTGTGTGTGTGTGTGTGCTGGCTGAGTCACGGCCGCCTGTTTGTCAGGAGGAAGGACTCAACGAAGCGTCTGTGAAAGGAAGCGAAGCGTCCAGCTGACAACCTGCCGCTGACATCAGCGCCGTCTGAACACCGGGCTCACCTCACTGAAGGTCAGACCGCAGCAGATGGCGTGCTTGAAAATCCGCCTGCCGGCCCGCCACAGTCAGAGAGCCACGGAGTCGTTTTGTATTGATATCATCTGATTCTGATCAGCGGCCGCTGACAGGAAACTCTAAAACGTTTTAAAGTGAAATTCTTCCCCCCCCCCCAAAAAAATGAAATCATCCAAAGTGCAAATGAAACCCGTTGGTTAGAGGAAGTCGTGGTTTCAGGCTGGTAGTGAAGTGTGGCTCAGCGCACTGATTGTGTGGACGATTTCACGGACAAAAGGTCACGCGGGGTCATTATTATTGTTTGTGTAGAGGGCGTGTTAATATTAAACACGTTAATAACATTAACAGTAATCTGATACCTGTGATGATGATGTCAGGTCACGTGACCGCCTCAAAAGTGCGGCTCCAACCTCGGGAAATGTCTAACAGGCTGTGTGAACCAATCACAGTCCACTGTTTTTCACTTGAGTTTAACATAGTTGCCAGTAGCAACCGTACGTTAAAAGACAAAACAGGACATGGTACAAGCAAGAAGATGTCCCTGTCGCATGAGGTCAACAGACGACACGGGCGAGCCCCTCCCCCGGCAGCCACTGTCCAATCACAGCTCAGCAACGAGTGACCGCCGACCTGAAAACTACATGAGCATTACAGAAGCCAGCGCACATGCAAACACAAACGTTAAGTGAAGGATCAATAGAAGCCCGTAAACCCACAACGGAAGTGAAACCTTGGCAACCAAACACGAGTCAGCAGGTTTTAACAGGAAGTAGCAACACTCACTTCCTGCTGTCAGTTTCCGAACCCCAGTTGTCAGACATTTTAACAGGAGACGAAACACTCTGAACACGTTTCCTCTGCTGCGGCTCCTACGTTTCCCAGAATGCCTTTCAGCTATCAGCCGCTGTTAAGACACTGCAGTCTGGTTATTACACAGACAGGTTACTGCAGTATTAGCTGTAGTATCGGTACTTCTGTCTGTGTTAAATTAGTCAGAAACTGACTCCAGCTTTTATTAGTTTTCTATGCACACAACAGAGGGAGCGACTGACATCCACCAATCAGAACAGGAAAGCTCATCCTACCCATAATCCTCTCTGAGCCAAAATAAAGCCCTATTCCATGTAATCCCACACACACACACACACACGGACCTGTTCATCTATTGATTATAATCAGTGGATTCCGAGCGATGCTCTGGTCCCACCGCGAGCAGCTAACCACTCTACAAATCAATTAGACGACTATTTTGCTGAGTGATTAATTGTTCTAAATCTAATAAATGTTATTTGAAGTGAAGATCGTTGGAGTTTGGAGCGCAGCCCGACGGCTGTCGATAGATGGAGATTACCCACAACACTTCTCTCTGTTTGGATCCACATCATCTTCAACGACAATAAAAATAATAGCATCAGCGCTAAACGCGAGACAACATGAAGCGTAACGTTACACAGACACGAGCAGCGAGGACGAGTCAAGGACGCACTCAGACATCACTTCTGTCCGACTCATGAATAAAACATGGACAACATTTGTTTTCTGAAATAAAGTCAACCAATGACAAACGGTCTTATCGGAGAAAAACAACACCTCAGATCAGAAGTGACCTCGAGCTTCACCTTCAGTCCCGTCAAACAGCCAATAAACACAAACACGTGCAACAAAAGGCTGAAGTCAGATGTATTCATAGAGCACATTTCATACAACGCAAGCTCAATGTGCTTCACACACGACAAACACGGGCAAAATAAAACAAGACACGAACGCATTATCTTATATCATCCGTGGGCCCATGACAGCGGATTGCACCGTCACCGGACCTACGACTGACCCTGGGTCAGTTAGGAGACCAGAGTCTGATGATCGGAGGGTTTGTGAGCAGATCAGAGATGTAGTTAGGAGCTAGAACTTTAAGGGATTTGTAAACAGTGAGCAATGTTTTAAATTCAGCTCAGTATTTTATCTGAAACCAGTGAAGTGATGTAAGTATAGAAGTAAAGCAGCAACATGTTCAGTTTTCCTTGTTCCCTGTGGGGACTCTGGCTGCAGCTTTTTGAATGCTCTGGAGGCGTCACACAGGCTTTTTGGGGGAGTCCAGTAATAAGGGCATCACAGCAGTCCAGCCTGGAGGAGATACATGCATGAACCAGTTTCTTGGCATCTGACTGAGAAAAGATGGATTTGGAAATATCTTTTAGGTGGTAAAATGCTGTTGTACTTGTAATGTGGCTTGTGGAGTTTAGTTCTGAATCCAAGATAACGCCTAGATTTCTTACCTGATCACTGGATTTCAGACACAGCGAGATCAGTTTGGAGTGGATCTTCTGTCTCGGACCTCTACACCTACCACAAGGACCTCAGTCTTTGTTTAACTGCAGAACGTTTTTAGTCATTCAGCGTCTAATGTCACTGGTACAGTCGACAAGGTAATCTATGGGGTTGAGGTTACCTTGTGAAAGTTAAATATAGAATCGTGTATCATCGGCATATGAATGGTAAGATACTTTGTTATTGTGTATGATGGAGCCAAGTGGCAGCATATAGAGATTAAACAGTAATGGGCCCAGAAATGAGCCTTGGGGGCCCCCACAACAAATGTTCAAATTGCCAGTTTTGAAGTTGTCCAGAGACACAGAGAATGTCCTGCCTGTTTGATGGGAAGAGAGCCAGTTAATAACACGGCCAAGTGAATGTACTGAGTAAAACGTCTCGGTCTTTTATGGGAGCTGTTTCAGTGCTGTGGTTAGTCCTGAAGCCAGACTGATACACATCGTACAGATTGTGAAGCGATGACGATGTAAAATTTATTTACAAAGCACATTTAAAAACAACCACTGTTGACCAAACTTCTGAACAGGATAAAAACACCTAATTAACATAAAAGTTAATAACAAATATATAAAAAGAAAAGAAAAGAAACCCAATAAAATAACTCTCTCGAGATCTTTGGGACAGGACTTGATCTTGGCTAAAAGTCTTAACTGAAAGAAGCTGGTTTTGACAACTGAACAAATCTGCCTGTCGAGTTTAAAGGAGTTGTCACAAATGATTTCAAGCTTCTTAACAAAGGATTGACTGATAGGACTCTCGGCCACAGGGCCAGAGGGTCAAGAGTCCTATCAGGGTCATTCACTAGGTCAGGACGTCCAAACATAACAATCTGTCTTATTTTCATTAAAAGTGAGGAAGTTTAAATTCATCCAAGTTCTGATGTCGTTTAAGCAGTCCAACAATGGCTGCATAGAATCTTTACTTTTAGTTTACATTGGCAAAGATATGTGCATCATAAGCAAAACAATGAAGAGGAATATTATGTTTCTTAAAAATGGATCCCAATGGCAGCATGTACCATGAAAAGAGGATGGGGCCCAAAATGGAGCCTTGAGGGACCCCACAGGTGAGAGGGGCCGCAGTCGACGAATATTCACCCAGTTGAACCGAGAAGCTCCTATCTGTCAGGTGCGACTGAAACCATCTGAGGGCAATACCTATGATTCCTACGCACTGTTCAAGGCGTGGTTAAAGGATTCTATGATCCACAGTGTCAAAGGCAGCAGTCAAATCTCAAAGCAGCAAAGTTCCTGAATCAACAGTTGAAAAGATCATCAACTCTTAAGAGCTGTTTCAGTGCTTATATGGTGGTTTAACCCCAGACTGAACCTTTTCATGAATGCCATGATTATCTAAGAATGTTTTCAGTTGATTAAAAACAACTCTCTCCAAAACTTCAGACAGAAGAGCTCAGAAACAGGCCGAAGTTACCGAGAACAGAAGCATCCAGATTCGGCTTTTTAATAAGAGGCTGCACTAACGCTGCTCAGCTGGAACACAGCCTGAAATAAGACAGGTAGTTATCAGAATGACGATAGTAGACCCAACCTTACTAAAAACGTCTTTTAGTAGACGAGAGGGAATACCATCTAAGGGACAATGTTTAGAGCTCATATTATAAACTAGCTCAGATAGTAAGGCTGAAACTGATCAAACACAGCGGAGGAACTAAAGGGTCTAAGCAAAGGAAGTGGGTGAAGACCTCAGAGGCTGAAATCTTTCCAATAAAAAATTTAAGAAAGTTTTCACAGAGCGTAGGCGTTGGCGCAATACAAGCTGAGTCACAGGGATTTATAAGAGAATTCAAAGGACTACAAAAAACCTGAGGCCTATGACTGTTACTAGAGACAAGATTAGATATAAATTGTGTTTTTGCAGTTTTAACAGCTTTCTGGTAATTTGCTAAGATTCCTCAGGAGACCTGGAGCTTTTCCTTCTTCACTTTCTCTCAGCTCGTCTACATGCCCGTCAAGAGAGCGCTAGTATCGTTCAGCCACCGCTCTGAAACTGGCCTTAAGCGTTTAGTCCTGAATGGGGCAACAGAGTCCAAGATGTCAACGCAGGTGGAGTCGAAGGGGGTAGTAAGCTCCTCCGCAATGAGATCACTGCAGCCATCCAGGGTATAAAGCATAGAGTCTTTAAAAAGCAATATAAATCTGTGACAGAGGGTTAATCGGAGGCATGCAGGAACATAAGTTGTAACTCTAGAGCAAGGAACTGTAGCGGTAAAACCACAATTATTAGTCTCATTACTATTAATCCTAGCACAACCGTTTTATTATTATTTTTTTAATTCTGTGGAAATCTCTCTCTCTGGGGTTATCCATATGAACGTTGAAGTCGCCTGAGATGACAAGTCACGCAGTCAAATTCTACTTAAAATTTGGATATAAGCGCACTAAAACCCGTTCAGATGTAGAGCAGAAAGGGGAGCGCTGGCCTCGCAGCCTTCAGGGCTCTGGGGTAGAACAAGATCCGGACTGGGGCTCTGCTCAACCATGCATCTCTCACAGCCGGTGGGGCATCGGACAGGGCCGACTCGCCCACAGAGGATGGCCCCCGGACCAAGGCAGGGCGGAGTCGGGGTCCGGGGGGACAAGAGCTGTGGACACGGTGCACGAAATGTGCTGAGCCTGGGCAGCAGCGAGGTGCACGAAGAGCTCATCCTTCTTCCTCAGATCCTCTCGCAAAAGGACGGATGTCTTCAGTTATCTGTGAGCGGACGGGCAGACAGCCCCCCCCCTCGTGAAGCGGCCGGCCAGCTTGGCCACCAGTCTAAAGACGAGCCCAGCCAGGCCAGCAGGCCTAAAGCGAGGGGTGTTTCTGCAATAATCTGCCAAGTGGAAGCCCACGACTGATTAAAAATAGGATGTTGAATTTGTCCCGGCGAGAGTCTCCGAAGGGTAGGACACACAACGCAAAAACACACAATACAAAACACACACACAAACACTGAATGGCCTTCAGAAATATCAAACATGCTGAGGACACCAGAGGTATTTTCTGACGAAATACTGTCCTTCCTCCTCCTTTCTTTCATCACCTCCTTCTGTTCCTTCCCCCTCATTCCCTCTTTTGTTCACTACTTCCTCCTTTCCTTCACTACCTTCTGTTTCCTTTCATCACTGCTTCATTCTGTCCTCCTTACTTTCCTCTTCCTTGTTTCTTTTATGGTTCCTTCTCTTCCTCCTACATCCTTTAATTTCCTCCACACTACCTCCTCCTTTCCTTCACTACAGACTCCGTCTGTTACTTACCTGCTCATTTCCTCTTTTGTCTTCTTTATAATTATTTCCTTCCCTCTCTTTTTATTGCCTCACATCCCTCACTTCTTCCTTTCCCTTGGTGCTTTCTATTCAACCTTGCGTCGGTACCTCCTCCTTTCCTTCACGTCACTTTGTTCCCTTCCCTTCGTCTTCGCAGCTTTAGTCAGACCGTTTACCTACCGAGCTACCTGAGCCAAGTACCTGGTCTGAACCCAAGGCGGTGGATCAGTCTGCACAGACTCAGTAGATCCAGATGGACTCTGCTGACTCAGCTCTACAGACACAGGAACGTTTCTGCTCCACCGAAGCAAACGCAACGAGGCGACTCCACTTTAATAAAATATACATGTGGACCGTCCCTCACACACAAGCCTCCTGCAGAGAAAAGTCTTGAACACATCAGAGTCTGAGAATAAAACAACCTGAAACCTGTCAGACTGTGAACATCCTGCTCTTCAGCCTCACGTTGTCGCTGTGTTGAGTGACACTCTGCCTTTCTCCGAAGCAAATCTTAGAAACCGTGAAAGAGGGACACAGCCTCGCTCTAAGGTCACTTCCACGGTTTCTTGATGAACTGAGCTCGTGTGACATAGATGTGACTCACCTGAACATGAAACCACACGCACTGAAATAGAAACCAAGCGCACTTCATGTGAGACTGAAGCAGACACCTGAGCAGGTGAACACAGCGGGACACTCAGCTCAGATTCCCGCCAAGTGGAAAACACAGATGGCGGCTCTCAGGCAGCCGTGAACTCTCTCCCCTCGTCATTAACCCTCCAAACACAGTGCAACACACACGTCTGTCTCCTTGATTGGCTCCCTCTCCTAAAACCAGACCGGCAGAGTCCAGACCGGCAGAGTCCAGACCAGTCCACGTCAAACAACTGATGAAGCACCATCAAGAACAGCCAGAATCAGACCCAGTTCAGATTTACCTCACGCTGGCTCCAACCTCACTTCCTGTCAGCGTTTGCTGACATCACAAAGACAACACAGACTCGGACTGTTTCCTAGCAACAGCTCAGTACAGCGCTACAGCATCAGCGTCAGGGCTGGTGCTACAAATGAAATCAATGCCAAACTAAGATCAGCATTTTTGATCTTCTCACAGGAACATAATTGTGCTCTCTGACAACATTAATCAGGCTTCGGGGCTTTATTGGTGAAACATTTGGACCCCGTATGTTTCACGGCAGACGTTTAGTGCACGTCTGCGAACCCTGGAGCCAAACTGCAGCTCTCTTCATGTTCAGACCAGCAGTGAACCGGTCCTGAGACCGTATCACAGCCTGGTGGACCTCCGTCCTGTGGGCCACAAACACTCATCAGTGAGCCTCACAGCTGCCCCCAACACACACACACACACACACACACACACACACACGTGAATTCATCCGCCGCTGGAAATAGGCCCCAACAGACGCACTGTTTGTTTGACAGAAACCACAGCGAGCAGCTGTTTCAGGAAACTACGGAGCCTCTTCAAACACGAAACTACATATTTGAGTTTGTAAAGATTTGCGTCGTCAGCAGGAACCAATGGGCTCGCAGCGGAGAGCCGCAGACAGGAAGCACACGGGATAAAGATAAGAAACACGTGGACATGCTTCGATAGCGTCTTCACGTTGTCGCGGGCTGCTGTAAAGGTGTCCGTTTACAGCGGAGCGCGGGTGTTTGTGGGGACCAACAGGTGGTTACTCGGTTTATAACCAACACGAACGGCACTTCGGTCGAGTTGCCATCAGCTTCTGATCGCAGGAAATCATTTCAGGTATTCATGAGTTTAATATGTGACGAGGCAACATTTTACAGAGGAAAGAGCTCATGTTTCACCGTAAACACCTGCCGAGCTGAGATCGCACCTGAACACACACACACAGCAGGTCTGTGATTGGTTGTTGTGCAGCTCCAAACATGCAGATCAAACTAAACAGAAAACACCAGCCGACCTCTGACCTGTGAGAGGGTCACGTGAACAACACGAGGCTGCGAGTTCTACGACTTTAAACTCACGATGTTTTTAAAGGATCTTTGCTCAGAAAACCTTCAAGTCATTTATTTGACTTATTGGATGTAAATGAACTCCTGTGACCTGGACTGACCTGGACTGACCAAGATCTGGATCGGGACTAAGCTGGACTAAGCTGGACCTAGCTGGACCTGGACTCACCAAGATCTGGATCGGGACTAAGCTGGACGAAGCTGGACCTGGACTCACCAAGATCTGGATCGGGACTGAGCTGGACTGAGCTGGGACTAACCAAGACCTGGACCAGGACTGACCTGGACTCACCTGGACTGCCTGGGACCAGGACCTGGACTGATTGTTTTAAAGGACATTTACACAGCCGCCGTTGTTCTGTGTAAGACAGATGCATTATGGGTCGTTCGTAGCCTTCATGTTGCTACGCTAGTAAGTTTCCTTGTGTGTAGTTTCCTCTCTGCGTTTTAAAGAGCAACTGAACCCGATCCAGCTGAAACCGTGTCACATGTCGTCACCGGACCAGAACACGACACTTTTGGCTCCAAGAGTCAAGATATTCACGAAACAAAGAAGAAGAAAAGTAAAACATGTGACTCGCGTTCAGCCAATCGGGGGACCCGAACGTCTAGAGTGCTAGCAGCTCTGTGGGGCTAAATGCTACCATCAGCATGCGAATACGCTCACAACGACAACGCTAACACGCTGACGTTTAGCAGGTACAATCTTCACCGTGTTAGCTTAGCATGTTAGCATGCTAACGTTAGCTGATTAGCAGTGAACCTAGCTGATGATCAAGAACCTTAATCTGCAGCAAAACTAAAATAACTAACTTCCTGTTGTTTTTACAGCACCTGTAACCCCCCCGGATCAGTTTAACCTGCAGGAGGTTCAGTGTAGAGACCTGCACTGTAGCCCTCAGTACTGACTGGGAGGAGAGGGAGTCCCTCCTGCAGCTGAGAGACACACACACACACACACACACACACACACACACACACACACACACAGAGTCAGGTTCCGGTGCTGCCCTCAGTTCTGTCTGACAGGCTGACGGGGGGGGGGCGCTCTCTCCGCCCGGCACCGGGCCGAACCGTCCCTGGACGCCACACCGACACCGCCCTCCAACGGTCCGTTAAACCGAGATAAACCCGCTCGGGTCTGACAGTGGCCCAGTTCACAAGCTGTCTCTCCCCGACCGACACCGAACAAACCGACTCGTGTGAGCCGCTCAGCTCCGCACACGCCACCAGAACTGCAGCTAATCCGGGTCGGGGCTTACCTGTGAGGCCGGGTAGCGCGGCTCGGCCCGGGTTATCTCCACACACAAATCCCACAGCGCGGAGAGGAAACTTTCGCCGGAGCTCCGGTCTGCTCCTCCGGGCGAGGAGGGGGGGGGGCTCCGAACTGATCCGAGGCCGGGGAGCAGAGCCGAGGTCCGGCTGAGGAGGAGATCCGAGCGGGGAGGCAGCAGCGGCGGGCGGCGGGAGGAGAAGCAGCCGGCTGACACGCTCCGTCCGACGGAAGAAAATCCACTCAGAGCCGCTCGGATAAAGTTGATCTGCTGCCCTGCTCAGCTGTCGCCATCTTTACCCGCGGGGCATGACGGGTAATCCTCAGGAATCCCGATCCCCCCCTTTACACCCCACCCCACCCCCGTCACACGCCCTGCGTGCTGACGTCACAACACTTAATCCGTGGAAGCACACAGGTGGAGCTCGGGGGGGGGTGACAGATTATATGTACAAGTACTCAGAAAAACCTTTACTTCAGTAAAGTATCTGAAGGTGGGGGGGGGACAGATTATATGTACAAGTACTCAGAAAAACCTTTACTTCAGTAAAGTATCTGAAGGTGGGGGGGACAGATTATATGTACAAGTACAAAGAAAAACCTTTACTTCAGTGAAGTATCTGAAGGTGGGGGGGGGGACAGATTATATGTACAAGTACTCAGAAAAACCTTTACTTCAGTAAAGTATCTGAAGGTGGGGGGGACAGATTATATATACAAGTACTCAGAAATACTTTTACTTCAGTATTTTATCAGTAAGGGGGGGCAGAGGGGGCGAGACAGGGGGGGAGGGGGGAGAATGGTCAGTAGATGGCAGCAGGATCAAGACTATAGACTGTGTGTGTGTGCGTGTGTGTTGTCACGTGATCTGATCAGCTTTGTGAGGAAATGATTGATCTGGCCTCAGCTGATCGGTCTCCAGCTCCTCTCTTGTTTCTAACTGGAGGATGAGCTGCTGTTTGCCCACAGACGAACCAACCAAACTCTGTGCAATTTTCGGAGTATTTAACAGACAAAGACACTATTCAACTATGGAATAATTTATTTGTAAATGTAATTATATTTTTTACACTGAGGTGTCTTCTCTACATGGTCAGGTATGTAATTCTGCTGGATAATAATAAACACTTATTTTATTTGATTTATTTTGGGGCCTAATACAGTTCAAGATATATGTAGTCAAGAAATATCAGGATCATATTTATCAGATCCCTCGGTTCTGTCTGCAGGTGCTTGTTTTGTCTGATCCCTCAGTGCTGTCTGCAGGTGCTTGTTGTGTCCACAGACTTTTTCAGTGTGAACTTGTCTGTTTACACCACAACAGTCTGGTAGATACAGTGAGGTCTCATGTGTCAACACACCAGAACTGACTGAAGACGGAGGAAGTAACAGAACCTCTACTGAGGAACAAACATCAAACAAGAATAAAGAATGAAATAGGCAAACTGACACAAATGTGATTATGGAAAGAAGTAATAAAAATAACATAAAGAAATGTGCCTCACTTCCTGTCTCCACTGCACTCGGTCCAACGAGCCCAGAAATACCTTCCTCAGTTTATTCACATGATTATTCATCTCATAATTCTATACTTCATACTGAACACTTTGGAGCTGTTCATTGTGGATGTCAACAACCTTCAGTGGTTTCCATGGTGACCCTGTGGCGACCACAGAGCAGTTCAAGCCCAGCCACAGTTTGACTGTATAACAGCATAAAATGCCAAATAGGTGTCAAACTCTGGCAACACCAGGTGACTAATGGAGCCGGCCCGCCGGTGTTATACAGCGCATTCACCGCTAATACTATAAATCCCATAATGCTCTTCTGTTGTTTTGGCACGTCAATCAGGACAGGACCCCGACACGCCCTCTCCTCTGTGACAGTAGTCATAGCAACCTCATGCGGCCCCTTCCCAAAGACAAAGGCAGAAAGCAGGATCTTCCCGGACAGGTGGGAGGCCGAACACCTGTTTCCATACATAACAGACAGTTTGTCTTGTACGTGGAGGCGACGTGATCTGCTTTAAGTCCTATATCGATTGGTAATAAGCATTGCTTGGTCCACATTCAGTGTTTGGGTCCATATTAAAAGCTTCACCTTTGTTTGTTCAAGTTTGACATTTTGGCATGCTGTGTGTTTGAGTTTGACACCGCTGATCTAATGAAAGGCAAATAATTCCAATCGAGATGTGAGAAGGCTGCTGCTTTAATGCCGTCGCTGTCGGAGTCACGTCTGTTTTCATCCAACTCTGACCTGGGGGGCGATAGATGACTACAAAGTGACTTTTAACAGGATGGGTGATAGTAACAGCATGAAACCCGAAGGAGCTGTTGTCACACAGGGATGATCGCTGTTTGACAGGAGGACAGGAGGACAGGAGGACACCAGGACATGAGGACAGTAGGACAGTAGGAAATGAGGACAGGAGGACAGGCGGACATTAGGACAGGAGGACATAACGAGGCAGGGATCGAAACCGCCTCCTGAGCCCTTGTTCACACCTTATGTGTGCGTGAAACGCACCATGATGAAGGCAACTGCTAAGAATGATGAACTGTGCTGGTGCATGCTGGGAGATCTGTGGGGGACCACCTGAGGAATAATGCCCCGCCTGTCCTCTCTGACTTTATTCCACCAATCAGATCATCTTGAAGCTCTCACAAGGATATGAACACACACACACACACACACACACACACACACACTCGCAGAGCAGCTGTTCAGCAGATCATCGGAAAGACGAAGACAATGTCCAGCTGCTCCACAACAATGCAGACCCCCCTACTGTCCTCGGATATGAGCGCTATGGGAGTGATGGGAAGTATGGAGAACACGCCACTGGTTTGAGTCCCAGCAGCTGCTGTTGTCTCTCCGACAAGTTTCCCAACCAGAATCAAAAACCTGTAAAACTCTAGGCAGACTTCTTACCGATCAATAACTTAATCTGATCTGAAAACCATCTGACATTGATTGGTTCCTGCTTCAAACCCTTTTAAGTCTCTGATGGACCAAACACAAATCAATGTGATCAATCAGTAATCAGTGTTTTACATTTAGATGAACATTTCCATGTAGTCATCTAGCAGACACTTTTATCCAAAGCGACTCACATGTGAGGAAGACGATGGCAGCAGTTCTAACAACACGAGGTAACAAGAAGCATCAGAGCAGCAGGAACTGGTCTGTCAGAGTCCAGCACAGGATCCAGAGCTGAGGAGAGGAAGGGGTTAATGAGCAGAGGTAGAAAGGAAGCAGAAG
>WNGW01000036.1:61106-85337 GCA_011952105.1 Coreoperca whiteheadi
TGTGTGAGACTGTGTGTCTGTCTGTGTGTGTGTGTGTGTGAGACTGTGTGTGTGTGTGTGAGACTGTGTGTCTGTCTGTGTGTGTGTGTGTGTGTGTCTGTGTGTGTGTGTGTGAGACTGTGTGTGTGTGTGTCTGTGTGTGTGTGTGTGTGTGTGTGAGACTGTGTGTGTGTGTGCGTGTGTGTGCGTGTCTGTCTGTCTGTGTGTGTGTGTGTCTGTGTGTGTGTGTGTGTGTGTGCGTGAGACTGTGTGTGTGTGTGTGAGACTGTGTGTGTGTGTGTGTGTGTGTGTGTGTGTGTGTGTGTGTGTGTTCTTGTATTTCGGAGGGTAATTTTAGCTCGTGCTGCAGCTTTAAACATGATGAATGCTCCGCTGATTGAAGTCACCTCCCTGGCTGCTCTGCTGCTCTCTGATTGGCCAAGTAGGGGGCAGCACCTGTTCCCCTCATTAGCCGTCCAATCAGAGCCCCTTAACGAGGCGAGCCTGCGGTTGTAACAAAGGTTATTGTCGAGGAGGCGGCCGCGGTTCTTCCATGACCTCAGAGAGATACAGGAACCTGATCCTGCTGCGTGTGTGGCAGGGTGACGTGACTGCTGCGTCACGCACACACACACACACATACAGGGTCTCACACAAGCTGGTACATCTATACTTGTGAGGACTCATTCCCCTAACCTAAACCTAACTCTGACCCTAAAACCAGGTCTGAACCCTTGAAGGTGTCTTTAAAAGTGAGGACCGGCCAACATGTCCTCACTGCCAAGGTCAAACACGCACATCGGTCCTCACAAAGATGGCTGTACAAGAGCACAGAGTAACACACACACACACACACACACTCCTGCTCGCTGAGTCTCTTCAGTCTCTGATTATCTGCAGTTGCCAAGTGTCCTTGAAAACCTGGAAAACCTGGAACCCCTTAATGCAGCTTCTCATGGAAAAGTCCTGATCGACACGACAGCATTTTCCAAAACGTCGTGAAGAAGAACGACTTCTGCAGCCTGTGAACGTACAGGCCCCTGATGGTCCCCTGGTGGGCCTACAGTGGCCCCCTGACGCCCCTGATGGCCCCGGGTGCCCCCTGGTTGCCCAGGTGGCCCCTGATTGCCCCGGTGGCCCCTGATGGCCCCTGGTTGCCCCTGATTGCCCCGGTGGCCCCCAGTGACCCCTGATGGCCCCCGGTGGCCCCTGGTTGCCCCACTGGCCCCTGATGGCCCCCTGATTGCCCCGGTAGCCCCTGATGGCCCCTGGTTGCCCCAGTGGCCCCCAGTGACCCCTGACGGCCCCTGACGGCCCCTGATGGCCCTGGGCCCTTGTTGCACTTCAGACCAGCTGTGCCCAATACAACACACAGTATTGTCTAAGGGGCGTGTCAACAGTCCAGGCGGCGTCACCAGGAGGTGGCGAATCTTCCTCATTGAGTCGCGGCCGGACGGATGTGGCTCCTCACTGAGCGCGCTCAGAGGCGCCCGGCAGCTTATTGTTCTCCGTTAATCCGGGCTCCCCCAGCTGTCAGATTAACCCTCCGCTCGCTGTTGTCTGGCTCCTCTCAGATAACGCTCAGCACCTCCCAGCTGTTGCTCGAGCCACGCGAGACGCGGTCGGCGTTCCCGGCAGCTCCAGCTCAGAGCTCCGTCCTGGAGCTGCCGGAGCTCCGAGGATGAGTCGCCTCTCAGTCAGGACCCCCCTTTGAAAACAATCCTCAAATTCCAGCCGACACTCGATCCCCCGTCGGCTTCGCTACACCTGCGTTCCAAGCTGAGAGGTCAGAGGTCACGGCTGGGGGCTAAACACAGAGCAAATATTCCTGCTGATGATTCGTCCGTGAGGTCATGCGGATCCTCCAGAGAGGAAACAAAGATCTAATGAACACATCTGACGCGCTGCGTTCACAGCCCGAGAGACGCCAAACAACATAGAAGACACCTGAGGACGTCTGTGGGATCAAGATACTGAACCACCATGTCTGGGGGAAACCGGGATCAAACCACCGACCTTCTGATTGGTGGACGACCGCTCTGCCACCAAGCCCCAGCAGTAACCACAGCGAGTAGAAAGACATGAAGAACACTGGTCCGTCTGCACGTGGGTCCGCAGTGAGACTGAAACCAAAGCATTAGGTCATATTTAGAGATTCTAACTCCGGGACTCTCTGCGAGCTGA
This sequence comes from Coreoperca whiteheadi, assembly GCA_011952105.1. Taxonomy (NCBI): domain Eukaryota; kingdom Metazoa; phylum Chordata; class Actinopteri; order Centrarchiformes; family Sinipercidae; genus Coreoperca; species Coreoperca whiteheadi. The sequence goes on from WNGW01000036.1 coordinate 63,270, forward strand.
CGATGCTACCTGGGGGCCCCGAGCAGCCCTGGGCCCCCAGGTAGCATCGTCCTGTTTCTGCGTCTCTGACAGACCGTAACACCCAGCCTGTGGCTCAGCTGGCGTCAGAGGTCATTGAAACACCTGGGGGCCGCTGGCTTCTAATCTGAACCGGGATCAGTGATTGCTGTTGAAAGCCGTTGTCCCGGTCGTTTACATCGGAGCTTTGAAGCCGTGCGGTTAAATGAAACGTCCACGCTCATCGTGTTGAGCTTTGTGTCAAACAAGCCAATCAACATGGGGGACGCGTATCAGTACAGAATGAGCCTCAGAGTTCATTCATGACGTTGGAAACTCAAGGTCAACTTACTAGCTTTCCCCAGAGCTTTCAACTGCGTCTTCCAAGCTTCATTGGCGAAAGGAGCTTTCTCTGCGGCGTCATGGAACCAAGACGCTTCAGCACACAGTTCGTTCTCTGATGAAGGCTGCAAGATGTGGTTGAAAGGTCCAGAAGAAAAGCTAGTAAGTGGAGATGAGACTAGTTTTTCTAAAGTCTAGGGAGGATTATGTTTAGGTTCGTTTAGTTTTCTTCTCTATGAAAGACTGAAGAGCATTTGTTGGACAAGGTCCAAACGGTTCTGGTAATAACTTGAAACAGCAGGGTGAGTTTGGCCCGCAGTCTCGGCCCCAGAACCGAAACATTAAGTGGTCACATGGTGGAACTGCTGGATCTGGATCAGCACCAAAAACTGGTTCCTGGGCCGATGGTCAAACCTCCACACGCACCGTGTCGACAGACGGGTCCTGAATGGGTTTTTAACTCTTATTTTGTCAGGAAACGGTCACCCAGCAGCTTCCTGTCACAGTGACGTCATCCGTCCGTCTGCCTCTGACCTGTCCTCTTCTTCTTCTTCTTCTCTGCAGGAAACGACTGCAGCTGTAACGTCACCAACAGCCGCTGTGACGAGTCCGGAGTCTGCAGGTGAGACGTCCACTGATAATCGTCCACTGATCAATACCCCTGCTGATGCCTCGCAGCGTTTGACCCAAAGCAGCATCTTTAAGGTCACCTGCTTTTAGGTTTATCGCCAGGTGCTCCAGGTGTGACCGGCCCGCCTCACAAAGCGAAACTCTGCCTGGCGACTGAGCTGTCCGGGTCGTGGTCTGGACCTGTCTGTGTAACCACGTCCCGTCTCTGCTTGTTTCCAGATGTGACCCTGGCTGGGACGGCGAGCGCTGCGAGCGCTGCGAGCCGACGCCCGGCTGCGTGCACGGCTCCTGTCAGCAGCCGTGGCAGTGCAGCTGCGAGCCCGGCTGGGGGGGACGCTTCTGCGACAAAGGTCAGACACCTCCTTTAAAGGTCACGCTGAAGCTCTGACCGGCGCTGGGAGAAGTACTCAGATGCATATTGAAGTCTGAGTATTGACAGTACCACAGTGTACAAGTCCTGCGCTCGACATTCTGCTTCTGTAAAAGTACTCAAACTTCACTTCGGTTCAATCATGGAGCCTTAAAGGTCCTGGAAGATGATCTATGTCTTAATCTGATGCACGAAGGTAACCATTTGTACAAAAATGCTATTAATATAGTTACGACTACATCATCCTCCAGCAGAGCTTCACCCTGATTGGTCGTTAGTCTGTAACACTGCATCATAGGGTACAAGTTCGTCACATTTCCTTAAGTACAAGGACCTTACTTTAAAGGTACTTAGTAACTCTCTCACGGTTTTATCGTCCGTCGGTGGTTCTGATGTTCTTGTCTCGTGTTTCAGACCTGTTGGTGTGCTCGCAGCAGCGGCCCTGTCAGCACGGAGCTGCCTGCGTAGTGCAGGACAGCGGCGACTACACCTGTCTGTGCCCGGAAGGTTTCTACGGCAGAAACTGTCATCTGAAGGCTGGACCCTGCCGCCAGAGCAGGTCTGTACAGCTGTTATCTGCAATGTCCAATCGGCCGACGTGATCGTAACCCTGTCGCTTTCGCAAACGTGATCGGGGCGGTATCACACCGAGGCCACCAGGGCAGCCGGAGACACCGAGGACCCAAACGCAGACTCAGAGGCAGAGCAGGTCAAGCACAGGGATTCAGTGGAAAGGGTAGGCGAACATGGATGGTCAGATCAAAACCTGGTCCAAGCAGGAAAACGTAATCCAGAGCAGGGACAAAGACCAACTAACCCCGCGGGAGTGAAAGCACAGAGGCTGAATACTCAGGTGAGGGAGGGAACAGGTGGAGCTAATCAAGGCGGAGCCAACAATGGAGGGAAATACACAGTGACAGGTGACGAGAGCAGAAATTCAAAATAAAACAGGAAACCTGAAGTAGGGAGGACGTCACTGCGGAACATTTAAACAATCACCAAATGTAATTTTGTCTCGTCTTCTTCGTTGGTATTGTCTCCAGGTCTCCGTGTAAACATGGCGGCCTATGTGAGGACGCTGACGGCTTCGCGGCAGAGTTGACGTGTCGCTGCCTGGCTGGCTTCACGGGGCCGCGCTGCGAGGCCGACGTGGACGATTGCCTGATGAAGCCGTGCGCCAACGGCGCCACCTGCCTGGACGGCGTCAACCGTTTCTCGTGCCTCTGCCCCGCCGGCTTCACCGGACGCTTCTGCACCGTCAACCTGGACGACTGCGCCAGCCGGCCCTGCCTCAACGCCGTCCGCTGCCTGGATCGCGCCGGGGGGTTCCACTGCGTCTGCCTGCCCGGCTACACCGGAGCCACCTGCGAGACGCCGCTGAGGAGCCGGGACGACGGCGAACCCGGCTGGCCGACGCTGGGGTGGGAGGGAGGAGGCGGGATCAGACCTCACCTGACCACTGGGGGTAAGAACCACAGGAGCAGCACCACCAGCAGTAGTAACAGCAGTCGTCATGACAACAGGCTGTTTAAGGTGACGGTGAGCGAGCGCGGCGCCGGCGGCCTGTCGGAGGCCCAGCTCATCATCCTGCTGGTGCTGGCGGGGATGACGCTGGGTGTGGTGGTGCTGACTGCCGCCCTCGTACTGCACGGTCACTGCAGGGACTGTGGCCACGCCCACTGCTGGCCGCTGACGTCATCATCATCTCAGCAGCGTGGGCAGAAGAGCGGCCGGCGAGCGCAGCGGGACGAGCACGAGTGTCAGATCAGCTTCCTGAACGTAGCAGAACCAGAGAAGAAGAAACTGAACACTGAGGTCATATAGACCGAGCGGGCGTCCGAGCACAGGACTGAGGAGAGAGAGGGAGAGACCGCAGCGCTGCAGGGTCAGAGGTCAGAGGTCCGAGAGCTTCACCTGTCTCATGTTCAGGTCTGAACTGGGATCAACAGGATGTGGTCCGATTCTCCCAGCGTACAAGATGCAAATGAACCGTGACATCATAACCTGTAAACTCAGATCCGTCACGTGACTCCTGTAACTCTCTCACACTCACGACGGACACTTTAAAACTAGACAGGCGTAAATCAACGCAGCAGAACCACCGTCTGTTTTATTCCACACATCTAAACCCGACGCCTACTTACCCACAATGCACCTCTGCCTCCGACAGCGGCGTGTGAGGGTGGGGTGTGTTATGCTGGCAGCGTCTCTGTGACGCCTCGCCGACACGTCACTTTCACACCAGCAGTCTTCAGACAGCGCTGACTCGAGTGACATCACCTGGGGACAGTTATCAGACTCCACGCAGCTCCGTCTGAGACACTAAAGGCTTCACGCTACCTTAAAACTCCCCAACACCTGGCCACACCTGCAGAGGGGGGGACACCTGGAGTCCCACGTTAAAGCGACAGTAACCAACGCGGTGACGCGTCTCGCCGTCTGCTGTTTTGTATAAACGTTGCACAGATTGGTATCACACGACGACGCGTTCAGGACGTTTTGCACGCCTTCTTTTCATTGAAATAAATGCTGTTAACTTCATGATGGTGTAGTTTAAACTTTACAAATCTTACTTTAAAATGACAATCCGACGTGGTGGACGGCGCTTCTTGAAGCCATGCAGTTGGTTTATTCGCGGCTGCCGTGCGGCTCTCTCGCAGGAAACGCTGGTGTGCTGTTGGGGAATCTAACACGCGACAAACGTGTGGAGCAAACGCGAGCTCGGGCTCGAAGACGTTCCTCTTCTGGAAGAAGACTTTTCACCGGGAAACTTACACATCAGAACCCCTCGGAGCAGCGGATCCTCTGACCGTCGCCAGTTCATTCATTTTTAAACTCCTGGTGTGACCGAGCCTCAAGAAAAGAAAGTGATAAAGGCTCAGCAGCAACACCTGTACCTGTTCTGTTTTTTTATCTTGTTTACACTGTTGGAAATGTTCTGTGGTGATAAACAAAGGCTGCGTCTCTCTGCGGCTCTAAAACCTAACTTATTGGTGTAATTTATCCACAGAGGGAGTGACGTTCTGGAGGCTGTTATAACAAACTGTGTGCAATAAAGTTGTGAAAGATGAGCTCTGACAGCTGCCAGGTGGCGTTTGTCCGAACAGACAGAAGCCGAGATAAAACAGGAGGTAGAAAATACATGATAAGAGAAAAACACCACTGAGATCACGTCTCACTTTCACATTTCACAAATGCACAGAAATTACCAATGGCGAGTTTATTTAAAGCTGATTCTCAAAGGTTTTAGACTCAACGTCCGTACATTCGAATGATTCTAGGTTAGAAAACAGCAGGAGTTACTCTGAATTACATCCCAGCAATAAGTGAAGGAAACGTTAATTTAACTGGTGCAGGGTGTCTTTAGCCTAGCTTAGCACAAAGAGTGGAAGCAGGGGGAAACTGCTAGCCTGTGTAGCCACAAACCGCTAGCATAATTGATATTATATTAATTGTTTATGTCATCGTTGTACAGCCAAAGTGCGCCGGATGAATCTACCGGGAAGATACTTTTGAATTTCCGAGCGTGAGCGCGTTCTTTTACTCGCAGGACAAAAACGAATAGAAACCTACTTTTTAGTTTAGTTGCTTCATAATAATTAGAGAATCTAATTAAAAGCACGCTGGCTACACGGACTCTCTGGCGTCCCTGAAGCCGCAGGCAGGTGCAGCTCCATCCCCAAAAAACAAGAACGATGACTAACGTGGGAAAATACAAAGTGTTACATGGGAATCGCTGCTGTCTAACTGGTCAGCAGGGGAGTCGGGGGGGTGCCTCCGGCCCTCCTCTGGTGACGTCATCTCCCCAGTAGATCGCACCTCTCCTTGCTATTGTACGGCTCTTATCGGACTGCTAATCTGGCCTGGTCTACTCTAATCTGCCCCCACAGAGGGGCCCTTCTTACCCTTAGAGTCGGTTGCATCTCACAGTGTGGGGGGGTAACAAAGGGGGGTTTGACACACACACAACTTAGTGATTGTTACTAAACAACACGTTTGAGCATCTTAACATATAGCTAACAGTATAGCTAATTATTTCACTCTGACACGAGTTCCCAGTCGGAAACGTCAACACTGAGGTCGGATTTCCAGAAGAACCTCACCGACCTTGTAAATCAATAAAGTTTTATCTCAGTATATAACGTTACATCGTAATGTTGATTCTATTTTGTTTTAATAATCCAAAGTAGCTAAAGTTAGCAGGAAATGTAAATACTCCAGTAAAGTACCTCACATTCGTATATTAGTACAGTGCTTAGTACTTCCCCCCTGTTGTCTTCTAATAGTGACTGGAAGTAAACCTGCTCTTTCATCGTGTTGTATTGTTCAAATAAACTGCTGTCGTCAGGGCTGACATCATTCGCTCCTCGTCCTCGGGGTCAAACCCCGACCAGGGCCGACCCCCGGCTGACACCGGCTCACTACGGGAGGCCCGAGCCCGGAATACGAACCCACAGTCGGGCTCCTGCAGCGGCGTCACCGGCAGCGGCGACGGGAGTCCGACCAGGAAGCTGCTTCCTCGTTTCTACTGAACACATGAAGAAGCTGTCCGTCATTCCTGCGCACAGCGGCAGCGTCACAGCAGACGTCGTCGGCCACCGTCGCCTAAACACAGGGTCAGCATTGGGTCACAGATACATTTGTTTTTCAAAGCAGCGGTATCCAACCTGTCAAAGTTACGCCCCTTTTTAAATCCTTTCCTTCTCGAAAGCCTGAAGGCAAACGTCTACTCGCCGCACGTCGCATCTTCGCCTCAAAGACGGTTTCATTTGAATCATTTAGACTTTTTAGAGCCTGAGGAGGTTTCACAAGCGAAGTGCAGTGATTAGAATAAATCTTGATTTTAATCACACGTAAAAGAATAAATTATATTGATTTAATATTAAGAGGCCATCACCTTTCGAACTATGAACCCCAGATTATCACGCTGTAGTTACGTCTTTAAGATGCCGTCACTCAGATTTCGGCTGTGAAACAACGTTGTGTTATCGATGACGTCCCATAAACTTGTGTAAACAAAGGTGTGATTGTATAAAAGGTTCATGCAGGCACACTGTCACTGACAGCGAAGGACCAATCGGAGCCGTCGGTTCTTACGAAGCTGTAAACAGTTTTATTCGTGTGACATCAGAGCAGCAGAACGTACATTCATCAGAAACACACGGCACACCTGCCGTACAAACACCTGTCTGTAAGTCCCTTTTTGTGCCGCCTATGTACAGGTGCTACATCAAACCGTGTGGAGCGTGTGATTGGCTGCTCAGGTGAACAGGTGAAGTGCAGTGCAGAGAAACTAACCAGGAACATTCAAACCAAAACACTAAAAAGAGAATAAAATAATTTAACAGGAAGTGGGTGTGTCTGTGGGAGGGGTCACATCTCAGTCTCAGCCAATAAGCTCTCACCCAGACCTGATGTCAGGAAGACCATCTGGGGGCTGGAGTCTGTAGGGTTAAAGAACGACACGTTTAGCGTCACACCGGGTTCAATGGACCAGACCACCAACGTGTTCCAAACGACTGATCACTTTTTAGATTGATTTCCTTCCAGCAGACAGACACTCGATGTTTAGTCAGCTGTTTTATTTAAAACTTCAAAAGAATATGGATTCTGTTGGCTTTGGACGGAGCCAGGCTGTTTCCTCCCCCTGTTTCCAGTCTCTATGCTAAGCTAAGCTAACAGCCATACACACACACACAACAGGAAGTCAGTCTAAAAACTGGTTTGGAAAACGTTTAAATATATACATGGAGAGAAGCTAATGTGAGCCCAGCTGGCTAGCATGTCAGCGGTTAGGTCTGCGGCTAATAGTTCGCCAGCTAGCCGTGTTGCTACATCAGCAGGCTTCAGGAACCAGGTCTTAAAGTTTGACGTTCGGCCCCAAAGAAATTGCGCATCTTGGTGGAAAAGGCTCGAGGCCTGGTGACATAGTGACAGGGCTATTAGCTGAAATGCTAATCGCTAACACGCTAACAGTTGGCTAGCTAACAGCACAGCACGTGCATCAACAGCGTGACGTCCTCCGGTCTCCTCACTGTGTAAACCAGCTTCAGTACAACCGGACGGCCACACGCGGCTAATAAGCTACGACTGAAACGAAAGGCGCCATCGCGATGAGCAAACGGTCGCAGTGGTTCTATTAAAGTAAACTGATTTCTGTTATAAATGAAGGTGTGACCCGGCATTTAAAGGAGAATTTATTCAGTTCTGTACCCAGAACCAGACCAGGACTTGAGACGATAGAGCTGCGTGGAACCACTGAATGTTTGGGAATACAGACTAGTGTTTATTAACTGGAATTAGATAAAAACCAGTTTCACCAGATTCACACTTAGACCTCTATTATACACAAAACCTCCTACTGTAACTGAGGACACCTAAGACCACAGAACCAGGCTAATACTGGGTCAACTGGGACAAACCAGGCTACAGTTGGGCTCAGCTGGGACAGAACCGGCCTACGTGAGCACAGCATCAGTTCAATTAAAACTAGTATACCAGTTTGGTAAACTGGACCAGCAGAACCAGTACGATAAACAGTACCAGGAGGTATGGGATTTTACACCAGTAGAACCAATGTGGCATCCTGTACCACTGGATCCAGTTTACTACTTCTGTGCTGGTTCTGTGCAGTCTGAACCAGTCTTGCTGTCTTTGGGGGACCAGGATGGAGGGTAAGGGGGCACAGTCTGGACGGGGGACAGTCTACGGGTGAGGACGAGGGGGGAGTGTTCAGCCCTTACTGCTGTGGGGGAGCCAGGCGGGGGGTTGGTACTTGTCTCTGATTGGCAGCAGGGCGCTGCTGGAGGCGGGGCCTGACTGGAGGGGCGTGGCCTCTCTGTCGTCGTCCTCTCCTTCGGACAGCAGGTCACAGATCTGCTGCTGCAGCTCCGGACTGATGTCGTTCTCTGCCAGGACCAGAACCCGCAGACTGGTCGGGTAGTTCTCCACCATGTCCAAGAAGACCTGGACACAGAGACCAGCTTCATTCAAAACAGCAGACAAAACTTTATTCATACAAACTGGTTCAAGGCTTAAAGAGGGCGAACAGCATCGCAGCACCGGCCTCTCCGGGATCTGTTCTACCTGTGACCACACCTGGCCGTGATGCAACGTGGTACTGTAGTGCTAAGCTACATCACAGCTGCACAGGAGCAGCTGCTGGAAGAGCGGCAGGACTGTTAGACTCTTTAAAGCAGAGCTGCTGGTTTTAGTTTTAGTCGTCAAAGAAACCCGGGGCTAAAAGTAAAAACAGACCTGCTGGCTCTGCTGCAAGTGATATTTTTAAATTCACATTTTTATCTGTGTAGCTGCCGTCAAGGGCACTCATACATTTCAGTTTATAATATGCACTTCACATTTACAAGGGCAATAAATAGTTAAAATGTGCTGAAGAATCATTAGAATATAAATATATTGTTTGTTAATACATGTCTAATCGTTTCATATTTTTCAGCTAAAACCATAGAAAGGGGAGGGAAGCTATTTTTTGTTCCGCTTGGGAATCATTTAATTGTTACTATCAGGATGGTTTCCGGGGCACAGCAAGTAGAAGAGCCACACGAGGCGCTACGCTAGAAACGCGTCTTTAAGAGTTACACCTGTAAGAAGGGCCAAGAAGTTACATTGTGTCTAAGAAGAACCTGTAAACCCCCCAGGTTTATTCCTCTCGAGTCAGAGAGGCCAATGAGGTATGTGTTTTACTGTGTTAATGGCTCTGCCGCGTGTGTTAATGTGTAAGTAGCCAAATAAGTGTATTTTCTTACTTGTTGAACGTGCACTTTATTTATTCATTTCGTATGGATTTTCGTTTATTATTATGTGTAAAACACTGCTTTTAGAGGGTTAATTTAAGTGTATGTATTTCCTTTCTCAGTTCTGACGGCATTGTTGGGGCATAAAAGGGCTACAAGACTAGCATGTACAAGACATGTTGAAGACTTCTGTCCAAATAAATGTCTGTTAAAACTAACAACGACCTGAGCCTTTGATTCAACTCGAGGGGAGTAACAATCTGGATAATTCTTCACCGGTTTTTAAAATTCCACATAAAACAAGGGCTAAAAATGAAAAGCAGGTTATTTGGATAAGACTATTGATTCCCTGTAATTCACATTACAGCAGCACAGACAGGCCAGAAAAACAGAACCATTTGAATGAAAATTATAAAAACACTGAATAGAAGACAGCTATATAAATTATAACATTACAATCAATTTGGTTTTTAGATTTATACTTTTTAGATGATAAACGGCTGATGCTGTAACTGATTTAATATATTGCTTAGCTAGAGTCAGAGACAACAGCCAAACATCCGGCCTGACTCACAGTTTTTCCAGATAATGATATCAAGTGTGCAATTTCCTGTCTGCCGTTATGAGCACCAATAACAATCATGCCATTAATGTGGTGTCCTGACACAGTTTGTCAGTGGGGATCATCTGGAGGAAGAGAAATGTAGATGTGGTTATCATCTGCATACGGTAAGAATGGTAATGTAAAACATCTGTCATAAAAGTGTGTGGGCCAAGTATTGATCCTTGTGGAACTCCACAGGTCATGTGCCAAAGGAGATTAAATGATTCCTGTCCTGCCAGTCGGATCTGGACTGGTTCAGAAAGCACCAGAGTCCATCCCAGTTTTCCACCCGTCTGACAACGTGGTGTGATCACCTGTAACCGGAGATCTAATGATACCAGACGTTTTTTTCTGCATCCGTGTTCATTTGAATAAAATTTTATGACCTAAGTAGAGCTGTTTTGGTTCAATCAATGATTTGTCAGAACAATAATTTGAAGTAATAAAGTACTTTAGTTGGTCGCAGAAAAGACATTATTTAGAGACTGTAAATAGCCATGAAGCAGCCTGAGCTGTTTCACTACAGACTGAAACAGTCCACGTGTTTCAGCTCTGTGCAGCCCGACAGATACATGCACTGTAAGTAGATCACAGCAGAGAGTTAATATCAGCATATTAATGTCCTGTCTGTTTCGCTGCTGAGCTGCGAGACAAAGATCGATTCCCGTCTTTGAAAACACATAGATGGTCGTTCCCACCATCTACACGGTTCGATTCATGCACAAAGGCAGCTCATAAATTATACCTCTAATACCTGAGGCCTGATCTGTTGCTTTGGAGCTTCTGTCACCCGAACCCGAACCCAGACCTGGATCAATACATCGTCCTTCCCCTGTTGCCTCCTCAGCGTTGCAACACAGAGACGAGACTCATCCAACACCACAGGTGAGAACCACCTGAGTCCACCTCTACTGGAAAGTTTCCACTGGAGATACAAGGTTTTCCTTCTGCATGGCTCCATGTGTAAACCTAAATTATTGACACATTTTACTGGCTTCAACATTTAAGTGGATGAATTTACTTATTATCCTTCTTATTGCTGCGTATCAACCGACTAATCGTTTCAGCTCTAGAACTAAAATGAATGGTTTTGGTCTTTAACGTGTGACGTGCCGTATACAACATCTGGCTGAGGGAAACATCTGGCTCTGTAGCTGCTGAACGCTGCTCTGTGTTCACCTGCTGCCCTCTGACGGAGTCGGTTAGAGGCAGGTAGTGCCCCGAGGCGTCATCGGAAACACTGAGACTGAACCAGGCTAGCAGCTGAAAGAGGCTGAAAGGCTCTGTAGCTGCAGAGGTGGACGACCTGAGCTGATGAGGAGCAGCGAAGGTCACTCTGCGTCCCAAACACATCAAAGACTGACTGCGTGTGTTCTTCTGTCTCTGCGAGGACCGATGCTCACAGTTCAGTCTGAACACAGGTGGACCAGGTACCGTAACCTGCGGTTCTCCCAGTCAACTAAACCAGTCTGAACATTCAGTCATTATGTTCTAGTATTTTCAGAAAGAACATTTGGAGCTCAAATATTTGAGCAGGAGATTTATTCTTGACATATCAACGGGAAAATGTTCTAAACTCAAGGTTCGACACGAGATCCATTCGTTTAAAACTGCAGGCGAGCGCTGGAAAAACGCCAGTGACCTTTGAGATGAGAACATTTCATCTCAGATAAAAATACATAATTACTCCAGATCTTATCGAAGAGTAAATTAAACTAAATAAAACCAAGCAATTCACGTAACACCGAGGAAACACGGGGACATCATTGCTACAGGATCCTGACAGGGACAAAAGAGTTTAGAATAAAGTGAGGAATAATAACGACCAATAGGTATTTGTATCGTTTGCTGTTCAGACTCTCAGGCGTCGCTCAGATTCTAACAGTTTATGACTCTAAATGCAAGATGATGAAGATTCAAGTTGTTTAATTAAAGTTTCTTTGAATCAGGCAGCTCCGAGCCACCGGAGGAGACTCTGTGATGAGGGTCAATCATTTAAACTTTAACTCTCTGCAGCTTCTTCTTCTCTCCAGGCTCTGCTGTCCTGCACGTGGACAGGGTAACTCAGAGCTAGCAGCTTCATGCCGCTGGTTAGGTAGGTAGTTAGTGTGAACACAGAAACATGAACATGTGCGTGTGTTTGGTGTTCAGATCAACGGCGCCCCCTGATGGACCGGTGAGAGACTGCCTACTACCTGAGAAACACTGACACTGATGACGCAACACAAGAAGAAGAAGAGAGGAGGAGACGTGTGATTGGTCGACCTGTGCTGATTGGTTGGTCAGTCCGGTTCCTTCCAGGTCCAGCGCCTCCAGGGTTCTGCTGGACGCCACGGCAACCGCCAGCATCCCGGCGATCTGATCACCTGGAAACAGAACCAGGACCAGCAGCTTCTCGTGAGTTCTTCGGGCTGAACATGAACGACTAGCTAGTTCCAGTGGTTCACTAAATCAGGTCGCACCGCTAAATCTGAACAAACGTCTCAGCCAGTAAAGACCCCAGTGACGTGTAAATCTGTTGCTAGGAAGCAGCCGTGGCGCTGTCCAATCAGGAGCAACCAGCTATGTAAGCAGGAAGTCAGTGTAGCGTCACAAGCCTCCGAACGAAAGATAGAAGATGAATCTTTGTAGCTGCAGGTCTTAGTTTTACTTCTGTCTGCAGACACGGAGAAGTCCGTGTTTCAGAGTTCGCAGTTTTCACAGGGAAGTATCGGATTATGCTAAGCTAACTGAGGTTAGTCAAATGTTATTAGCATAACGTTCACCTGCAGTTAGCGGCTGTAAATATTTAGTAATGACTAATCTCCACGTGAGAACTAGCTAGTGAGCTGCGACCTGTTTTAACGCAGCGATGAAGAAACTCCTGAACAGCTGCTGACTGCTGGACCGTCAGAACAGAACCACGAGGTCCAGAACTGAGACAACTGGTGCTCCTAAAGCATGTTGGAACTCTCCACCCTGAGCATCTGCAGCTGTCCCTTGTTTCATATCGTAAACTCTTGTCAGTGAGGAGGGCCTTACGTTGACTTCCATTCATTGAGGAGACGTCACCTGAGCTTCACTATTCTCACTGCAAGTGGAGGGGAGACTACACTGAGGATGTGAGGCTGGATCATGGACTCATTCCCCCACCCCTAAGGCCTTACTGGCACCCTTTAAACATTTGGTTTTACATGGATTTGTACTTGCATGCACCTGAGCACCAGGAGGGTCTTAACCCTAAACGTTTGCCTCGAGTACGCCTGAGTACTGGTTTTAATGGTCCCGTTTCTTGCATCTGCACGTGTGGTTTCGTGAAGCACCTGTAGTATCGCGTCTCTTTGCGTGCAGTCGTGCAGAGTGTCGTGCAGTTACCCAGCGGGTTGTAGTCCAGGTTGAGCACTCGGAGCTGGGAGCTGTGAGCCACGGCGATGGCGAGTCGGGCCCAGCCTTTGGAGCTGATTCCTGGGTTAGCGCTCAGGGTGAGCTCCCTCAGACCTGCACATACACAAGAACTCTGACGTCTCTGCTCAGGAACAACAACACATTTTGTGGAAACTGAGTTTGAATTCTCCACTTTTACGGTGACCTTCAACATGACCAGTAAACTGCTGAAAATGTGACCCTTTCCAAAGGAATCTGTCCCTGAACAGATTCCGTTCCGGCTTATTGGATCTAAGTTATTGGAATAAAGTTTTTAATTATTTGGGAATTTTCCATCTGAATTCGAGAACTCTTGATATACTGTACATATATATATTTACACTGTAAATAAAGCTTTAAACTTGAATTTATCTTCTGGACACCACAGACATTCATACACAGAGAAATCTCTCAGGGCTACACCTTCAGTGGGGATTAAATCAGGTATTCAGTCGCTTATAAGATTCAAGTCTTTACGGTCGTCATTTGCTTCCGTAATAAACTCTGTCCTCGCTGACGAGAAAGAGTTAAATCCTCCTGAATCCTTCAGCGGGTGGCGACAGCACGTGGACATCCGAGCTGATGAATTCAGGTTATTTGAGCCTGAAATAACCGAGTCCCAGGAGACAAAATGTCTTCTGAGCTTTACTGAAGCCGTTTGATCAGCCCTGCTGCTCACTTACAGTCTGATTCGCACTCATCCGATTCCTGTGAACTCGGGTGAAAATATGCTTCCAGTTTCTCGTTTCATCACATCTGACGTGTCTTTCATTGACTCATTGACCAGAATGTGAGTCAGACCTGAGAGCCGAGCAGGTTCAGGTCTTCAGTTCGGAGCTGAACCGAAAACCAAGAAACGAAGTCTGTGATCGGTCAACAGAGACAACAGTCCACATGTGTTTAGCCAGGTGACTAGGCTGTTGCAGGAGGCTGCCTTCATGTTACGAGGTAGTTTACATGTGTTTGCCAGGCCGTTGCTACGGCGGTTGCCGTGTTGCTCTGGGTGACGGTTACAGTGTTCACAGTCACCACGGTGTACCACGTGGTTTTCGTGTGGTTGTCAAGTTGTTCCAGTTGGTGTTTGCAGGGCAGTATCGGGGGGTTGCTTAAGTGTTCAGGGCGGTTTGTTAGAGTGTTTCTGGGATGTTTAAGGTGGTTGCTAGGGTGTTCCACGTGGTTGCCAAGGTAGTCTGGGCAGATGGTTGATACCAGGTGGTTGCTGTATTGCGATGAGTTGTAACTAGGATGTTGCTAGGTCGTTGCTCAAGTGGTCGGATGGTTACAAGGATGTACTAGTTAGTTTCCATGTGGTTGCCAAGGTGTTCTGTGGAGTTACTAGGGGGTACCAGGTGGTTGCTGTGTTGCCGTTATAATTCACTTCACATACATATATTTTAAATTTACATGTTATTGTTATTGATTTCTTGGGGGTGGTTGCTAGGGTTTTCCAGGAGTTTGCGTTCATGTGACAAGTTGGTTTCCATGTGTTTTCCGGGTGCTCCGGCCAGTTACGATGTTGTTGTTGCTAGGATGTTAACAGGTGGTTGCTCACCATGGCGTTGCTAGGTAGTTTTCCAGGCAGTTTGGGCTGCTAGGGTAGTGCCAGGTGATTGCTAGAAGGTTTGGGGTGGTTGCTAGTCTGTTTCACGAGATCACTACTAGGTAGTGTTGGTGTGGTAGTTGTTGTCCTATTCTGGATTGTTGCTTGGATGTTTCTTGGAAGAGTTTTCAAGGCGGCTGCTAGAGTGTTTGGCGTGGTTTCTAGGTTCTTTATGGTGGTTGCTAGGAGTTTCAGGTTGGTTGCTAGGGTGTTGGAGGAGGTTTCCATGGTGTTCCAGGATACCATGTAGGTGCTGTGCTGTTGTGGGTGGTTGCTAGGTGGCGACTAGAGTGTTCGGGTGGGTTTTAGGATGTTTAACGTTGCTTGAATGTTCAGGGTGGTAGCATGAGTTGTTGGGCTGGTTGCTAGGGTTTTTACAGGAGGCAACTACAGTGTTACATGTGGTTGTCAACTACATTTGAGGCCTCTAGTCCGGTAGATTGTTACTGCGGACAGCAGAGATCCAGCAGAAACATGTTTGTGAGTCAGATCTAAGCCCGGTGTCCTCGGGGGGGTTCCAGGTGTTTGTTACCTGACTTTGCTCCGTCGGGTGGCAGCATCCCACAGATCAGACCCAGAGCCTCGTCTCCCAGCATGCAGTCTCCCAGATCCAGACAGACCAGCGCCGGGTGGGTCGACAGGGCCGAGTTCAAGGTCACCAGGCCAGCGTCCAACAGCGGGCTGCCATGGAGACTGGAGGGGGCGGAGACAGAGCCTTACAAACCAATCACAATGTGACCTTTTGGTCAGGGAGGTCACCTGAACCATCAGGATTCGTCAAGTGTGTTTTAATGATCTGTCAGCACGTGCATCTTCCAGAAGCAGTAAATCAAACACCTCGCTGCACTTACAACAGGGTCTGCAGGGAGCGGTTGGCCTTCAGGGCGTCGGCCAGGTGTCGCGTCCGGCTGATGCCGGAGACGACGCCCAGGTTGAGGTTGAGCTGAGCGAGCGAGCGCGACTCTGCGACGCTGCGGCAGACGCGTGCGAAGTCGCGGTCGGAGAGCTGGCAGCCGCGGACGGACAGCAGCCGGACGCTGTCCTCCTTCAGGCTCTCACAGATGTCCTGAACCTCGGCGGCCGACAGCATCTCCCCCGTGATCTGGATGGAGGCCGGCAGCATCCTGGACGGGACCGGGACCACTGGGACACCTGGAGAGACGTGGAGGGGAAACGAGTGTCAGAAACTGAACAGGATCCAAGAGAAACCCAAACCTCCACTCTCCTCCCATTGGGTGATGCCAGGTGATGTCACCATCATTTGTGTCGAGAGTCCTGACATCACTTCCTGTCTAGCCTCTGTTCCACGAGCTGTACTACAGCTCCCATGAAGCTCTTCTGCTCCCGTGTGCATCAGACTGGTTAGAAATCTGACTGATGGTCAGAGGTGATCAATGAGGAAGTGATCAGTGAACTAATATCAGACAATCAGGACAGTTTACAGCGATACACTTATTGATCAACTGTTGATCAGCTTTCTCTCTGTGATCAATAGCTCCTCTTCTCATTGTTCACAAACAAGCTGATCGGTTATTGATCAATTATCAATAGGTTGGTTTCATGCTGGTGCGGGTCAGCTGATCCGTTTCACGTGATTCATGTAAAAACACACACACACACTGGAGCTGATCAATAATCGATGGAGCTGAAGTATTGACGATCTGTCTGGAACCGATCAGCTGATCAGGTATGAACTCAGGCTCTGATTGGTGCTGCGGTAAGGAGATCAATTCACCTGATAAATGATCGATCAGCTCACGCGCGGAGGATCGGGACTGTCACGCGCTGATGTCATCATTCGCTGCTCCGGCGCGTCCGATCCCGCCGCAGGCCACGCGCCGGTTCTGATCCGCCACGACGGACACCGGAGTCGATCGATCCCGGTATCGATTGATCAGGTTTGACCGGGAGCGGAGAGGCGGGTCGGTGTCCCGGAGCCGGGCAGCGGGTCGGTCTGTCGGTCGGCGCGAGCTCGGTGAATCCCGGTGTGTTTCTGCAGGTGAGCGTTACTAAGAGACCCAGAGAGGCGACGAGGAGCGGAGGCCTCACTCCGCCCGGTTTCCCGCGACCACGAGTCTTACTTAACTGTAGAAAGAACTAAGAGTCACGCGACGAGACGCCCCCACGTAAACCACAAGGTGAGGACATACTAACGTCACAGTCAACATGTCTACTGGTCTTTCCACGGTGTCCTTATGCTCAGGCTGAGGGCAACTCTGAAGCTCCACAGAAACCAAGTAAGTGGACCTGGAGATGGTTTTGTCGAACTAGAAATTGTTTCTTTAAACTTCAAAATCAAATAAATGAAAAACGCCATCATGTGAAGAATACGTGTGTGTGTGTGTGTGAGTGTGTGTGTGTTGATATCTGAAGACAACAGCAGATGTGTCGGTGCCTCGTGCCTGGGATAGAGACTCAGACTGAGGTTTTACTGAAGCAGAAACTCGTGTTCATGTCTGTGGAATCTCCATAAAATCAGAAAACGTTGTCCAATGCACTTTAAAGTTGCAGTGCCTCCTGATAATTAATCAATAATAATTAATAAACACACCCATTTCTTATTTGATCCAAAATAACTTGATCTCACCTCCTAATTCATCATTTAAAAACACAGAAACACATTTTGAAGTGAAACATTCGGTCAGAGTGACGCCTCTTCGCCAATAGACGGTCTTCACGGCTGTTACGTCACACCCCGCGGAGCCTCGTTTTGACCCTCCCCGGGCCGCGTCGTCACGTGCACAAAGAGACTTAATATTCCTGGTATATTAATGGTCACTGATCAATAATCAGCAGCTGATCGATCAGCTGTTGTCTGTCCCTAATACAACGTCCGGTCCGGATTTTCAGAATAAGAGCCCACCCTTCGCGTTAACAGTGTTTTATGATTTTATTTATGTTTTTTTTTAAAGAATTATAATCTGCTTCGTATTTGTTGTTACATTTATTCTTTATATTTGATCAATCTCACAACATCCTTATGATCCCGTCCGTCCAGTGATCTTTGATAATCCTCTGTATTGAATCTATTTCATATGTTCTACGTGCTGCAGCTGCCCCTTCGTGCCCAAACACAGTTTAGAATAAAGACTTCCAAAGTGCCCGAGCCCTCAGCGTGAAGCGGGAACATCCCTGGTCCAGATGTTCCCAGATGTTCCCATTATTGGCTTCAGATTGCAGATGTATTTTGGTCCCCTTTGAATCTCAACTATTTGGATAAAAGGATGCCCCGTTTATCTTGGGACCGGTTTCTCTTAGACCTGGTTTATCTTAGACCCGGTTTATCTTAGACCCGGTTTATCTTGGGACCGGTTTCTCTTAGACCTGGTTTATCTTAGACCCGGTTTATCTTGGACCGGTTTCTCTTAGACCTGGTTTATCTTGGGACCGGTTTCTCTTAGACCTGGTTTATCTTAGACCCGGTTTATCTTTGGACCGGTTTCTCTTAGACCCGGTTTATCTTAGACCTGGTTTATCTTGGGACCGGTTTCTCTTAGGCCCGGTTAATCTTAGACCCGGTTTACTTTAGGCCCCGTTTATCTTAGACCCGGTTTACTTTAGGCCCCGTTTATCTTAGACCTGAGTTGTGTAACACTCTGACTCAAAGTGTTTTCCTTTTGACATCTGGATTAAAAGTTGTTTCCACGTCAAAGGACAAATCAGGTCAAACTTAATTCACAAATTCAAAGACTACCGCCGCCTGCTCGAGCCCGTCCTGTGATTTAACAAAGTCTGCCCCCTGCTGACACAAATCCTTCCTGCGTCTCTTCTGTTCCCTCCAGTCTCAAAATGGCAGCCCCAATATAGAACCTGGAGGTTCACATGTCAAACGTCAACCACTGGGAAGGGTTTCACTCTGGGTTCAGGGTAAAACGCAGTCCCGAGGTGCTGACGCTGCTTCCTGTCGGATCTCGCTGCTGCTTTTGATTCGCTCATAATATTCTCCAGAACCGAAACACCACTTGGTGTCACTGGCACCCCCGTATCATGGTTCAGGAACCACGTCACCGTTTGTTTCCATTAGCAGCTGTAGGTCTCCCACCCGGTGTCCCGCAGGGCTCTGTTCCTGGACCTTTACCTCTCATTACTTAGATTCTCCCTCTTGGACGTACGAGTCGTCAACATGGCCCCAGTTTCTGCTGCTGTGCTGACGACACACACACCCGTCCCCGGACATCTGCCGCCACCCAACCTGACGGACTGACGTGGTATTAGTGCCCGGATGAGCTGCAGTCTTAAACCTAATCAGGCTGAATCTGAGGCCGTCGTCATTGGCTCCCCGCCCCCTCATGTTACATCCTCTGTCGCAGAGGTCAAAGATCTCGGTGTAACTTTAGACTCCACCCTTCGCTTCGACACACATCATATCAAAACATCTGTCTTCACGTCGTTATGGCACCCCGACCGGGGTCCTGTAAGGTCCTTCTCCTTGGCGTCCCGGGAGCACATCCCTGCACTGGCACGTTTAGGGATTGTGTTTCTGTTATATGAGCTGAGCAGCAGCGCCACCTGCTGCTCGTTCAGCGGTAATAATCTGATCACACAGGCGTGGCTTCGCCCAGAGGCCTCTGAAGGGCCACGTGTGGACAGCTGATGCTGTGCGCGTGTCCAGGAACACAAAGCTTAAATACACCAAGTCACCGACACGACCTGAAACAGCGTTTGTTACCTCACACGATTCAATTCAATTCAATTCAATGTTATTTATATAGCCCAGTATCACAAATCGCAATTGCCTCAAAGGGCTTCACAATCTGTAACATACGACCCCCTCTGTCCTTAGACCCTCGATTCGATTAAGGAAAAACTACCCAAAAAAACCCTTTTAACAGGGAAAAAATGATAGAAACCTCAGGAAGAGCAACAGAGGAGGGATCCCTCTCCCAGGACGGACAGACATGCAATAGATGTCGTAAGTACAGAATAGATTTATAGCATCAAAACTATAACATATACAGCCACGATGGCAAAGTTGTTGTGTGTATATATATATTATTATGTTAGAAATGTCCGATCCAGGAAGAACTTCACATTCCCTTCGTTGAGTGCGAAGCTTTCATTGGTTTCAGATAGAAAAACTAACTCCTGAGCTGAGGAGCCAACACGACACAGAAGAGGTGAAAGAGCCCAAAGTGATGGGCCGTTATGGTTCCAAGTGTCGTTTATGGATTCATTAGTAATTATTAATTAGGCATTTGCCTGTTTATGATGTCACGGGGCTCTTTGTTGACGGAGACCGTCTTCTTCTATTAAATGGGTTTTTTTACGTTGTTAATAAAGTTCTCTATTTAAAAAACCCCATCTAATTTGCGTCATGGGTCGGCATTACGGCGTCGTGACGTACTCGGAAGTGTCTGCCCAGCAGCTGCAGCTAGCCGCGGCTAACAGCTCGGACCAGACAGACAGGTAAGATACCAAACGCTTTACCTGGGGAGGGCTTCTTCTTCTCCTCCTTCTGGGGATAAACAACAAGGAGGAAACGAAGAAGAGAGTTTAATAACACCGGAAAAGGCGGGAGTTCCTCACAAACCAACAGCTAGCTTCTGTTAGCTTCTGTTAGCCGCTCCAGGTGTTCTCCACCGTCACTTACCTGCCGACAGTCCGCTTCATCGGAGCGGGAGCAGACCGGGCGAGCTGCGGGCTGCCGGGCTGCCCCCTGCGTCCACCCGAGGCTGATCCCCGCCTGAAGCTGCCAGCTGCTAGCTGCTAGCTGCTAGCTGCTCCCTCACCCTTCCTGTTGCTTTTCCCGTCAGACATGAACCTGACAGGTGACGTGTCACAGCTCTGCCCCCGGCCCGTTTATTCCGTCAGCAGAGACTTCATGTAATAACGGTTTATATAACCTGTCATAACCCCGATATGGTTCTGGTTTTATCCGAAACAGAATCCTTAAATAAGCAGCTGAATAAGTGAAACCTTCAGCCCTTCGCTGTTAAAGTGCGACATGTGAACCAACGAGACGCCTGGAGATGGTCTGAGGTGTAAAGACACCTTGGCGTTGGGAAGGTGGCTCCGCCCGGCAGCGTCCTGCCACCGGGACACTGGATGCTTCTGCTTGCTGCCCTGGAAAATGCCCCCTCCTCCTTGGTATCACAAAGGTCCCCTTACCTGGCTCCTGCAGGGCCTCGGCTGGGTCGGCTCCGGGGCCGTTATACACATCGTCACCTTTCATAGGCAATCTACAAGACATGATGCCGCGTTATCGGCATGACCGAAGTCCTTATTGTACGTAAGGCGCCCTGAAGTTCACATCAGTGTTTGCCCTCCCCAGTAAGGTGGGGCAGGTGGAGTCAGGGACCTGAGCCTCGGACCAAGCATCGGGGGGTCGGGGTCCCCTCTGACGGCAGCCTGGACCCTCCAGTGACGGTGCTGCCGTCCTCATGGACTCCAGGACCCTGGTTCTCGGAGGCGGGCTCGTGGACCCAGAGGGGTGAGAGGTTTGAGCTCCTGGAGGTCCTCTTCTGCATCACCAGCCAAGGGGGCAGCGTCCCTGACAGCGCTGCGACTCGCCACGAGTCCACCCATCCTGCTGTGACGGCACGTCTGAGGAAGGAACCACCTTCCTGAGCCGCCGGCTTCACAGAGCTTCACGTGTCGAGGCCAGATGTGTGGGGCCCCGGCCCGGCTTCTCTCGCTTGGATCCTGGCCTTACCTGTTGGGATGGCGCCTCTCTAGCGTTCCTCCTTCTTAAAGTGGTTGCGTGAGGGCATTTCGGGACGTATTTTGAAACCCTTTGTTTTCCCCGGCGCAGCGCGGCCTCGTGGCTGCGGCGGTCGACATCCCGAGAGCTCGGGTAGTCGCTTCAGCTCGCTCGGATTCTGCTGCAGAGGGCCGGGAATGCAGCGGCCTGGTTCCTGCCGTTGGGTCACGTCGGTGATGTCGCTCGATGTAGTGCCACAGTGTCCACGTGCCGTTACAGTCCTGTCCCCCCCGGCCTTCTTCAGTCCTCAGTATGTCTTACGGGGACGCCGACACGCTGCCACACTGCGACTTACAGAAGGCTGCAGCTCCAACACTAGGTGGCACTGCATCCTGCACGCCGGCCCTTTAAGGCTCCGACTAGAACCCAAACATGACCTGTCTCTCTCCTACCTGTCCCCCCCCACCTGTCTATGTCTCTCTCTCCCACCTGTCTCTCTCTCCTACCTGTCTCCCTGCTCCCCACCTGTCTCTCTCTCCTACCTGTCTCCCTCCTCCCCACCTGTCTCTCTCTCCCCACCTGTCTCTCTCTCGCCCACCTGTCTCCCTCCTCCCCACCTGTCTCCCTCCTCCCCACCTGTCTCTCTCTACTACCTGTCTCTCTCTCGCCCACCTGTCTCCCTCCTCCCCACCTGTCTCTCCTCTCCCTGTCCCCCCCCCCCCCACCCGT
>WNGW01000120.1:0-41234 GCA_011952105.1 Coreoperca whiteheadi
TAAAAATTAAATAAAAAAAGAAACCCTTCCTATCGTTAGCTTTGTATACTGTGCTGGGCTTTAACCAGACTCGTTTTTGATGCACTTATGCTTTTTGTTACCTTGTGTTGTTATATTGCTTCCATTGTCTTCCTCAAATGTAAGTCGCTTTGGATAAAAGCGTCTGCTAAATGACTAAATGTAAATGTAATGTAAATGTATTCAATTTGGTCACACAATTTCTTATAATTCCATAATTCCACATTATTAGTATTAATTGCTTCTATTTTGGCCTTGTCCCTTTGTATCATATATTCCTTAAGTTCTTGATCAAGCCATGTAGCAGAGACATTTCTTACCGGCTGCTTTCTCATAGGTGCATGCTTATCCATAACCTGCGTCATCAAGGTATTAAAAACCACCACAGCTCTACAAGGATCTTGTTCTTGTTTTACTTCTGACCAATCTATGCTCCTTACATCTACCACAAAATCATTCTCACTAAAATTTTTAAACGATCTTTTACAATTAAATTTTTGTCCCGATTTAGGTACCTTTGTTTTTCTTATAACTAAAATTAAATTATGGTCACTACAACCCACTGGAACAGAAATAGTCTCTGAACATAACTCGGGCACGTTCGTAAAAATCAAATCAATTACAGTCGCTGAGCACGTACCATCTGCTTTCACGTTTACCCTAGTGCATTTATTGACCAATTGTGACAAATTACAGGTATTGGCACACGACAATAATGTATTCTTTACACCTAAACTTTCAGATTTCCAATCTATATTTAAATCTCCTAAAAAATAAATTTCATTTTCATTATCGCATGCCCTATCCAGCAATTCACACATTTGGTCAAGATACCTTATAGTAGCATTTGGTGGTCTATAACAACACCCAATGAGGAGAGGCTTTAAATGAGGCAATTGTAACTGAAACCACATTACTTCTATTCCCTCGATATAAAGATCATTTCTAACTTTGACCGGAATATGATTTTGGACATAACAGGCCACTCCTCCCCCATGTACATTTCTGTCTAATCTGTAAATATTATATTTATCTATACCTAAAACGGGGCTATTTATTGTTGAATCAAAATGCGTTTCTGATAATGCCAATACCTGTAAATTATAATTCTGTATTAAATTCAAAATGTCATTAACTTTATTCCTTAAACTGCACACATTTAAATGAGCTATTTAAAGCCCCCTTTTATCCAACATAAAATCATCTTCCATCTGCTTTTTATAATACATTGAGCTTTCATAACATACAACCACTGACAACAACATTCAACCCCACTTACACTCGCAAATATCTTCAGCATGTAATGAAATGATGATGATATTCATTTAGCTACGCCTGCTCTGAATATTTTCCCTTTTCAATAAACATATGGGTTCTTCCGAAAAGAAAAAAAACTATTATTTTTTTTTCTTTATTTCTTCCATCAACACATTGATGACTAATAATCTGTACCATATTAATACCACCAAAAGAAAACAACAAAAACAGTCCAGTCATTTATATTGACATGTGTCCTTCCAGCTGGTAATTAGTTCATGTCTCATTTCACTTATCCAATGTTATTTTATCCTGGCTGGATAACAGTTTTGACATACTTGTCAGCCTCACTGTGATCAGTAAACTTTTTAGTCTCACCTTTGAACGTTATTATCAGCGTGGCTGGATGAATGATCCCATGTCTCACCCCAACGTCGCGCAATTCGGCCCTGATTTCCCGAAAGCTAGCACGTTTCTTCGCCACCTCTGCCGTCAGATCTGGGAAAATGTTCAATCCCATTCCGTGAACTTGTAGCACCTTCTCCTTCTTCGCGATTTTCATGATCTGCTCTCTGGTCGTCATCTTCTGTAGTCGCACAATCATGGCTCTGTCGGCCTTTCCCACTGGCCCAATCCGGTGCGCTACTTCCACATCTAGCTCCGACTGCAGTTTCTCCTGAAATAGCTCCTTGAACAGCTTGGGCATGTAGCTTGTCGGGTTACCCTTTTCACTGTCCTTTGCCAGGCCAAATACGCGTACATTATATTTGCGACTGTACATTTCTAGCCGCTTTGCTTTCTCTTTTAACTCCAAATTGGCGTTACACAAACCCAAATTGGATTCACGCAGCTCCTCACGCGCCGTCTCCAAATTTATGATCCTCTCATCCATTATCAATAAAGTTGTATTCCACTTCAGCAAGCTTTCGAGTGAAACCAGTAATTCTTGATGGTATTAAGTTGAGATACCACTACACTTATCTCCTCCTTGATTATAGCGCGTATCAAATGCGCCAGATTACTGCTGGTTTGCACACCTGTCGCCGCATCATGCAATTCCGCTTGTTGAATCACCACTTCTTCCTCGACACCGTCAGGTTTAGACTGACTTTTTAGCTTTTTGGGCGGCATTATGCTGAATAAAATCTTATACTTCAATTTTATTAACTCTTGAGGCACTATGTATTAATTAAGAACCTCGATTTAACCAAATTATCAGAGCTTTGCGTCCTCGTGTTCTCAGTTGCTGCGCATGAGCAAACTTAGCTTTCAGCCAAATCTAATTGATTGCCCCAACATCAACTTGGTGACCCTTTATCATGGTAAGCCCCAACAAATGGTGCTGCCATGTGAAGCATATTGTTAAATCCAACAATGTTTGGATTGTGACAAAAAGCAGTGTCTAGTTTGGGCTCCTTGACATGTTTCAGATGAATTGCTGGCAGTTCCACCAAAGAGATTTCCCCTTTAAACATCATTGGTTTCATTTGAACAACTGTTTTGAGCTCAAAGAGGTAAAACGCTCTAATATTGCACAAAGTGAAGATTAAAGAAATAATTTCTGTAGCAGAAATGTATTTTTTTTTTTTTTCTTGGTTCCTCTCTCATTAATGAGCTCCCAACCCTTCAGATTTATTTGGTGACCCTGGAGTCTGGAACTGCTGGATTAAATTACTTAAATGAGTATTAGGTAGTTAAAATAAACTAGCTTGAGCAGCTACAACAATGAAATGCTGCCTAAACATTGATGAAAAATAGTAATAATGTAATTTATTCAATCAGTCATAAAGGCCTTTTGTTCTTTTGCAAAATGAGTACCTTCTAATACTTGTATCTGAAAGTACTTCTACCTAAGTACAATTTTAAAAGCAGGTATTTTAATTAAGCATTTTAGATTGCCAGTAAAGGCTGGTGATTTAACTTAAATGGATAGGAGTACCTCTTCCACCACTGGTAAATACAATATTTAATATCGACTTCTGGGATACCCACATGGATGTGCTTCAAAGGACCATACTGTGTACGTGTGAAATGTGCTTTTCTTGCCTTTCTAGAAAGCCATTGGTTTCCATTCATTTCTGTATGGCAGAAATATACTATAAAAATGACCTGACTCATTACCAGGGCTTTACATAATTGTATTTATTTTTTGCTCACCAGCCACTGCAGCTAGTGGTTTTCCAAAGTTACTAGCCATTCATCAAAGTTATTAAGGTCAAAACAGACAAAACAAAAGAACAAACATTCTTTTAGTAGGTCCCAGGGCTTTGAGGCACCAGATCACTCTGTTATCTCCCCTGTCAGTTAAACCCTGTGAGGATGCCAAAACTTGGGCGTGATTTCAGATTCAATTCAATTTTATTTATATAGCCCTATATTACAAATCACATTTGCCTCAAAGGGCTTCACAATCTGTAACATACGACACCCTCTGTCCTTAGACCCTCGATTCGATTAAGGAAAACTACCCAAAAAAAACCTTTTAACAGGGGAAAAAATGATAAAAAACCTCAGGAAGAGCAACAGAGGAGGGATCCCTCTCCCAGGACGGACAGACATGCAATAGATGTCGTAAGTACAGAATAGATTCATAGCAGAAAATCAAAGTACATACAATTATGATGAAATTGTTGTATATATAATTATGTTGAAAAGTGTAGAATGTAAAACATAAGGGAAGATGATGGGTCCAGACAGACAACCGAGCAGCTCCAGGTGGAGCCCAATGAGCAGGACCCGAGCCACTCGTCCCCTGCACCATAGACACAGCAGCACTGCCCCAGCAGGTCGCCATAGTCACAGGTCCAGATACATCTCCGGACACTGAGATACCTGCTGAAAGTGACAGGTAGAAAGAAGAGACGGACGACAAAGCACAAAACTCCGGGAGAGGGAAGAAGTCAAGTTAGTGACATGCATTTATGGGATGGGAATGCATACGGATGGAGAGGAGGACAGAGGTGAAGAGAGAGAGGTGCATCATGGGAGGTCCCACAGTCTAGGCCTATAACAGCATAACTAAGGGATGGTTCAGGTTTACCTACACAATCGTAGGGGGTCCGGACACCATCAGCACAGCGACGTGGGTATTCCGTTTCCATATTGAAAGGGAACTCTAAGGGTTGGTAGTTACTTGATTGTAACCCTGTTCATGATAGTTACTTGATTGTAACCCTGTTCCCTGATAAAGGGGAACGAGATGCTTCATCGCAGTGCCGTGCTGATGTTGTCCCAGGAGCAGTCTTAAAACAAAAGGGACCTGAATGCTGGCAGCTGGGACTCATCTACTTATAGTTTCACTTGAGTCAATTTCATTGACGTTTGAAACACACTTTTCACAGCCGGTCATGTAAGACATTCCCATATGCATACTCCATGCAGCATTTCGTTCCCCTTTATCAGGAAACAGGGTTACAATCAAGTAACCCTGAGATATTTCCACAAAGTCAGAGAAAATAAAATTGTGCGTCCTGCTCAAAGTTCAGTTATAAAATCCCCGCACACGTCTCTCCGGCAGGGCTGTGTGGCTCCTTTATGTACTTTTAATAGTTTTTGGACAACAATGTCCTCAAAGCTCTATGGCACATATGAATAAGATTGATCAGGCTTTGGATACACACAATACTTCTTAGTGGGATACATTCATTGTTGGATTAGGTCTTTTTATGGGACTTGTTAGTAAGAAAAATATAGAACATTGCATAAATAGATAATATAGAACATTTTATAAATAGATAATCACAGTGCACCAAATTACAATCAAATTTCTAAAAGAAAGTAGCATGGTGGTCATTTAAGCTACAATTTATAGATTACAAAAATGTTAGGGTATATTGTTGTCAGTTCAAGAAGTCCAATATTCTCTCTAGAAATAATAAATGCTAAATAATTAAATAATTTTGTCCCACGAGCAGCACGGCTAAAGGATAGTGATACCCACCCAACACTCCGGACAAATCATGGAAAAACTTGTATCAGGTTTGGTTGGTTTTGTTGACAGCCTGAATGTTTCCTGAAATACCACCAATCGCTCAAAATTTCAAATTCACACAATGAATACAAGTTATAAATTGCAGCTAGCAATAAGATTTATCAATTTTAAACACAAAACATCCTATGATGTCTTGACAGGCGTTAATTTCTCGTGTTGTTGTTAAAAGCTGGTATGTGTATCTGACACAAATAACTTATACATATTCTTGTTTTATTTCATCCGACACTATGTCCACGTGTCTCGTAGGATCACCTCCCTCTCGTTGTATTCAAAATAAAAGGGTTACATTTATATAAGAGACAGAAACGGACGTTAAGCGCTAAATTCACTAAGAGTGCTTTGAAAAACAGATGCCGTGTGTTTTTTTGTTTTTCCTCAAGCGTCGTGCAAAAGGCTGGCCTAACCGGCGGCACTTTGTGGGTTTTTTGATGCATATTTCAAAAAGACAATGCAATAAACATTTAGAGCTAGTCAACAGCGTTTACTCACACAACGTTTAACGCGAACATTAAATACTTTTGTTCGCGGTTGAACGATAAAATTATCATATTGATCCGCATTAAAGTTTTGTCTTGCAAAAATGATTATTTAATTCAATCCATTAATTAATTCATTTTATTTCCTGTGGGGGGAGGAGGGAGAGTGGTGGAGGGGGATTTAAAATAAAAGGGGCGTGGCTTGATAACCCATCAATCAATCAAACTCGATTAAAAACCGACAGGTGGTGTACCATATAATCTCTCTGACATTCATTGTCCCCAGAGCATGAACCCTTTGATATATGCCATCACCCTTACCTTTCCTCCACCACAATCCTCAGTAGAAATATTACATCTAAAAATAGTTAAATCATCATTATGTTGTTTGCTCTATCCAACATTTTTGAATTAGTCAAGTGTAATGAACAGCAGGAGTCGATGTTGATCATAGCCAATTTTACCAATGATCAGATGGGGTGCAAATAGTCATTTTCTGACTAGATTTTAATCTAAAAAATATTTTAAATAATAAGATATTTTTATGAATAAAAAATATCTGTATTTGAGTATAGAGATAGCCTGTGCAGTGTGACTGTGTCTGTTGCTCTTGAAATGTAAATCAAGTCAATGGCCATGTTTGATTGATCTATAATTTAAGACAGTAGAGAGGGAGGTTAAATTAGGTATTAAACCAGCCTCAGGCTATCATCCATCATTTAACTGCACTCTGACAAGCCAGACACAAGATTATATAAATGACTATATCATGTGTTTGGAGCTGATCCCTCAACAGCAACGGGCTATTGATATAGAATTAAGCTGTTTCTCACCAAAATGAGCTGGACTTTTAGCTATAATCACTATATGATTAAATTAATGTAAAACATATGTAAGACTGAATGAATGGAGCTCAGCACACTCACTGAAGTTAGTGGAAAGAGTTTAACGCACAGTATGTAATTTCTGCTGCTATAGGGTTCTTTCAATCAGAATCAGCTTTATTGGTCAGGTATGTGTACACATATAAGGAATTTGACTCCAGTTTTTCCAAAACAATATCAAAAGACAGACTTTGACGATGTCGTGAAGCAGCATGGGATCATTGTTGAACAACCACCATTACCGATGAAAATCTATCTGACGTGACTGTGGAAAATCATAGACGAGGTAAAGTATTAAAGTTTTATTCACATTACGTTTAGTCACATCTATTCACGTTATGTAGTTTCATTCTAATGAAATAGCCACAAGTAGCAATAGCTAACATAACCTTAACTTGCTAACTTTCCATTCGATGAGTTGACTACCATACAGCCACTATAGCTAACGTTATGCGCCCAGCGCTGTTATTCACGGTCAAAACAATCATTCTAAAAATGTTATGCGCGCGTACAACTTTGTTGTATGGTGGCTGGCATGGGCCACTTGTCATAGTAGCACATTGTATTGAGATGTTAATATTGATATATTGATTGAATTCAATATTGAAATATATCAGTAAAATAGGTCTCTACCCGATTACTGTGTTGCAAAATGGAACGCAATTAATGGAAAACATGGTGCTGTGTCGCAGAACTGTTACTGAGGATAGGCGCTATGCATGTACCATTTAAGTCTGAGACATTGTATGAATTACACCTACCCTAGGGCATGTGTAACTATTTAGTTGTTACGTTGTAATCTCCATTACATTAATAATACGTAAATCACAATTTAGTAAGAATTTACACACAGCTGTTGCACCAGGCTGACTTACAAATTATGTCTAACGTATCTTGTATTTGAAGTCATTGCCACATACATTGTCTTAAACTCATCCAGTGTGGTAATTGCATCTGCACAAAACCATAGTATGAGGGTGTCCTTTTTGAGGATGTTGATGTTTAGAATTTTTATGATGGTCTGCATCCTTCAATGGAATGCAAGAAATATTATTGCCAATGGACAGGAACTTAAACCTGGACTGTGGTACTTTTACATATAAATGAATGTCCATTACATTCAAGCCCCTGCCAAACAACTTCAAATAATGCTGTTTAAGCCTATAACCACCAGGTAAATCTCTCTGTTTTTGTATCTGTGGCGACATTTCCGCGCTAGCACACTGGGAACAATGTGTTTTATTCCATCCGACAATGATTGGTTTGGTTTGGTTTTTATTTGATTTGGTTTGCAAGAGCGGAAGCAGGGAGCAACCCAGAGCTATGTAGAGAGCTCTGTGATCCGCTATTGCTGTTAAAAAAAAAAAAAAAGAATGTTTAATATGATTGTATAGTTTGTGTTAATATGCTTTGGCAATGTTGTATCGTATACAGTCATGCCAATAAAGCGATTTGAATTGAAAATGAACGGAGATTATGCAAATGTCTGCATGGCTCTGGAGCAACCGTAGCGATGGGGTAGGCTACAGCAACTAGGAGTAAAACCTAACAAGTGTCCGAGAAAGGTTCTTGATGCTCCAGAAAAAAAGAAGCTCAGCGTTCAGAGAAAGGATTACAGTCAAAAAAAAAAAGAAAGCGCTCGATGGAGAGGAAAAACACGGATTACCATTGGTGTGCTTTAGCTTTTCCTTGTTGGAGAGCGCTGAGAGAAGAGAAGGGACTGAGGGCAGACACAGATGTCGTCCTATTGATCTCGGACTGGTTGGTGAAATATTTGGAGTAGGCTATTTTATTTACTCTACCTAAATAATAGATTATTGTCTTGGGACTGTGGAGAGTTCTCTGTATTTTTGTAACTGTTTCTGAACAGGAGCCTGGGATGAGCTCACTATAGTCATACATCATGAGCATGTGTCAACAGTGTTTGTAATTACTCTGAATGTCAGAAGGGGGAGACAAAAGGTCTGCACTCCAGCTTTTAGAAATCAATTTGCGATTGTCAGATTAAACATGACTTTTTATGTGTTCAGGAAACATCGCTAAAATCTTGCCTGGTTTTTGTCATTCCAGGACAAACATATCTTTGCAAAGGCAGACCTGATACGCCAGGTGGAGGGCGTACTACTTTTATCAAACTAGAGATTCAGTATAACATTTTTGAGTGTGAGGTATCTTTTGAATGCTGTTCTCAGGGTAAAATACATTTTGTCAATTTATATAATCCATGTAAGCCTCTAATTCTGTCTGAGCTTGAGGATATAGTAAATAAGGTTGGCTCCTCTGTCATCTGGGTAGGTGATTTTAATGCTCATAACCCCTTGTGGGAAATTCAGGAAAGAGATGCAAATGGTGTTGTGATTGAGGAACTCTTAGATAATAGCAATCTAGTAATTATTAATGATGGCAGACCAACTTGATTTTAAATTAATTTATTTAAAATGGCTTGTTTAGATTTAACACTTCCTTCAAATTTAGTCATTTAGCAGATGCTTTTATCCAAAGAGACTTACATATGAGGAAAACAATGGAAGCCATTATAACAACACAAGGTAACAAAATGCATAAGTGCATTAGAAACTAGTCTGTTAAAGCCCAGCACAGTATACAAAGCTAAGGATAGGAAGGTTTTTTTGTTTTTATGAAAAGAGATAGAAAGGAAGAAGAAGTTAGTGATGCTCAGTTAGGTGTTGACGGAAGAGATGCACTTTCAGGTGCTTTTAAAAGGTGGATACAGAATCTGCTGATCTTGCAGGAGCAGGCAGATCATTCCACCAATGTGGAACGGATTCAGAGAAGGTGCGCGAAAGTGATTCTTTTCCTTTTTGGCATGGTACCACCAGATGTTGTTCGTTTGCAGAGCGCAGGGATCTGGCAGGAACATAGGTCTGTATTAGCGAGGGAAGATATGATGGTGCAGAACCAGTGGTGGTCTTGTAAGCCAAGAGCATCGCTGTGAACTTGAGCTGGGTGACAACAGGGAGCCAGTGTAACCTAATGAAGAGAGGAGTTACATGCTCTCTCTTCAGTTCATTGAAGACCACTCTTGCTGCCGCGTTCTGGATCATCTGCAGAGGTTTGGTTGTGCAAGCAGGGAGTCCAGCCAGTAGCGCATTGCAATAGTCCAATTTAGAAAAGACAAGAGCTTGGACTAGGACTTGTGTAGACTGCTCAGATAGGAAAGGTCTGATTTTCCCGATGTTGTGGAAGATTAATCTGCAGGACCGGGTGGTGCTGGCGACATGGCTTTTGAAGTTTAACTGATCATCAATTACCACCCCCAGATTTCTGGCCGTGCTGGACGGCGTAACGGTCGATGAACCTAGTTGAATGAAGAGGTCGTGGTGAATCTTTTGGGTTGGCCGGGATCACAATCAGTTCCGTTTGGTCGAGGTTCAGCTGCAGGTGATGGTCCTTTGTCCAAAGTAAGATGGCACTCAGGCATGCCGAGATGCGAGCAGAAACCGTTGAATCATCATGTTGAAGTGACAAGTGGAGCTGCGTGTCATCATGAACCTTGGAAACGTTAGCTTCAGATAGAGGAGCGAAAGAGGGGAGCAGACACGTATCTGGGATGTGTGCGAGGTCGACAGGTGGGACGGCACAGAGAACTGACTGCTAATGGCTGTTTTCTTTACAAAGAAAGACGCAAAGTCATCAGCTGTTAAATCCGATGAAGGTGGGGGAGCAGGCGGAGAAAAAAGAGCAGCGAAGGTTTTAAAGAGAGTGCGGGAGTCAGGTGAGTTGTTGTTGATCTTTGAGCGGTAGTAGTCTGTTTATGCAGAGGTGACATCAGCTGAGAAATTAGAGTGGAGAGACTGGTAGAAGTTGTCCAAGCAGGATGTGAGTGTGGAAAACAGAATGTCAGTATCTGTATTCAAGAGAAAGAGTTCTTCAGAGGGAAGGAGCGCCGAAGAGACAGCAGAGGAAAAGTGGGAGGTAGCGAGCGTACGCAGGTTGCGTCGGAAAGTGACCAGCGGAAGAAGAGAAGTTAGGTCGAGGTCAAAGGTGACGAAGAAATGATCTGTGTTGTATGTGAGATAAGTGGAAGGGAAGGAGGACCTCAAATGCAGACGGCTTACGCAGAGCAGTTGAGGGTTTACTTAATGTCCCAACAGACAACATACATGGAACCAGGCAGTGACATCCTGTTCCAAACGTTTAGGGAACCATACAGGAGAGGAAACCGCTGGAAATCCAAACACAGAAGGAAAAAACGTTGGGAAGATACAAAAGGAAGGTACAACAATGATCCAGCACTAGGACAGGGAATCACACAAACTAAATACACTTAGGGGAGGTGAAGCCAACGAGGCACAAGGGCAGGACAAACACAGACAGAGGGGAACAGACAGATACCAAAATAAAACAGGAAGTCTAAGAACATAACTAAAACACAGACTAAACATACAATAACTCAAATAATAATAAATCAAACACACTCCACCAAATCTCAAACCCACCCTATACAACCCAAAACCATAACAATCTGAATGTGCGGTGGGGTGACCTGAGCGTGATGAGTGGAGCAGCACCGTGTGTAGATACGATCTAGTTGATTACCAGACTTGTGGGTTGCTGGTGTGGAATCTTGCTCGAGGTCAAATGATGCAGCCAGGTTGTTGAAGTCCGCAGCCTGTGGCTTTCCAAGGTGGATGTTGAAGTCTCCAAGTACCACCAGAGGAGTGCCACCTTCAGGGTAGGATGAAAGGATCACATCCAACTCCTCCAAGAAATGTCCAAGCTGACCTGGGGGGCGATAGATGACTACAAAGTGACTCTTAACACGGTGGGTGATAGTAACAGCATGAAACTCGAAGGAGCTGCTGTCACACAAGGATGTTGGTTGTTTGAACTTCCAGTCATTAGGGATAAGTTGGCCGGTTCCACCACCTCTTCTTGCGATGCGAAGACTGGGAGAAAATGTGATTATGGGAGAGGACTGCAGGAGGGGCGGAATTCTCAGGTGTGATCCACGTTTCGGTAAGTGCTACAATTAAAAGACCAGAATGATTAACAAAAGCTGTGATGAAATCAGCTTTGTTCACAGCAGACTGGCAGTTCCACAAGCCTATTATCATGTGATTTAGTGTACTTAGCTTTTAGAGTATATGTATAAATCATGGATTCAATAAAATTTTATTTATATAACCCAATATCACAAATCACAATTTGCCACAAAGGGCTTTAAAATCTGTACAACATACGAAACCCTCTGTCCTTGAACCTCCGTTTCGAATAAGGAAAAACTACCCCAAAAAAACCTTTTAACAGGGGAAAAAATGGAAGAAACCTCAGGAAAAGCAACAGAGGAGGGATCCCTCTCCCAGGACGGACAGACAGGAAGTAGATGTCATGTGTACAGAATAGAGTCACAACAGAAGCTCATAGTATCTAGAATCATGAAAAATGAAGATTGTAAAACATAAGTAAAGATGATGGATAATACATCACACAAATTTGACACAACAAGGCTATAAAGGTGGACTAGTGAGTAAATGAGTTTCCGTGTTCGCAGTGATGATGTTTAATGTCCCTGTCAACCTCTGTATTTTCATTTAGCCCCTTGTTAGCAACCGCCTTTTTTAAGCTACATTAAAGCTTCAAAATACAAGAGTGACGAATTTACTGATGTATTTTATGTCGTTGAACAAAATGTGAAAATCTCTTAAGCTTGTGATAACCACAAACCTTATTTCAGGTAAGGGAACCGGAAGTGCTAAAATGCTAACTCATTTCCAGGATTTAGGACTCATTCCTACAATTGTCAATGCTTGCTTTATCTTCCTCACCGCCATATCACAGTCCCTATTCCACAATGGAACTATAGCACGATCCTTGGGGGCCTCTCTGCAAGTGATTGTCTCTAAAACCTCACTCAAGATTATGTCAATTAAAAAATCACTGGTCTCATCTGTTGATCCAATGTTACTGACTTCCCTTAAACCTACTGCAGTTCCTTCCACAGACTTGTCCCATTTAGCTTGAGCAAAATCACATCTTTTAACCATGTCCCCAGGATCCATAATTAGGGACCTTGAAAACTGGTTTAGAACAGGAAAGTGGTCACTACCTATTGAGTTTTTCCCCAGGACATTCCATTCCCCGACTCTTGAAAGTATAAAAATGGAAATTAAATTATGTGAAGGGAACTGCTCATTCGATGTGTTTCTCTTTGAAAGAGCTTAAGGATGCAGTGCAGGCAGGGGAAAATACCACTCCAGGCCAAGATCATTTGTCATGAACTGCTGAAACATTTAGACGATATTATATGAGGTGAAATCCTTGCCATTTTTACCTATACATATCCTTCAACAAAATGGAAACACAGTAGTGATTACAATTTTGAAACCAGGAAAAGACCCATCCTGTCCATCATCTTATGAGATGCCATCATTTCATAGCATTAACACTAGCAGCACTTTTTTCATTGTTTATATTTAATATGCAGGACCTATCTGGAGAGAAAGAGAGAGAAGTTGCCACTTTACACACAAGATTTATCCAACACACTAGCTTAAAACTTAGAAAGCAATGATCAGAAGATGGAGAGAGGAAGAACCAGAAAAATACTGCTGAAGAGGCTTTGGCAGCATTTCAGGAACTGAGCAAGGGGAAGTCTGATGGTGGAGAAGTTTCAGACTTTTGTGAAATGGAATGGAGTGAGGAGAGTTCTGTGTTGGCAGGCAGGGAAGTAGGGACTGAACCCAATCACAGACAGGTGGCAGGATGAAGACTGGTGCTTTATTGTCCAAATGGTCAAAAGGTAAGCAGACAGGTGACAAGGAGGTAACAGGCAACGCTGGACAGGACCGGGACAGGGAATCTCAGGTGGACGGCCCGAGGGCATGACAGGTGGTTGGGCAGGGGGCTGAGTTTGAGGGCTGGAACCCTCAGGAGGCCGGGGACGAGGACTGGGGCCATCTGGAGACCGGCAGTGGAGACAGAAGACCTCTGGAGTGCAGGGCTGGAGGCCAGCAACTGGAGTGCAGGACTGGAGGCCGGCAACAAGGTAGCTGGACTTGGCTGCAGCAAAATGGAAAGTCCAAGGGTTATCTGCAACAGCTCAGGAGATTGCTGTGGCACATAGGGTTCAGGGAGTGGCAGTGGCAGCTCAAGGGACTCAGAGGTTAGCTACAACTCTGGAGTGGACTGCAGCACAGAATGTCCAGGGTTCTGCAGCGCTGGAGGTTCAGCGGATGGCTGCTGCAGTTCTGGAGGCTCAGCGGAAGGCTGCTGCAGTTCTGAAAGTTCAGAAGGCCAGGGCGGCCTTAGCAGCAGGTCAGGAGACCACTTGGACGCAACAGGCAGTTCAGGGATTTGCTGCAGCTCAGGAGGATCAGGGGTTAGCTGCAGCTCAGAAGACTGCTGCAGCAGCTCATGGAGTCCCAAAGACCCTGTCAGCCCAACCAGAACAGGAGTCTGCCGGACTGCCGACAGGAAACCAGGCAGGACTGACGATGGCTGCGGTGGCAGAGTCTCTTTGACGCTAGACAGCAGTAAAGAGGATGAGCAGGGGTGCAGCGATGAGGACAGACGTCTGTGGTAGTCATACTTCCTTCTGGGGGGCCTGTAGGAATGTGGCCCCAAGATGGGATCTGGTGGTGGTGGAAGCCGGTCAGCGGACGGGGATGCTGGCTGCAGGTTAGCAGACCGGTGGGTGAGCTGCTGGCTAAGGGGACCTCCTAGGGCCAAGCGAGTACCCAGGTATAGGTTCGGGGTTGGGGTTGACTCAGGACTGGTAGGTTGCTGGTGAGCTGGCAGGGGTGTAGACTGTAGACTAGCACGCCAGAAGTATTCATGCCAGGTGATCATCTCTGTACTAGCAGGCTGGGATTCAGGCCGGTGATTGCAGACAGTCTTAGGATCAGGCTGGCAGCTAACTGGCTGGGGGCGAGCAGGCCCGAGATCAGGCTGAAGGCTAGCGGGCTCCATGCTAAACCCAGCATGGGTGGAACTGGTAGCATCCAAAAAAAAATTAAGTTTGTCAGCTTTTTCCTTGCAGTAAGAAGTCAATACATGCACTTCAACAGCACAGAATTGACTAACAAGCAATCACAAAAGCATCTTTTTATGCATTGTAAAGCTGGCCCGACCTATGTGTTTTTACAACTGGGGAAGGTTCCTCTTATGGCTTATCTCAGGCAAACATGTCTGAGAGAGGTATCCTATTTTGCTAGTTTCACAACCATAAAAGGCAATCATGCACAAACAGTTTGGGTTGCCTAAGACATTTCTGGAGCTTAAGGTCACTTTAAGGTTACTTGAATTCAGCCGCGCCAGGAGCAGCCAAAAACCGTGGCTTCGAGTCAATTTTTTTTCATTAATTACTTTTATTAAGTATTTTGTGTGGAATAAAGCTTTGTCTATATGCAGCGACTTGAGAAAATATATTTTGTGAATATAAAATAGATCTTGATGTTGTAAATAGTATACTAAAATTATCCTCACTAATAATTAAAAAGGAATTATAATTATGTTTATGTTTATTTGATTGAAAATTAATCCATCACTAACTCCACCAACTCAGAACTGCTCTGAGACCCATTGCATGCTATAAACAACGCTCTCATCGAACTTGAACACTTAGAAAATGAAATACAGATTGCAAAATAAACAAAATAAATGAAACCGCCTCTATCTCCGATAATTTTTCAGATCCTGCCATAACCATCGCTGTACATGAACATGAAAGCTTACAAAGTGTGAACCCTGCCTTGAACTCCTTCGCCTTGCCAGATTCCTTAAACCCGTTACAAAATGCTCTGACCTAACATGAACAAAGCATGAACCCCACAAATTACATCATCGAACAGGAAACCAACACTCCTCCTATACAACAGCAAGGGGGTAATGCAACACATAATAGATTTTAATTACAACATGTTTTGAACTTTCCTTCTCCAATCAATATGTAGTCGACTACGCACTATATTACGGTAACGGTATGGTTGAACAAATAGATTTGCTGTTACAAACAGACTTGGCACATGCGAGGTGTCAAGATGTGATACAGTTAGAGTTGAGGGGTGAACATTTACGTAGTAACATGTCAGTCATCTTACAAGAGGACAATCTCACAAAGCTGTCCGGTTTTGAGCGACTGTTCCTACAACTTGTGCAATCCAACTGGACTGTGATGACAGACGGATCACTTGATTTGGGCTGCACCTGGAGCTGCTCAGTCTGGATCCCTCCTCTTCCCCTGTGTTTTACATGCTACACTTTTCATCATCATAATCATCATAATACTACAATTTCATCATTTTCATCATAATTGTATGTACTATCATTTCTGGATCCGTCCTCTACACTTGTGTTTTACAACTTACATTTTATTATTATAATTGTATATACTATGATCTTCTCTTGTGAATCTACACACACAAGTTCTATTGCATGTCTGTCTGTCCTGGGAGAGGGATTCCTCCTCTGTTGCTCTTCCTGAGGGTTCCTGAGAATCAAGGGACTAAGGACAAAGGGTGTCATATGTTTTGTACAGATTGTACAGATATTTTTTTTGAAATATATTTTTAAGGGCTTTTCCTTGCCTTTAATGATAGAGACAGCTTGAAGATGTTGGAATTGGGAGACAGAGAGAGAGGGGGGTGACATGCAGAAAGAACCTGGAAGTCGGAATCAAACCCGGGTCCACTGCCGTGAGGACTGTAGCCTCGTACATCGGCAGGCACTCTACCGACTGAGCTAACCGCGCCCCAATTTAATTTAATGAAAATCTACGCCAATGGACTCAGGCCCGTAATAGTGCAAATATACCTATTACAGTCAGTCAGTCAGTCAGTCATTTTCTACCGCTTGTTCCCAGTGACTTTGGGCCTTAGGCGGGGTACACTCTGGACAGTGGCCAACTGGAACGTGGGTTTTTGATTTGAGGATGGCGCCGGAGCTTAGAGTCGAACCTGCAGCCGCCATTGCGGCAGAGCTTTACACATATAGGGCGTCCTAGAGCTCTACCGACTGAGCTAACCGCACCTCGTATACCTATTACAGTTTTACGAAATGAATACTTATTGTCTGTGTTGTTGTCTGGTTGTTGCTGCTCCTCAGCAGAACCAAACCTCAGATTATATTAATCTGTGTCTTCCTGTGGTATTTTCCCTGATGTGTTGATTCTGTCTGCTGTTGATTCGTTGTATTTTTGCCTGCGCCTTTGGTTCACCTGCCTACCTGTCTACTGGTATGTGGAATAAATACTCACACATTCTCAAGAGCCGTCTGCATTTGGGTCTATCCCTCAACCTACTGCTAACGCACTTAATACGCAATGCCCAATACCAAATATCAAATCAATGGACTAAAAAAAGTGTAGGATAAAAGTATAGTGAGTGCATGTTCTAATATTTTTTTAGACAAATGTAAAGAAATGGCTTAGATTTATATATCGACATATCTTAGCTATTGAATTAATTATTTATCTATTATGCCTATCAACCATAAGATTATCATACCTTAACAAAATGACACGTTTATATCCTCTATACTGGCAACAGGAGGGGAAAGTCAGAATTGTCAGACTGTTTAACATGTGCATGCATGTGTGCGCCCGTGTCATTCAGAGGAGGCCAGAGGTGCTGGAAGGCTCCCCTACCAGTCCCTGGTGAACCAAAGCATGACCATAAAACTTGCTGGACTGCCCCAATGGCTTTACCCTCAAGAAGCCAACCTTTAAGGAATGGCCAGTTTTAAAAAAGACAAGTGGATTTCACTTGAAATAAGTAAGTGATATTCACAGTGGTAACAGTTTGCATTCCATTTGGCTATATGCAAAGTGGGAAAAACCAGCTAACCAAACCCACTGACACTGCAGAGGACATGGAGACAGAAGGTATGCTGAGTTTTTTTAATTTTATATAATCTCTTAAATATTTAACATTAAATCAGCTGTTTTTGATATTGCTTAAAGTCATCTGCGATTGACATTTGACACACAGAAAGAAGCTCACTTGTTTGAAAATTACAAATTATATCAAGTGACAGACAGATTGTATAAACTTGGTATTCTGATCATTTTACACTTTGAATTGGCTGTTCAGATTAAAATGCCAATAATGCTATTGTACTTATTTATGATCAATCATTTACTTTAACCATTGATAGTATAAATGCCTACAAATATGGAATTAAGATAAAACAAGTTAGTGTTTTGTTTTATGTACTTTAGGTGCACAGCACAAGGAAGAAGAGTCCTCAGAAACAACCATCCATGTAGCCATTGTGATTGAATTGAATCTCTAAGGGAGGAAACTCATTTCGGCCCCCTGTATCTGGGATCTTGTCATGACCCAAAACTCATGAGCATAGGTGAGAGTAGGAATGTAGATCTTATTCTTTACCACGACAGACCGGTATATCGACCGCATCACTGCAGAGGATACACCAATCCGCCTGTCCATCTCTCGCTCCGTCCTTCCCTCACTCGTGAACAAGTGAGGCTTGAGGCAAGAGCTGAAGGGGACAAGCTACCCTTTTCCGGCTCAGAGCCATGGCCTCGGACTTGGAGGTGCTGATTCTCATCCTCGCCGCTTCACACTCGGCTGCAATCCAGTGCACGCTGAAGGTCCTGGATTGATGAAGCCAACAGGACAGCATCGTGTGCAAAGAGCAGAAAAGCAATCCTGTGGTCTCCAAACCGTACTCCCTCTGTCCCTTGGCTGCGCCTAAAAATCCTGTCCATATAAATAATGAACAGGACTGGTGACAAAGGGCAGCCCTGCTGGAGTCCAACATGCACCATGACCAAGTCTGACTTACTGCCGGCAATGTGAACCAAACTCCTGCTCCAGTCATATAGGGATCGGATAGCCCTTAGCAGAGGGCCCCGGACCCCATACTCCCAGAGCACCCCCCACAGGTCGCCACGAGGAACACAGTCGAATGCCTTTTCCAGATCCACAAAACACATGTGGACTGGTTGGGCAAACTCCCATGAACCCTCCAGCAACCTCCCGAGGGTATAGAGATTGTCCACGACCGGGACGAAAACCGCATTGTTCCTCCTGAATCTGAGGTTCGACTATCAGCCGAATTCTCCTCTCCAGTACCCTGGCATAGACTTTTCTAGGGAGGCTGAGGAGTGAGATCCCTCTATATAACCCATCCTCTTAAACAGGGGGACCACCAGCCTTCTGCTTCCTCCATGGAAGACGTGTCGGTGGGGTTGAGGAGATCCTCGAAGTACACCTTCCACCGTCCGAGGATGTCCCCAGTTGAAGTCAGCATATTCCCACCCCTACTATAAACAGTGTGTGCTGGGCACTGCTTCCCCGTCCTGAGGCGCCAGGAGGTTTGCCAGAATTCCTACGAGGCCGACTGATAGTCCTTCTCCATGGCCTCACAAAACTCCTCCCAGACCCGGGTTTTTTCCTCCGCAACCACCCTGGCTAAAGCTCGCTTGGCTTTCCGGTACCTTTCAGCTGCCTCCGGAGTCCCTTGAGTCAACCAGGCTCTTCTTCAGCTTGACAGCAACTCTTACTTCTGTAGTTAACCACCGGGTTCGGGGTTGCCGCCACGACAGGCAC
The DNA here is from genome assembly GCA_011952105.1 of Coreoperca whiteheadi. Classification (NCBI taxonomy): domain Eukaryota; kingdom Metazoa; phylum Chordata; class Actinopteri; order Centrarchiformes; family Sinipercidae; genus Coreoperca; species Coreoperca whiteheadi. The sequence goes on from WNGW01000120.1 coordinate 19,166, forward strand.
CGGAGACCCCATGGCCACAGCTCCAAGCAGCCGCATCGACAATGTAGGTGAAGAACATGGTCCACTCTGACTCAATGTGTCCAGCCTCCCTCAGGATCTGGTTGAAGCCAGTCATCGACCTCCGGCCTAGGGTGTCCTGGTGCCACGTGCACTGATGGACACCCTTATGCTTGAATATGGTGTTCGTTATGGACAAACTGTGACTAGCACAGAAGTCAAAAAACAGAACACCACTCAGGTTAAGGTCGGGGGGGAATTCTTCCCAATCACGCCCCTCCAGGTGTCACTGTCACTGAGCGTTGAAGTCCCCCAGTAGAATGACGGAGTCCCCGGTCGGAGCACTTTCCAGCACCCCTCCCGGAGATGCCAAGAAGGTCGGGCACTCTACACTGCCATTTGGTTCATAAACACAATAACAGTGAGAGACCTATCCCCGACCCAAAGGCGCAGGGAAACGACCCTCTCGTTCACCGGGGTGAACTCCAACACATGGCAGCTGAGCTGGGGGGCAATGAGCAAGCCCACACCAGCCCGATGCTTCTTACAGCAGGCAACTCCACAGTAGTAGAGAGAGAGTCCAGCCTCTCTCGAGGAGTTGGTTCCAGAGGCAGGGTTATAGCGATTGTAGTGTAGTGATTGTAAAATGTGATGTGACTCATTTAATTTTCTATTTCCAAGGACATGTGACTGATAATATTCAATTATGAAACCACCTTTCTTAAAACATACTCTTTCTTAATTAGCCTAATACAAAGCCACATCATCCAATAAAGTACTCAAACTTGTGGGTGTGTGCACTGAAAATTCACCAGGGCCATATAAACGGGATGAAGATGAGGTGCATTCAACCTCTACTGTTACATATTGTAATTATTTATGCACACGTCACATTTAATTTGTTCTCTTGTCACCTTCATATATTTCATACACTTGATTTCCAATTTACATAGCACAGTCCATATTGCCTTTGTATAGATTTATATTCCATTTCAAAACCGTTACCATTCCCTTCTATATATAGATTTTAAAATGTCATTTTAATTTTAATATTACATTGTTTATATTATTACCTTACTTTTGTCTAGTTTTATTCTTCTGTGTTTTTGGGGGGCAAACGCAAAGACGTATTCTTTGTATTCTTGCATTGGATAATAAAACTGAATCTGAATAGGCTATGTCACGCTGCCATGAAATCCCAAAACCAAGAATCATAAAGATACAAAAAATCTCCAGGGTTGTGTAAATAGTGAATGCATCAATATTTGAGAACGGGAACGGAGGGGTGGACTACGAAGCAAGGTTAGTGGTAATATTGAGTTTAAAGCCCGAGTTTTCAGTGTCACAAAGGTGGCTCTCTTTTAACCTGGCTAGTCTACCATGGTAATTTATTTTGAACACATAACCTATGTACAGAGTTTTGGCTTAAATTGGCTGGAAAAAGTGCCACCCTTCCACTGATTCTATTCCTGACAATATTCTCTCCGATACAGGTTTATCAGCTGAGGGTACACTTTAAATGTGAAACTTGTTGAGCCGTACGTATGCAACCAAACGAAGCCGTGCAGTTACATTCGGCCTTTCGCTAGCTGTATACATTTCGCTGTCAAGGGAACCTACATGCATTCAGTTGGGAATGCAGGAAATCTGTAGCCTAATATTAACATACTAAAAAATGTTACACATCATCCATACACTACAGACAACTCTGGATTATGTTTTTATACATGGTCCTGATCAGCTGCCACTAATGCAGCTAATAGAACACAGATTACAAATTTGATTCGTCTATTGGTATTTATTACACATAATATTCAATCGATAAACTTTATTTAACTGACAGACCTGAACGCACTTCTTGAGTATCATGTTTAAATCTACTGTATCAAGTTTAAAGTTTCACAGCTCTGACTGTGCAGCGGGCGCTTTGGAAATAAACGGGAGGCGGTGAGAGAGCACTGAGTAGTAAAATAAATATACTTGCTTATCTGTCAGCATTCCTCTCTTGCCTTATTTTCAACACCAGTTTTTATAGGCCTATTCTTCACAGCTCTCCCATTATAACGACAAGTGGTCTTGACTGAAGGCAGAGTAACTAGGGGCATGGTGATGGCAACTATAAAATATCACATCATAGATATAAATTTGGACAATCAGCGTTCTCAATAAAGGGCTGTCACCTCTGGATCACCAACTGATAAAATCCTTTACAACAAAGGTTAAATGCAGAATAAAAGGAAACCAGAATTTTAACCACTTTTAGCTAATTTGTAGGCCTATGTGTATTTTATTGTTTCCATATTTGTGGTGTATTGTTTTTTTTTTTTAGGATTCCAGGCTACTGAAAGCTGTATATTTTATCACACCTGAGCTAAATCCCATAGAAAACTATGGAGAGAACTGAAGAACAAAGTTCATAAAAGAGGCCCAAGGAACCTTCAAAATTTAAAGACCATTTGTGTGGAAGAATGGGCCAGAATCACTCCTGAGCAATGCAGACGACTGGTCTCTCCATACAAGGGGCGTCTAGAAGCCGTAATCACCAACAAAGGCTTTTCTACAAAGTATTAAATAAAGTGTGTTAAATACTTATTCCCTGTGTCATTTCACTTTATTTATTATGACTCAACTTGTATACTTAAATGTTCTGATTTCTTTGTATGAATTCAATATTTGGCTTGATGGCTACATCTGGTGGAAATTTTGTGTCAATAGCCCACTTAGAGATCCCCTTACGATGAAAATGCTGATGTGTCAAATACTTTCCTCGCTGTATAATTCACAGTTGACTACTGGACAAACTCCATCTCCTGAGGAATAATAAAATGTACATTTAATTGAATTTACGACGTATTTGCACAGAAAGTGTTCTAGCCAAGTCTATTTTCTTCTGTTTTACATGCGTAACTACAGTGATTGTGTGTTCGGGTATGAGTGCTGCCAAAATGCAAAAAATGGGGGTAGACTGTGATGAAGTGCCCCCTGGAATGCCATCGACCACTGGGTGCCCTTTATTAAGGGACAGAGCTAGCTCCTCAGCTGGGGTGAGGGGAAGTGGTGGTGGCCCCCCACCAGTTAGACGGGCCTCAGCCTTCTTTTTTTTGGCTACATGACAGGATAAAATGGGCTAAAAATTACATAAAATGCCTACATAGCTCCAGTAATTATTTTATTTCAGTATTACCTTTTTGGAGAATGTTCTTGTGTTTCATTTTGACTTGGGATAGAGTTTTGCTGGCTCCAGAAGGATTATATCTTATTAAACAAGAAGCCAATATACAATTTTATATATACCCTAAAGAAACTGGTGGCAGGAAAAAAAGTAATGCTTGAATAGTTCTTATTCAAATAGTAACTTATTCAAAAGGATATTCAATTGTACACTGTAATAAAAAGGGAGAGTGTTGAAGAATTAAATTTGGGAAACAGTTATGATATTTTTATACTCACGCATTTACTCTGTCACTAATTCTTTGTCAAGCAAACTCTCTTTCTTTCGCTGATGCAGTTGTATTACTTATTTTTATGATAATGGACTTGAATTCCACATAAGCCAGTATTAAAACCCCCAACTCTGCTTCTGTGAAGTATGCTGCCCGTTTTTTTTCCCCATGAGTTTCCATGGTGACTCATGAATTCGGCGATCCATTGGAAGTGTCTTTATGTTTTCAGCGTTCACGTGCATTAACTCTCGGATACCAATAGGAGGTCGATTGAACTAACTCTTTTTTCAGGTGTTTTGGAACGGACATACTCAGAGTAAACAGGTTTTGAGTTCAGAGTTTACCAGATGGTAAGTTAACCATGCTTTCTGGAATACACCCCAGGGTTTCTTCCATGCCTGTAAATGCCCTAGATTATCTGTGGTAGCTGAGTGTAATCACTGAAGGTGACTCACTTTGGTCACTAGTTCCACTAAAAAAGAAAAAACCATTTAAATATTGGCCAAAGTCCTCTCTGAAACCACATCTAGGATGGCTTGTAAAATGAAAAAAACCAAACAAATATATCGTTGAAAAGATTTCAGCACAGAGTAACATATCACAGTTGTAGTTCTTCTGGTTAGGGTCTTATATAGATATAGCTGGAAAATATATCAAATATCTACCTAGCACAGCCTAACTAGTAATTAAACTGCATCTAGATAATATGTTAATAAAACGTAAAATGTTGGTTTATTTCAGATATTTTAGCTAAACCAGGAGTCAAACATTCTGTGTGTTACAGCTTCCATATTATGTCAACGACTGACACCGAAAGCAGCCAATGAGACGAAAGAAAAAGTTTTTCATCCACCCATGCCTGGATGAGGGAGCATTTCATGCCCAAAAACAAATATGTAAAATAACTGACACACACACTATGTCTGGTCAATTATAACTGTAAAATGATTGTATAATAATATATAAAGTAATTTACTCTTAGTTTCAATGGGTATAATTCATTGTGCGAAAGCTGTTTTGTAGAGTCAGTACAACTTTATGTTCTTTTTCATCGTTCTAAACTGAAATCGAGTAGCAGAAATCGAGTACGTACCAGGTTACGTAGGTAACCGTGGTTCCCTGATAGGGAACGAGACGCTGACGCTATGGGGAACGCCTTCAGCGTGACCGCCTCTGAATCTCTGTATCAACTTAGACCAACGTCAACACGTGACGCACGCCGGCGGAACCGGAGGTACAAAGGAAGCCGGCTTCATTGTTGTCGTCAGCCTTCTGACCGACTGAAGCAAGCCGCTGACAGGCATGCCGGAAGTATGGCAGCGAGACGCAGCATCTCGTTCCCTATCAGGGAACCATGGTTACCTACATAAGCTGGTACGTTCCTTTTCAAGGGAACTTCAACGCTGCGTCAGCTGACACTATGGCGAACGCAGTACCAACTCCACCATGCTGAAGGGATGCCTGTCAGAGTGTGAAGCCAGCAGGGCACACTTCAGGACAAGATAGCCACAGACCCCGGATTATGGTTAGTGCGCATGCGCCATGGTGCAGGCTGCCTGTTTTTTCCTTTTTCTAACTTTTAGCCTTCCTTTTGTTCCAAACTTGAGTAACTTGTGTGTAAGTATAAATTAAACTAGGCTCTTTAATAAGAAAATGAGGGTAGAAAGTGTTTTACTACTTTTTTTCGCAGTGGAACTTCTTCTCCTGCTACTCGGTCAGGGCACCGCTGCTGAACAGCTGTTTGGCCGCATCGTTTACACCAGGGAGCAGCTGATCACGCTGAAGCCGAGCGGCATGGCGCCCAGGACAACCGATGTCCCCACTGAGATCTGGAGGATGACACACCGAGGATGCAGAGGTGGAACGAAGCGGCGAGGGAGAGAGAGGGGTGCAGAAAAAAGAGACTTAAGAACAAGAGATTTAAGCCATGTCTGCCTTCTCTCGTAATGGGCAACGTGAGATCACTGGCAAATAAGATGGACGAGCTAACGATGTCAGACGGAGTTCCGCGAGTGTTGTTTGATGTGCTTCTCAGAGACATGGCTACACCAGGATATCCCGGATCATAACGTTTCCATCGACAGCTTTCAGACTGTTTGGGCCGACAGGGATTACACTGGGAGCGGTAAGCGAAAAGGCGGCGGGCTTGCTGTGCTGGTTAACAACATGTGGTGTAACCCATGTCACGTTACTATCAAGCAGAGTATCTGTAGCCCAGACATTGAACTGTTAGCTGTGGGACTCCGACCGTATTATCTGCCACGCAAATTCTCACATGCCATTGTTGTGGCTGTTTACATCCCCCCCTCTGCTCTGTATCGGCGTGCAACGCTATTCACTCCGCCATAGCACAACTCCCGACTCAACACCCGAGTGCACTCATATTAATATCGGGCGACTTCAACCATGTCAACAACACTGACTAATTTCACCCAGTATGTGAGTTGTCCTACTAGAGAGGAGAGGACATTGGACCTGCTGTATGCTAATGTTAAGGACGCATTCAGCTCTTCCCCCCTCCCCCCCCCTATGTAGGTCAGACCACAACCTGGTTCACCTCAAATCCTGCTATATGCCTCTGGTTAAAAGGCAGTCTGTGACCACAAGGACAGTGAGGAGATGGTCAGAGGATGCCTATGAGACACTGCAGGAATGTTTTGAAGTGACAAACTGGGACGCACTCTGTGAGCCTCATGGAGAGGACATCAACGGGCTCGCTGAGTGCATCACGGGCTACATTAACTTCTGTGTGGACTGCAATGTCCCAACTAAAATGGTTCATTGTTATCCTAACAATAAACTGTGGGTAACAAAGGACATCCTGAATGCCAAGAGGAGGGCCTTTACAGATGGTAATAGGGAGCAGGTGAGGGCCATCCAGGCTGACCTGAAGGTAAAGATCAGGGAGGCCAAGGAGAAGTACAGGAGGAAGCTGGAGTGGAAACTCCAGCAGAACAACATGAGAGAGGTCTGGAGCGGCATGAAGAGCATCACTGGCTTCAGACCGACTGGCAGCAGAGGAGCTGAAGGCAACTTGGACAGGCCCAACAAACTTAATCTGTTCTTTAACAGATTCGACACACTGGCACCTGCTCCTCCGCCCTCTAACTCAGCTGCTGCCCCCCCTCAGACCCCTGTGAGTCAACTGCTCCCCCCTCCCCCATCGTCCTGGGAGAGTACTGCCCCCCCCTCAACTGGCTCTCAGGCTAACGGCCCTCTTCACATTCACATTCACATTGATGCCCCCCTCCTGTAAGCTCTGCGGTGTGCCTGACTGCTGACCAGGTGAGAGGACAGCTGATGAAACTCCACTCAAACAAGGCTGCTGGCCTCAATGGAGTTAGCCCCGGGGTGCTAAAAGCCTGTGCCCCCAGCTATGTGGAGTTCTTCAACATGTCTTCAACCTGAGCCTGAGTCTTCAAAGGGTCCCTGTTCTGTGGAAGACATCTTGCCTCGTTCCTGTCCCGAAAACGCCACATCCCAGTGGCTCCAAGGACTACAGACCGGTGGCACTGACCTCCCACATAATGAAGACCCTGGAGAAACTGGTGCTGGAACAGCTGCGGCCCATGGTCAGACCCCTCCTGGACCCCCTTCAGTTCGCCTACCAGCCCCAGCTGGGAGTTGAGGATGCCATAATCTTCCTGTTGAACTGCATTGACAACCACCTGGATAAGCCGGCAAGCACGGTGAGGATCATGTTTTTTGATTTCTCCAGTGCCTTCAACACCATCCAGCCAGCCCTGCTGGGTGAGAAGCTGGCAGCGATGCAGGTGGATGTCCCCCTCGTGTCCTGGATTGTTGACTACCTGACTGGCAGACCACAGTATGTGCGTCTGTAGCACTGTGTGTCGGACACTGTGGTCAGCAACACTGGGGCCCCTCAGGGGACTGTCCTTTCTCCCTTCCTCTTCACCATCTACACCACAGACTTCAGCCACCACACAGAGTCCTGCCACCTTCAGATGTTTTCTGATGACTCTGCTGTAGTGCGATGTATCAGTGGTGGTGATGAGACTGAGTACAGGGCTGTGGTTGGTAACTTTGTCTCATGGTGCGAGCAGAACCATCTGCAGCTCAATGCCACAAAGTCCAAGGAGCTGGTTGTAGACCTACGAAGGGCCAAGGCACCAGTGACCCCAGTTTCCATCCAGGGGGTCAGCGTGGACATTGTTGAGGATTACAAGTATCTGGGAGTACACATAGACAATAAACTGGACTGGGCTAAGAATACTCAAGCTCTGTACAGGAAGGGCCAGAGCCGCCTCTATTTTCTGAGGAGGCTGAGGTCCTTCAACATCTGCCGGACAATGCTGAGGATGTTTTACGAGTCTGTGGTGGCCGGTGCTATCCTGTATGCTGTTGCATGCTGGGGCAGCAGGCTGAGGGTAGCGGACGCTAACAGATTCAATAAACTGATCCGTAAGGCCGGTGACATTGTTGGGGTGGAGCTGGTGTCAGAGAGGAGGATACTGGCCATACTACAGTGTCTCCCACCCACTCCATGATGTGCTGGTCAAGCAAAGGAGTACCTTCAGCGGAAGACTCATCCTCCCAAAATGCACCACAGAGCGCCACAGGAAGTCATTCCTACCTGTGGCCATCAAACTCTATAACTCCTCCCTCTAAGTGTTAGTCGATATGACCATAAGTCACTAAACTGGACACTGATCATAAACATCTCTGAAATACTGGACATAATTTGGGAATATTCGGTGCTTAAACTACTGTGCAATACACCCTGTTTAAATTTAATTTGTGATACTTATTTATACTTCTAGTACGGCTGTGCAATGTCCTCTGTCCCATTATATATTGTTAATAAGCTACACGTAACTTGACAGTTCATGCACTTTTACTTTATACTGTAATATTAACCTCAACCGGTTAACCTACTTTGTACATTACACTTATTTAATTTAGAATTTATACTTATACCCACTTTGTAGTTACCTGTATTATAGTGTATTATATTTTTGCTTTTTGCTTAGTACTTCCATTCTTGTGTGCACTGACGTGATAGTGAGCAGCTGTTACAAAGAGTTTCCCCTCGGGGATTAATAAAGTATTTCTGATTCTGATTTTGATTCTGATTTTAGCAGTCTAGGCTGTAAAATCTCACAAAGGTGTGAGGCGAGGACCATCCCGCAGCATCGCATATATTGGAGAGGGGGGTTCCCGACCACCAAGCTCTGGAGGATGCCATACTCCTTGTGGAGTGGGCTCTTATCGACAGAGGTGAAGGCAAACCGCGCACCACGTATGTCAAAATGATAGCCTCAACTATCCATCTGCTAATACTGTGTTTGGTAGCCGGGCAGCCCTTACAAGGGGGCCCGAAGCATACCAGAAATTGGGCCGAATGGCGCCACTGGGATGTCCGCCGCACATAAATCTCCATGGCTCTGACTGGACAAAGCAGTTGCAGCCTACCTTCCTGTTCCGCCAACTCTGAAGGAGGATGGAACGCCTGCAGGACTACTGGCCGGGCCACCTCAGTGGGTATTTTAGGTACATTACACAGCCTGGGATGCAGGATGGCTCTAACTGCGCGTGGAACAATCTCCAGGTCGTGGAAGTCATGGCCAGCAGAAATGCCATCTTTAAGGGAGACACCTGTCTGATGCATCGTCCAGTGGCTCGAATGGTGCTGTGGTCAATCCATCCAGCACCACTATCAGATCCCATGGAGGGACTCTGACTCGAACCAGAGGCCTCATCCTCAAGGTGCCACGAAGGAAACTGGTAACAAAGCAGTGCATCCTAAGAGGGGCGGCTGTGGCTCGGTGGCAGAGCGGTCGTCCGCCAATCGGAAGGTTGGCGGTTCGATCCCGGCTTCCCCCGGCCATGTGTCGAAGTATCCTTGAGCAAGATACTGAACCCTGAACTGCTCCCGAAGCTGCGCCTTTGGTGTCTGAGTGAGTGTGAATGATTAGTTTAAGTTGTACTGATGGGCAGTTAGCTCCTGCCATCAGCGTGTGAATGTGTGTGAATGGGGTGAATGTGATGTAGTGTAAAAGCGCTTTGAGTAGTCAGAAAGACTAGAAAAGCGCTATACAAGTACAGTCCATTTAAGAGAGCAACCATCCACCAAACTGTGGAATGCTGCAATCGCAGCCACATACACCTTAAGTTTAGCGGGGGAGAGTCAAGCCAAAACCGGTTTTGGCAGAACTCCAGCACTGAAGCCATCGGGTAGTGAACTGGGTCAAGATGGCGCTCCTGGCACCATGTAGTGAAAAGTTTCCACTTGCCAGCATTCAATTTCCTCGTGGAGGGGGCTCTATAGTGTAAGATGGTCTCAACTACCTCGGTAGAGAGACCGGCAGCTCGGAGATGGTCCTCCTCAGGGGCCAGACCCACAGCTTCAATCTCCCCAGCTGGGGATCAAATATTTCGCCTTGGCCCTGCGACAGCAGGTCCCCCCTGACGGGAATCTCCCCTGGGGGCCGTCCAGGAGGGCTACTAGACCCGAGAACCAGATTCTGGCGGGCCACAACGGGGCCACGAGCAGCAGCCGGGCCCCTGTTCGGCGAACCTTCTCGAAAACAAGGGAGAACCAGAGGGGGCAGTGAGCGTTGTCTGAGGACGCGAACAGGTCCACTTGTGCTCTGCTGAATCTCCTCCATATCATCTGCACCGTCTCGGGGTGCAGTCTCCATTCCCCGGGCCTCGGCCCCTGCCTCGACAGGATGTCTGCTTCCACATTGAGGTATCCAGTTACGAAAAGTGCTCTGAGAGAGAGCAACTTCCCCTGGGACCACAAAAGGATCTCGCGCGACCTCTGTGTAATGTCGATTTATGTAATGGACTGTACTTGTATAGTGCCTTTGGTGGACGACCGCTCTGCCACCGAGCCACAGCCGCCCCTTGTAGGAGACCACCGCTGTGTTGTCGGAGTGGACAAGCATGTGGTGGCCCCTGAGGTCTGGAAAAAAGTGCCTTAAGGCCAACAAGACCGCTCGCATCTCCAGTCAATTTATGTGCCATAGATGCGGGGTCAACCACAGACCTCGGGCTGTGCGGCCTTCCAAAACCGTACCCCATCTGGTGCTGGAGGTGTCCGTCGAAAGTGTGCGACGGTGATACACCATTTCCAGCACTGGGCCCTGGGTCAGGAACACCCGTTGTCTCCACCTGTCTGAGGAACGCATGCACCTGCGTGTACCCTTGATCAGGTGAAAAGGATTGCCCCTCGGAGAAAATCCGGCGTCCCTGAGCCACCACTGCAGCTGCCTCATGTGCAGCAATCCAAGCGGAATCACGGTGGATGCTGCAGCCATGAGGCCTAACAGTCTCTGAAACTGAAGTGCAGTGAGATTTCGGCCTAGCTGCACCCTGAGTACCATAGTCAGGACTGACTAGACGCATGCGGGAGACACTTGTGCCCGCAACGCGACTGAGTCCCACACTACTCCTAGGAACGTGATCCTTTATGTTGGAGTTAGCGTGCTTTTGCTCGTGTTGAGCCTCAACCCCAAGCACCTCAAGTGCGCAAGTACAACATCTCGATGCCGTACTGCGGTGAGACGAGACTGGGATAAAATCAACCAGTCATCCAAGTAATTGAGGATGCGGATCCCCTGGAGTCTGAGAGGAGCCAGGGCGGAATCCATACACTTCGTGAAGGTGCTAGGGGAGAGTGCTAGGCTGAAGGGAAGCACCCGATATTGGTAAGCTTTGCCCCCGAAAGCGAACCGCAGGAACTCCCGGTGTCCCGGAATGACAGAGACATGAAAGTAAGCGTCCTTCAGATCAATCGTGACAAACCAGTCCTCGGATTGAATTTGACTCACAATCATAGGGATCGTCAACATCCGGAACCGGAACGTCCTCAAAGGGCGGAATGGGGCGGAGACTACCGTCTCTCTTCGGAACTATAAAGTACTGGCTGTAGAACCCAGTATGCATCTCCCTGTTGGGGATCTGTTCTATGGCCCCTTTGTACAGGAGAGAATGAATTTCTTGCTCCATCACTTGTGCTTGTACACGGTCGACCCCCATTTCCAGGATTCCTCGGATCCCCGTTGAGACCAGAACTGAAGCGTGTAGCCTTGTTGGACTGTGCGCAAAACCCAGTGCGACATGCCGGGTAATGCTTCCCAAGCGGTCAGAAAGTCCCTCAGGGAGACCAACCTCACGAGGCTGGTGACTGAGGGACATGGAGTAGCGGCCTCGTTACCCAAAACGCTGCAGCGGCGGGAACATCCCAAGGAGCGGCAATTACATGCCTGACCGCTCCCTGAACCTGTAATGTGAGAGCTGCGGTATCCCGAAGTGCCAAAGCGACGGGATTTAACCGGAAATGAACATCTACAGGCCTCTGTAGAGGACGCAATTCTAACCTGACTGCTGCACGGCCATGCAGGTCTAAAGGCAGTGGTTGCATGGAACTTGCCATGCCCCAAAGCACCACCGACGGCGGGTTTAGGAGGCTGAGCTCCCGAGGGCTCGATGGGGGAGTATCCATGTGCTCGACCCCGATGGGGGCCGATGCTCAAGTCAGGGCCTCTTCTTGGAAGCCTGTCAGAAGCACGGCCCTCAGGTCTGTCTTATCCCTTTCAGCACCATCTCCACATTTAAGAGTAGGCTAAAGACTTTTCTCTTTGATAAAGCTTATAGTTAGGGCTGGCTCAGGTTAACCTAGACTGTCAACAAACAAAATACATGAAATCTTTTATCAAGTGCTGTTCCCCTTTACCTTTACTAAAGGAAGTGGGGGGGTTATGCTACTATAGGCCTAGACTGTCGAGGGACTTCACATGATGCACCTCTCTCTCTTCACCTCTGTCCTCCTCTCCATCCATATGCATTCTCAACCCATCATCTTCCCTTATGTTTTACATCCCACACTTTTCAACATAAACATATACACAACAATTTTGCCATTGCCATCATAATTGTATAGTTTATGATTTTTATGCTATGAATCTATTCTGTACTTACGACATCTATTGCATGTCTGTCCGTCCTGGGAGAGGGATCCCTCCTCTGTTGCTCTTCCTGAGGTTTCTATCATTTTTTTTCCCTGTTAAAAGGGTTTTTTGGGTAGTTTTTCCTTATTCGAATCGAGGGTCTAAGGACAGAGGGTGTCGTATGTTACAGATTGTGAAGCCCTTTGAGGCAAATGTGATTTGTGATACTGGGCTATAAATAAAAAAAAATTGAATTGAATTGAACTCAAGTATCTAACATTAGACTCTCACTTGACTGAAACTTCAGCTGTTGCTGTGTTGTATAAATATGTTGAGTAGGATACCCAGATTGTCCTCTATCCTATCTAGACTAGCTCTACCTGTCCCTCTCAATATTCTTTCTCAGCCGTTGATCCAAGCTGGCTGCTTGAATTGCAGGGTATTGCTCTAGGAATCTCTCCTTCATAAGGTAGAGAGAGTGCCATCGAGTTCTCACATCAAGCGTGAGTGAAAGTTGTGGCAACTCTGACACACACAATAAAAATCACAAACACAGAGAAACAAATGATATTGTATAACATACATCATACAACATTTATGTGATTTAGTTACATTCAGATATCAGCTATTGTTGCAAAATTTATGTAACTAAAAAGGCATTTTAATTATATAGCCTTCACAGTGGTCAAATGAAACAAATTCAGTGATTATTACTGAGGAGATCTTGCTTCTCTCGCAAAACAACCTTTGCCATCGAAGACCTCTTCATCCACACGATGATGGCACGGATCTTTGCAGTCCACTGAGTCACTGCAGACAGGGAGTACGGACTCTGTGCTGCAAGATTGACTGTGTGAGCAAAGCAGCCCAGTTTGACAAACTTGAGTCTTTTTGTGTCCTCTACCAAATTGGGATTAACTGATTTGCCAAATAGTCTCTGGTAGGGGGGGTGTACTTTGGGTTGATAGATAGGATCATATCCCTGTAAACATAAAAACACATAACGGTAGGACCTGAAGCAAGATTTCTGTCTTAACTCTTTGATTAACGTTAACGGTTACCTGAACATCGGGGGTTCAGAGAAGGGATGCAGTCTTTTCATCACATTTACAGTAACTTTTCCTCTTCTGCTTTCTCCGCTGGCCATTTCCCCATGCTTTGCTGCAAAGGTGAATGGAGCATCACACCGAGTCTCCACCGGTTTAGCAACAGCATTAGCAGCAGTCATATTAGGACTGCTACTAGCGTGGGCAATTTGAGTAACGCTACGTTCATGTACGAGGGGAAAAAAAAGATTTCAGTAACGTTGTTGTTCACCACAATTAGCAATTTGGTCAATGGCTTTGTTATTGCACTAAAATCACATACCTGATTGTGATGAGGTAACGTTAATAACGTTGGTTAGGGCAGGGTTGCCCGAGGAGGACAGTGGACCTGCACAACACATCAAATACACTACACTCCTTAATTTGAACACCATGCAGGCGTAGGTGTGGTCACATTTGTAGTTCATCCTCCCATGCAAGAAATAAGTTTGTTACATGTGTTATACAAGTACAGTCCATTTACCATTTGATAAATCATTTCCATGCGTGCAGTTAAATTATTTATCAATTATTATCATTAAACTGCTCATGAAATTATGTTTAACTTATCAGACAAACCAACTTAAACATGTATAATGAGATCATGTATCTATTTCATTAAAATACAATTTCAATTCTACAGGTTTATTTTACAAAATGAGATGTGCATCGAAAATATTTTCTCTTCTAGCAACATGGGCACAGTTGCTGCCCATTGGGAAACAACCACAGGGAAATAACCACAAACCAAGTGACACACAATGAATATGTCTTTGGGGCCCTTGAAGGTCTGGGGCCAAGCGGGCAGTTGCCTGCTTTGCTTGGTCCGTAATCCAGCCCAGAGTACACTATATTGCAGTGGCTGTTGGTCTACACTAGGCTGCTACTCAGAGCAGGACAGCACTGATACTTGAATTTAAATAATAAATCAAACGTGTTTCATTTCATTTTATTTATTTACTTACTTATTTGTATTACTCCAGATTAAGACAAAAAAAGAGTTTTTTTAAAACAATGGATGCTGCTGAGAAAAATTGGGCCCAATACCCAACGTAATTGGCAGCATTGCCAGTCATAGAAAATGAATCAAAAGCCCTCATTTTGGCAGTACTGAATGCTAATTGTGTGAATGAGGTTTAGGTTGAAGGGTGACCTGACACGTCATAGGAATAGACAGACAGCTACTACACCCAAATGCTGCATTTTGGTATTGATAGCTTTTTAAAAGTAAAAATTTAAATGATTGATGTTTAATGCAGTCCCAAGGTTTTTATAGACATATTTGTGCCAGTGAACAGACCGTGGTGATGCAAACCTCCCAGAAGCCCTCACTGCAGGCATCCTTCTTCTGTCTATTTTTGGAAACATCACAGTTTGGAAGAGATCATTTGAAGTTGTTCTGTAAAATGACGGCCTATTTTTTCTACATGTATTACAAAGAATTAAAAAATAAACAAATTTACAAAATAATTAAATGGAGATTTGCTTCCAATTACAAATAAATAAATATATACTTGTATTCACAAGTAAATTTCTATTTCCCTTATAGTTACTACCAACTTACATAGCTTTTTCCAGGATACTGCCAAACTACTTGTGATTGTATTGTAGATAGTAAAACCAAGGTCGACCCTTGACACAGTGGCTTCACTAAAATTGAAAAGGATTATTTCTAATCCAACACCTCCCTGGAGAAATGAGAAACAACTAAACAACTAAAGAGAACACAGTTGAACAGCAGGAAGAAGATCGTGAAACAATAAATTAATGGTCAATTATCTTCTGTGAACATGTGACTATTTACGACAAGGCAATTAAACATGCAAGACAAGAACACTTCACAAAATTGATACACAACAACTGAAACAACCCCAAAATCCTCTTTTCAACTACTGACTATTTAATTTACTCTGTTTTTAGCCTAACAGTATGCCTACCAACTCAATTTGTGAAGAATTTGCAGTTCACTTCAGTAATAAAATAGAAACTATTAGATCCAATTTATGTCAACCTATGAATCTTAAGTCCCCAACCTTTGTTTTTATGCAAGGAAACACTGGAGAAAGTAGTCCTGGTTGATGCTGAGATGCTTGGTAAAGTTATTTCCCAATTTAAACCCACATCCTATCAAAAAATAGTTTACAGCTTTTTTGATAAAGATTTACCTACCATTGTCAACTCTCTTCAGATGTGTTCCCCTACTACTTGTAGTAAATCCTCTTCTGAAGCGAAACAATTTGGATGCTTCACATCTTAATAACTACAGAGTAGTATCCAATCTACCATGTTTAAGTAAAATTTTAGACAAGCTTAATTCATTTATGAACTCCCACAATGCCTCTGAAAAATACCAATCTGGCATTCAGGCCAATCACAGCACTAATCAAGGTTGTATTTGATTTGGTAAATACAGAGAAACTACAGCTAAAATACTAAGAAAAATCCTCCGCATGAAAAGTTTTCCTCGACTGTCAGGGTACATCTTAAATACTGGGTAAGTTATTGTAGATGTTTTTACAATTTACTCAGTAATTCAGCTGAAACTGTAAAAGGAAGCCTTGTTTCCACAGTATTACCATATTCTTTGTAATAGATTATTCCCTTTTCCCATGCAATCAACACAAACACGTACCATATGTATTGTGCAACATTACCAAGTGTGCTGAAACAGAACTGTCAACATGGTAGTTACACTGTAAAAAAAATAAAAGAAGTGTTTTCTTGCACCAAGAAAAACAATAACTAAATAAATAATAATAAGGATGTGTGGGGCCGTAAAATCTGTTGAAAATGCAAAAATTGAAAGGTATTAGCCTTCAAGCTGCACTGATGTTACAATGCTGGCAGGCAGAGAAAAGAGAAAGGACCCAAATGCAGACAGAGGAGGCAGAACAATGACTTTAGTGACTGATTTAGTCAAGGCTTACTGGAAGGTACACTAGCAAGGCAGGCAGAGACAGTCAGCAACAAGTAAGGACCATGAGGCCTGGGGGCTGGACAGGTGCGGAATAAAAAAAACTCAGGTGTATGGCCTGGAGGTAGGGCAAAGTCCAAGCAGAAGGTCTCAGGTGGACGGCCTGAGGACTGGACAGAAGAGCAGAGTAGATTGGGGAGATGACCGGACATGCGGAGCAACCCAGGAGGTAGGCCACGAAGCCGAAACCCCCTGGAGGTCAGACTAGAGGCTGGCAGCGAAGACAGAAGCTCTCTGGAGTTGGTGCAGGATACCAGTAGCAAAGACAGAACCTCTGTGAAGGCCGGCGATGAAGGTGGAACCTCTCGAGAGGCCGTCACTGGTAACAGGCAGGAAGAGACAGGCAGCAACGGGTAAGACAGGCAGGCTGGTAACAGACAGGTAATCATCCAAACAGCAGGAAACAAAATGGCAGAAGCCAACATAGTAACTGGGACAAACTGACAAAGTTGACCCACTGTATTTTACCTGCCAAGCCAGTGGCTCCACACAATGAACCGTAGGTTCATCTTCAAAGTCTTCTTTGTTAATTTCCCCTGTATCTGTTGATGTCCTCTTTATAATTTCACTGTGTGAGCCCCATGCCCAGGTGTCTGTGGTGATTCACTTGATAGTGAATGTAACCATCGTGCAACAATCTGTTTTAGGCATCCCAGCAATCAGTAATCACTGCCAGGTCTAATATATTTGTGGATTATTGGGAGCAATTGCATCCTGGATCGATTTTTCACCAGTTTTGAGACAGGATGTCTATAGGACCTCTAAACTTCAAACATTCCCAAAACCTATGAGCATCTTCGCCAGGTGTGTCCACATCGACCAAGTCTGTACTAAAATTTAGAATAATGTTATGCTTAAAGGTACAGTTTACATTTTTAGTCATTTAGCAGACACTTTTATCCAAAGTGTCTTACATATGAGAACATTCACACGAAGGCGGTGCTTTGGGAGTAATTTGGGGTTCAGACACATGGCTGGGGGAAGCCGGGATTGAACCGCCAACCAATCAAAAATACATATTTTTCCTCTTACCTTTAGTGCTGTTTATCCATCTAGATTGTTTTGGTGTGAGTTGTCGTGTTTTGGAGATATCAGGTGTAGAGATGTCTGCATTTGTTTTTATATAATAGGACTATATGGCACTAAGCAAACCTCAACAATGTCTCTTTTTGAAATCATGACCTGGTTACTCAAGATAATCCACAGATTTTGTTGAGCAGTTTCATGTAGGGACTATTTTCTTTCTACCAGTAGTCCCTACATGAAACTCCTCAACAAAATCTGTGGATTATCATGAATAACCAGGTATTACCATCACCATGGAGGTTGATCAACAACACCTTAAGTGAGTCTAACCTTTTATAGATTATTCTAAATCATTTTGGGTGGACCATCCCTTTAAATCTATTAGGCTCTTATTTCCTGTCATATATAAGGTTACTATGTCGGCTGTTCATATTAAATGTAGCCAATGTTTCAAATAATGAGGTAAATGCATATAAAATGTTATCCCTTTAAGCAAAAAGCTCAGGCTTCAGACTGCTCTGAATAGTAGGTTTACAATGTTTTTTTCTACTTTACAGCCTGAATGACGTCTACTCGGTGATGCTTGCCTGTGATCTGCTCCAGGCACAGAGCGCACGTGACCATCCACCCGTTCAGTCTGTGTAAGTTTAGCGCTAAATGAAAGTGTGAAAATAGGTGTGGCTATACTCGGCTCAGGACTATCCATCCTTCTTCGCTTATCCAGGGCCGGGTCGTGGGTGCAGCAGTCTAAGCAGAGACGCCCAGACACTTCCTCCAGCTCTTCCAGGGGAATACTTCCCAGGCCAGCCAAGAGACTCCAGCGTGTCCTAGGTCTTCCCTGGGCCCTCCTCCTGGTTGGACATGCCCGGAACACCTCCCAGGGAGGCGTCCAGGAGGTATCCGGGACAGGTGCCCGAGCCACCTCGGCTGGCTCCTCACCCTCTCAGCTGGCTCCTCACCCTATCTCTAAGGGAGCACCCAGCCACCCTACGGAGGAAACTCATTGCGGCCACCTTGTCCTTTCGGTCATGAAGCTCATGACCATAGATCAACCAGCTCAGGACTACTACCGAAAGGACCACTAGTTGCATGGCGAACTGAAGCTACAATAACAGCAGTTACTTTAAAGCTATCTGTCCGTCAGGAAACTCAATAAATCACAGAGAGTTGAGGCAGAGCATTAAAGGACATCAGAGGGAAAACCAGATTAAAATACAGAGGGGCAAATAAGTATTTGATTCACTGCCGATTTTAAAAGTTTTCCCACTTAAAAGAATGGAGAAATCTGTAATTTTCATTGTAGGTACACACAACTGTTAGAGTCAGAATAAAAAATTAAAAACTATGATTTTAAAATAATTAATTTCCATTTTATTGCATGAAATAAGTATTTGATCACCTACCAACCAGCAAGAAATATGGCTCTCCAAGACCTGTTAGTTTGTCTTTAAGAAGCCCTCCTATCCTCCACTCATTACCTATAATAATAGCATCTGTTTGACCTCGTTACCTGTATAAAAGACACCTGTCCACACACCCAGGCAATCAGTCTCCAACCTCTCCACTATGAGCAAGACCAAAGAGCTGTCTAAGGACACTAGTGACAAAATTGTAGACCTGCACATGGCTGGGATGGGCTACAGGACAATAAGCAAACAGCTTGGTGAGATGGCAACAACTGTTAGCTCAATTAGAAAATGCAAGAAATTCAAGATGACTGGGGCTCCATGCCAGATCTCGCCTCATGGAGTAGCACTGACCCTGAGAAAGGTGAGGGATCAGCCTAGAACTACACGGGAGGATCCGGTCAATGACCTCAAGAGAGCTGGGACCACAGTCTCAACGGTTACCATTAGTAACACACTACACCGTCATGGATTAAACTCCTGCAGCACGTGCAAGGTCCCCCTGCTCAAGACAGCACATGTCCAAACCTGTCTGAAGTTTGCCAAAGAGCATCTGGATGATCCAGAGGAGGCATGGTAGAAGGTCATGTGGTCAGATGAGACCAAAATAGAATTTTGGTATAAACTCAACTCGCCGTGTTTAGAGGAAGAGGAAGGAGCAGTACAATCCCAAGAACACCATCCCGACCATGAAACGCGGGGGTGGAAACATCATGCTCTGGGAGTGCTTTTCTGCAAAGGGGACAGGACGACTGCACCGTATTGAGGGGAGAATGGATGTGGCAATGTATCGCGAGATTTGGGGTAACAACGTGCTTCACTCAGTAAGAGCAGTGAAGATGGGTCGTGGCTGGGCCCTCCAGCATGACAATGACCCCAAACACACAGCCAGGGCAACTAAGGCGTGGTTCTGTAAGAAGCATTTCAAGGTCCTGGAGTGGCCTAGTCAGTGTCCAGACCTCAACCCAGTAACAAACTAAATGTCCAGATGTTCTCTTATAAACAAGATCGCCTCACAACAGAACACTTCAACACAAGCAAACATCCTGCTTCAAATATCAACTTTCAACGACACATTAGTACAATTAGAATAAGCATCCGAACTGCTCAACTGCATCAACTGAGTCAGTCACACAGCCTCAGCCTTATCTAAAATAACAGTACAGTGAAAAACTATGGAAAAATAGAAGTAATAAAATGTCAGCTTTATGTTGGCTGAAACCATATGACGCCTTTTTGCTGGAACACACAATTCGTAATAACCTGTTTAGCTTCTTATTCTTTTAAAGAACTTCTTGGTCACAAACTTTGACACACACATACCCTGTTGCGATTTCAGTGTTTGCAGTAGGTAGAGGGGAAAAGGGAACCCAAACGCAGACTGCTCTGGTGAAGAGTGGAGTATTTATTAAGGTTTCCAGCAGGCAGATAACCAGGCTGGCAAACCAAAGTAGTCCAAAACCAACGGCAAAATCCAAAAACCTCAGCTGGGCAGACAATGACGAACTGACACAGAGACAGGGGAACGCACTTGGAAAGTGGGAGCCAACAGACACTGGTGAAAAAAATCAGAGGAATCAAGCGCAGGAAGCAAACCACAACACACAAAGCACCCCACTCAACCCAAAACCACAGCAGCCTCTGTCTGTGCAAAGCCAGAACTGGTTTGTTTCCATCTCAGTTATCAAATGCTATAGGTGTCTGGTGATAATCTCTTATCAAACTCTTTGTGTGTAAACAAACAGGAGTCAGTGACTTCCTTAATGTTCCGTCCTTTAATAAATTATCTAAATACTGGCTATCTGAATGGAAAATCAAACAATTTAGATGTAATTTGAAATGTAAGCAATGCAATCAGTATCAGCCTGAATAAAATCAAAAGACCCAAAATGTTAATTAGAAAAATGAAGAATGTGATTACTGTCTACCTGTATTGAAAACAAATTAATTAAATGTAATTGAAAAATAAAAAGCTAAACACTATTGAAATATATGTTGAAAATTAATCAAATCAGAAGTAACTCCAAAAACAGTGCCAGACTGAAGTTAATTATTGTGTATCTGTATTGAAAATGAAATAAGACAAATGTTTATTGGAATATAATCAATCTGAAAGTATCGATAATGTTTATCTGAATGAAAATCAACCAAGTGAATTGCAAATGAATTAACAAACAAAGCAATTAGTGGGAATCTGTATTGAAAATTAAACAATTATTATTGAAAACCGTCTTTAATGTGAGTGCCAACTTGTGTGGAATCAGGTTAGTTGTCTGCAGTTCTGAAGATGTACGTAATTCCACGGAGGTTTTAACGTAGAAGAATGTGTACAATTACTCAAGCGCTGTGGTTGGGCTCCACGAATGCAAAATAGCGTCATGAATGTTTCAAACAAGACAGCTTGACCTAGGGGGATCCCTTCTTTACTCAGTCTGTTTCAAATCTAAATATCTACATGGCCCTGCACCCCCCAGCCAGCTGATTTCTATGGTGCAGGCCAATCTTATTGAAATGCTTTATCAAATGCACTTTTTCTTTCCCCAGGTGTTTTAATAAAATTCAAAAAGGAAATACTCCTTGTGTGTGTTTACAACAACCCACTTAAAACATTTCACAGTATGAAATAGTCCTTTGTCCACATGCAGTATACTCTTTTTACTTAAAGTGTAGTTATAGACACAGATTTTACTCAATGTTTGCAAAAATCAGAACCCAAATTCCATTATGTAAACGTCTTTATTCAAATGTAGTAAATATAAATCAGTTGTTTAGAGAGCATGAACACAGATACACTTCTCAGTGCTCCAGGGAAAACAGCAACAATCCCCCATTCAGCAATGTACAACAAAAGATCCATTATTCAAAAGGCCACTAAGACGTAATGCATATCTCTTCGGATGTCAGTTTAAAAATATATTCCTTGACTGCATATTTCCTTGACTTTCTTAATTTACAAGCAACCCCTTCTCTCCTTCTTGACTCCACATTGAAAAGATGACCGCCAGATTACGTGGCAATCGACTAAAGTACCCACTGATTTCCTGTTATGACAGTTCAAACGTCATACATCAGAGATCAATACACACAAAACAGCTGTGAATTTCGGAAACGCACTGACACAACCAGCGTACGTATCAAGAGTCCAACTGGAATGGGCACTCCTACACAGGAACAAGGTTTCCGAAGCAGACACACATCTCCGAAATAAGACAAACTCAAAGTG
>WNGW01000121.1:13435-26308 GCA_011952105.1 Coreoperca whiteheadi
TCGTTCTCATCACGCTGATGTTCACATGTTCGTTCCTCTGATAAGTTTGGTTTTTATTATTTGATGCCATAAAAATGGGGTTTCACGTCATGATTGACAGCTGAGGCAGGGTGTGTGGGCAGGACCTCGATGCTGCAGCTCCACCCCCGATCACCACTGCGCAGACTCTGGCTCCAAATGACGTCACCAGCACAAGATGGCTTCTCCTGTATCCGAGGCGGAGAGGCGGCGTCCATTTTTATTTACAGCCTGTGGTCCACACTGACAAACTGGTTTCAGACCAGTAAGAATTAAAATATCTTTGTTTTTTAAAGAAATTCTACACAACAACATTCTTTTTATCATCGTGAATGTCCACATTTTTTAGTCCAGAGGTCATCGCTCTTTACTGACAACACATGCTGAGCTGTAGGTTATTGAGAAACAGCAAATAAGAGTTAAGGGCCAATCACAGAGAGCCTCTACAGCCACAGCAACTGGTGGCCCCGAGGAGCGCCGCTGCTCTCGCAGGCCAATAACCAGCCAGCCTCAGGAAAACTCCGGTCTGGCTGGCGATGCGTTCTGTGTGATCGGCCCTTAACTCGTGAACACGTCTCTTCACCAGGACACACAATGTGTTGATTCCACATTAACGTCTTCCACATCAAGGCAGGTAGCCTCACAGGGCCCCAACAGCCGACTGCTTATGACCAATACCAATAGTCGCTGCTGCTGTCGCAGGTGTGTCTGTGCTGACTGTCTCGGCAGGTGAGCCGGTGGAAGTGAAAATAGCCCCCATCAGTGACCAAGAAGAGAATACATGTTGCTGGCTGCCTCCCCGAGTGTCCGTCCAAACCGTCCTCAGGTCTTTTCAGGACAGTCAGTGTCTCTGAGGCGTGAGGGAGCGCAGGGCTCTGCTGGAGGACAGATTATGATGAAGAGACGAAGACGTGTGCTGAAGGTCAACGAGGCCCCGGGAGGTTTGACGGTCCATCCTGCGTCGTCTCAGATCCGTCCTCGCTGTCAGACGAGCGACGAACTCAACGTCTGTGCGTCTCGTACAGAAACCGACGCCTTGCATTTCTTTGTGTCTCAGAGGTCCTGGTTCAGGACTCCCAGGTCGTCGTAGTCCTGCAGGGTCTCAATGACTCTGAACTCTTCATGTGGCTCTGGACGCGGCTCCGTCCTTGTGTCCTTGTCTCTCCGATGCTCAGATCTTGTGATCCTGGAGATCCCTGCTCTCCAGGTGAAGCCAGGAAGTGATGTCACTGTGCGCTGCAGGTCCCGTTATGAGAGCTACCGACTCGGTTCTATCCGAAGACAAAGGGTCATTGGCGATGAAGAGGAGGCAGAGTTCCTCATCAGGAACGTCCAACACGCTGATGAAGGTGTCCACAGCTGTTCTGCTGCGACATGATAATGATGTCAGGACACAGCAGGCTGAGGGTCAGAGGTCAGGACACAGTTACATCACAGCCAGGTGTTGGGATTCAGGTAGGGTAGGTTTGGTCATTAAAATAAAATATCAAATACTATTTATGATTATTAATAAGGCACTTAATGTTATTAAATTATTAATATAGATCAATAATTACGGGGCACCACCTGGAATCCAGGAATTAATAACCAAACATGAAAACGTCTCAAAGGTAGCTGTCCACCTAAAATGTTAATAATTGAATTGGCACATTAATAATGGACAGTGAAGGATGAATCCGAGTGTTAGCTATCGCAACGAACTACTATCACAACAAATACGCACGATAACCACAGGCAACTGCTCTTTCAAATATACAATAATGTTAATTTAATCAGCCCGCGAAACTCCACAAGTGGGAGGTCCAAACAAAATGGCGGTCAGCCGGGTCTGGTCTTGTTATAATGGTTAGCTTAGCTGCTACCGCGTTATTTGAGCACCGTTTGGAGCGTGTAAATGTGCATGTAAAGATATGTGAGTTAGTGGAGGAGGAAAGATGGAGAGAACTCATACAAAGAAAGAAAAGATCTTGGCGCTGTGGCTGAGGGCGGTGTTATTCTTTCACGTACCGCAGCTGTGTTTACTGAGCTGGCTACAAACACGCTGTCAGCTCCACAGAGCAAGAAGCAAGAGATTCTCAGCACTGTGGGAGACGTAATAACTCACTTCATCCACAGTTATCCGACCAGACTTCGGTCTGCGTCTCATTACTGGACCTAAGCCTGATGAAGTCCTTTATTAGCTCCACAGAACAACAGCTAGCTGGTAGCTAACTGGACTAACACAACTAAAAACAGCACAACAGGTGGCGGCGCAGCGGCCGCGGTTTGCAACGTAAACAAACACAATTCACAACAATAAAGCTTCGATGAAATAACACACAGTTATAATATCTATACTCTGCCCAGACACAATTTAACCGCTTACTTGGGAGATCGCTGCGATCTAGTGGATCTAGCCAGTCCGTTTTAACCCAAGAGGGGATGCCGTGATCAGTGGCTCCGTAGATTAGCGGAGGGGATGCGCTGTAGTCGTCGGGGAAGGCGGCAGCATGTATTAGTTTTGAAGCTGTGTGTGTTATTTCATTCAGTTTATTTTTATTGGTGACTGACAGCATGGTGTAAAAACTAGTGGAGCAATATAACAACATGGGCTGGATAATGCTCGTGTACAGTAGTAACAAAAGATGAGGGGCAACGTAAAGGGAACGGAGTGTTCGTAGAACATGCAGACGTGAGCTTGTTGTCCAAGATATTTAAATTTCATGTTGCCATGAATGGAAATCTGACTGAGACTGGGGGCATTAAAGACCAGTTCTTTTGTTTTCTCAACATTAAGATGGAGAAGATTGTCTGTGCAGCAGTGTGTGAAATATGATATTATTGTGTCATGATAAGCAGCAATGGTAGTGTGATCATTCGGAGAGCCAAAATTGCAGTATCGACAGAATATTTATAATGTGTTGTACTAGGTGAAGGACTGATACAGTCATTTGTATAGAGTGTGTAGAGAAAGGGAGAGAGGACACAGCCTTGAGGAGCTCCAGTGTTAGTTATGATGGTACAACAGCATCCTCCGTCCCACGCCTGGCTTTATAGGCAAACTGATATTTGTCCAACTGCGGATTGACAGTTGACAGGATGGTGCCCAGGATCAGTTTTTCGTAACATTTGCTTACTATGGGTGTGAGAGCAACAGGTCTGTAATGGTTGAGCTCTAATGGGCGGGGTTTCTTCGGTAGAGGAATGATGGTGGAATTTTTCCATGGGGTGGGTCACCGTGCGGTACTATAGGACTCATGCATTATAGAATAGAAAACCAGGGAGGGAGAGTTCTATTGCACAAAGCCTGAGCACCCTGGCAGGGATGCCGTCGGCCCCATGGCCTTGCCAGTTTTACACCTACTCAGCTCCTGTCCAACATCCACCTCTTTGAAGGGAAGAGTTGTTGGTGGGTTTAAAAGGAGAGCGTTAAGTAGCTCATTGCAGACGGCTGAGTAGTCAGTGATGTCAGATCTAGAATAGAAGGTATTAAGACTCTTTGCAAAGGTTGGGGGATCGGTGATTGTGCTATGATCTGTTTCACATTCTGTACTGTCAGTATTTTTATTTTCTGGAAGGCTTGTTTTGCATTCATTGTGGAAAACTGCCTGGTCAGCCTTGTAATTTCTTGGAGGAGTTGGATGTGCTTCTCTCATCCTTCCCTGAAGATGGCACTCTTCTGGTGGTACTTGGGGACTTCAACATCCACCTTGGAAAGCCACAGGCTGCGGACTTCAACAACCTGGTTGCATCATTTGACCTCGAGCGGGTTTCCACATCCACAAACCACAAGTCTGGTAATCAACTAGATCTTATCTCCACACGGTACTGCTCCACTCCTCTTGAACACCGACAGCGCCACTGACGCTCTGTGTTCCACTCTTAAATCCTGCTTGGACAACTTCTGCCCTCTCACATCTAGACCAGCCCACACATCCCCGTCTGCCCCCTGGTTATCTGATGTTCTACGTGAGCATCGCGCCAGCCTCCGGTCAGCTGAGAGAAAATGGCATAAATCAAAAGATCCCGCTGACCTCTGTCTCTACCAGTCTCTCCTCTCTAATTTCTCAGCTGATGTCACCTCTGCAAAAACGGACTACTACCACTCTAAGATCAACAACTCACCTGACTCACGCACTCTCTTTAAAACCTTCGCTGCTCTCCTTTCTCCGCCTGCTCCCCCACCTTCATCGGATTTAACAGCTGATGACTTTGCGCCTTTCTTTGTCAAGAAAACAACCGCCATCAGCAGTCAGTCCTCTGTGCCGCCACCTGTTGACCTCGCATGCACCCCAGATATGTGTCTGCTCCCCTCTTTCTCTCTTCTATCTGAAGCTGACGTTTCCAAGGTCATTCATTCTAGCCACCCTACCACCTGCCCGCTGGATCCCATCCCCACCCATCTCCTTCAGGCCATCTCTCCGTCTGTTGTCCCGACTCTGACCCACATCATCAACTCCTCCCTCACCACTGGGTTGTTCCCCACAGCTTTCAAAGAAGCTGCATCACACCATTACTGAAGAAAGCCACTCTCAATCCGACACTATTAGAAAGCTACAGACCGGTTTCCCTCCTTCCCTTCATTGCCAAAGCTCTGGAACGAGCTGTTTTTAACCAGCTCTCCTCGTTTCTCACACAGAACAAACTCCTGGACCGCAACCAGTCTGGTTTCAAGAGCGGCCATTCCACGGAGACCGCGCTGCTCTCAGTTGTCAAGTCATCCGTACTTATCTTACTGGACCTGTCTGCGGCCTTTGACACAGTTAATCACCACGTCCTCCTGTCCTCTCTCAGTGCTATGAGTTTGTCTGGAATCGCGTAGCGATGGTTCAAATCGTACCTCTCGGGTCGGTCATTCAGAGTATCCTGGAGAGACGAGGTCTCGGAGTCCCAACATCTCAATACAGGGGTGCCGCAGGGCTCGGTGCTTGGTCCCCCACTCTTCTCCATCTACATGACATCCCTCGGCTCGGTCATTCAGAAGCATGGCTTTTCCTATCACTGCTATGCTGATGACACGCAGCTCCACGTTTCAACCTGATGATTCAGCTGTCTCTGCTTGCATCTCGGCATGCCTAAGTGACATCACGCTTTGGACGAAAGACCACCACCTGCGGCTGAACCTGGACAAAACGGAACTGCTTGTGATACCGGCCAACCCAAAGATTCACCACGACCTCTCCATTCAACTTGGCTCAACGACCGTTACTCCATCCAGCACGGCCAGAAACTTGGGGGTGGTAATTGATGATCAGCTAAACTTCAAAAGCCATGTCGCCAGCACCACCCGGTCCTGCAGATTCATCCTCTACAACATCAGGAAAATCAGACCTTTCCTATCGGAGCAGTCTACACAAGTCCTAGTCCAGGCTCTGGTCTTGTCCAAACTGGACTATTGCAATGCACTGCTGGCTGGACTCCCTGCTTGCACAACCAAACCTCTGCAGATGATCCAGAACGCGGCGGCAAGAGTGGTCTTCAATGATCCGCAGAGAGCGCCGTAACCCCTCTCTTCATTAGGTTACACTGGCTCCCTGCTGTCGCCCGCATCAAGTTCAAAGCGATGACAGCGAAGCGAACATATCTTTGCTTGTTCATACAGACCTATGCTCCTGCCAGATCCCTTCGCTCTGCAAACGAATGACGTCTGGTGGTACCATGCCAAAATGGAATAAAATCCCTATGGAGCACCTTTTCTGGATCCGTTCCACATAGGTGGAATGATCTGCTTGCTTCTACAAGATCAGCAGATTCTGTAGCCGCCTTTAAAAAGCTCCTGAAGACGCAGCTCTTCCACCAACACCTGACTGACCATCACTGACTTCTTCTTCCTTTCTACCTCTGCTCAAAAAAAACATTCATTCCTATCCTTAGCTTTGTATACTGTGCTGGGCTTTAACCAGACTCGTTTTTGATGCACTTATGCTTTTTGTTACCTTGTGTTGTTATATTACTTCCACTGTCTTCCTCATATGTAAGTCACTTTGTATAAAAGCATCTGCTAAATGACTAAGTGTATATGTAAATGTATTAGTAGTACTACTAGTAGTAGTAGTAGTAATAGTAGTAATAGTATTATTATTATTAGTACTAGTAGTAGTATAGTTTATTGTTAAAAGATCCCCATTAGCTGTCATCAAAGTGAGCTAGTCTTCCTGTAGTAGTAGTAGTAGTACTACCAGTAGTAGTATTAGTAGTATTACCAGTAGTAGTAGTAGTACTTATAGCAGTTGTAGCAGTTGTAGTAGTAGTAGTATTAGTAGTATTAGTGTTAGTACTAGTACTTATAGCAGTATTAGTAGTACTAGTACTATTAGTAGTAGTAGTACTTATAGCACAAGTAGTACAAGTAGTATTAGTACTTACAGCAGTTGTAGTATTGGTAGTAGTAGTAGTAGTAGTAGTAGTAGTATTAGTACTAGTATTGGTACTGGTACTTATAGCAGTATTAGCAGCAGTAATACTAGTAGTAGTAGTAGTGGTACTAGTACTTTTAGCAGTTGTAGTATTAGTACTAGTATTAGTACTAGTACTTATAGCAGTATGAGCAGCAGCAGTAGTAGTAGTAGTAGTACTAGTATTAGTACTTATAGCAGTACTAGTACTTATAGGAGTAGTAGTATAAGTACTAGTTTAAGTACTAGTTCTTATAGCAGTTTTAGTATTAGCAGCAGCAGTAATAGTAGTAGTATTACTAGTAGTACTAGTACTTATAGCAGTAGTAGTACTAGTAGTACTAGTATTAGTACTTATAGCAGTACTAGTACTTATAGCAGTAGTAGTATAAGTACTAGTATTAGCTCGTTGTTGTTGCTGTGTTTTCTGCTGAGAGAGAAACATTCAGACACAGATGTAGACACACGTGTCAGCTCTGGATTCATCTGCAGAGACTGACCTGAACACACCTCCGTCACCTGATCAGGTCAGCTGACTTCTATTGATCCACGATAAATATATGAAATATATAGAGAGGAAACAGGAGGTTTAATAACTTCTTTAGTCTCAGTTTCACTGCTGGAAACTGATTTTACATTAAACCACCTTACTTCCTTTGTTCCTTAGAGACGGTGATTGAGGGATAAATGTGCTAAAGAAACTTCTTTAAAACATAAAAACAACGAGCTTAAATATGTGAAGCCCGACAGGATCAATCAGCGACGGTTATTAATGAGCGATTTACAGACTTCATTCATATGTAAGTGGCGACCAGCAGCTGCTGATGTCATCAGTGACGGCGAGCAAAGAAACCAACTTGTTACCAGACACGTTACAGATGAGACTCCTCCTTTAATAAATCCACAGAGTCTCAGAGTTTTCTGACGGTTTATTGGTTAGAAAACGTTTCACTCAGTAAAATATAGAAGTCTAACAATCACACACCCGACGGCCCAGAATCCTTTACTCCACGGGGTTAAACTGCAGCTCAGACGCAGGCGGAAAACATGGATTTAGACCACATGGAGAGGAAGCAGAGTCCAGATCCACAGGCTAGACCAAACCTGATCAGGGTTTAGACCAGCAGAGTACCAGAGTACAGAGACCAGCAGAGAATCAGGGGTTCGGCCGGTCCAGCAGGTGGCAGCACTGAAGACTGCTGAGCTGAAAACACAGGAAGCAGATTGAAGCAGCAGCTGCTTTTCCTCCATCTGACAAACAGCTGCAGGACCAGGTCCAGGTCCAGGATCAGGTCCAGGTCCAGACCAAGGTCCAGGATCAGGTCCAGGATCAGTTACTGGGAACCAGAATCCTTCCTGGTTTAAAGAAAGAAGAGACGAGGACAGGGTCAATAACAAATCCAGACACCACATCATTAAAACTGGTCTGAACTGGTGTGAGACATGGTCATGGTTCAGGATCCTGCCTCAGTTACTGAAAACCAGAATCCGTCCTGGTTTAAAGAACTAGACAAAAGTGTGTACTGGTCTGAACTGGTTTAGAATCAGGTGCACTGGTCTGAACTGGTTTAGAATCAGGTGCACTGGTGTGAACTGGTTTAGGATCAGGTATACTGGTCTGACCTCGGGCCTTCCTCTTGTAGTAGATGAATCCAGCCAGAGATAAGATCAGACCCAGGATCAGTCCTGAGGCTCCGATGGCGATCTTGTTCCTCTCAGACTCAGGCATGGACGGGTCTGAGGACAGACAGGTAGAGAGGCAGACAGGTGAGCAGGCGGACAGACAGGTGAGCAGGCAGACAGACAGGTGAGCCGGCAGACAGACAGACAGACAGGTAAACAGGTGAACAGGCAGACAGGTGAACAGAGAGACAGGTGAGCAGGCAGACAGGTGAACAGGCAGGTGAACAGACAGACAGGCAGGTGAACAGGCAGACAGAAAGACAGACAGACAGGCAGGCAGACAGGTGAGCAGACAGACAGGAGAGCAGGCAGACAGGTGAACAGACAGACAGGTGAGCAGGCAGACAGGTAGGCAGACAGACGGACAGGTGAGCAGACAGACAGACAGGTGAGCAGACAGACAGGCGAGCAGACAGACAGGTGAGCAGGTGAGCAGACAGACAGGTGAGCAGGCGGACAGGTAGGCAGACAGACGGACAGGTGAGTAGACAGACAGGTGAGCAGGCAGACAGACAGGTGAGCAGGCAGACAGACAGGTGAGCAGGCGGACAGGTGAGCAGGCAGACAGATGAGCAGGTGAGCAGGCGGACAGACAGGTGAGCAGGCAGACAGACAGGTGAGCAGGCAGACAGGTGAGCAGGCAGACAGACAGGTGAGCAGGTAGACAGGCGAGCAGACAGACAGACAGACAGGTGAGCAGACAGACAGGTGAGCAGGCGGACAGACAGACAGGCGAGCAGGCAGACAGACAGACAGGCGAGCAGACAGACAGACAGGTGAGCAGGTGATCAGCCAGACAGACAGACAGCCAGACAGACAGGTGAGCAGACGGACAGGTGAGCAGACGGACAGACAGGTGAGCAGGCGGACAGGTGAGCAGACGGACAGGTGCTTACCCCAGTCAGTAACCAGAGGCTCTCTCAGGCTGGCGTGCTCCACCACACAGGAGATCTTCTCTCCAGACCTGCTTCAACACAAAGCAACACATCAGACTGTCCCGCTTACTGAGAGACCTGGACCTGGACCTGGACCCGGACTCACCTGGGCGTGTACTCCAGGTGAGAGTGGATCTGGTAGTACCAATCCCCGTCTGCCAGCTCATCAGTGGAAGTGACATCAGAGGTGACTTCCTGTCCGTCTCTGAGCCAGCGGACTCTGATCTGTTGGGGGTAGAAGTCGAAGACGCTGCAGACCAACATGGACGGATGTTTACCAGCAGGGGGCGTCTCCGAGCGCAGCCTGACGTAGGGCTCAGCTGGAACACAGAGAGGGTTCACATTAGAGCTGAGCTGATTCCTCGAGGTACTCGAATTCAGAATCAGTTGCCTCGAAGCTTCGCTTGGTCCATTTAATTCCACACGGTCCTGTTGCAAAAAGCCAGTTTCTGTGTGAGGACTCGGAGTGTGGCAGGTGGGTAAAGTAATAAAAGCAGCCTAAACCTGCGGGCGGATGACAGATAAATCATTCATGTGTTCAACTCTCATTTCACGGTAAAACGCGTCGTTCTGTAACTCATTTCAGGATCACAGACCGCAGTGTGACAGAAAGAGAGCGGCGTCATCACGAGTCACCTCATTTAGTCCCTGGCTGGTTTTAAATGAAGACAAACGTGCGTCGAGCTTCAGGACGCCACGCTGAACATTAGAGTCTGCGTGTCAGCTGAAGAGATGCGAGCGACTCGCTGGAGCAGCCAGCATGATGGAGGCTGCACAGGCATCATCTTCTTGTGACCTGTGTGTGGAATGTTTAACGGGACTTTATATATACTTGATATCTCTTAAATACACAATTCAAACGTTAATAAAAGCCAAGGCAACAGACAGCAGAGCGAGCTGTAGCTGCGTGACGCTTTCATTGACCCGTGTCGTTTAAATCTCACACTTTAATCATGTTTAGAGCTCCTCTAAAGCACTTAAACTAATGAGTTGTTTTGTCTTATTTTCTCTCGTATATTTAGGGTTGCTCGCTAATAAAGAAAAAGTACTCGTCCAATTACTCGATGAAACGATAAAATACTCGATTACTAAACTAATCGATAGCTGCAGCCCTAGTTCATATTAATGCTATCAGTACCAGGTCATAGAGCACCTGCTGCATCAGGCTGTGATGTCACTGCTACAGACAGGTAACACACACCTGACCTGAGCTCTGATCAGCTGACCTGAGGGGTTTTTTTCTCTCCAAACTTTATTTAGAACAATTACAAATTACAAATTCAAGTAGGAATCTTGATTAATATTCTACAAAGTAGAATTTGCAAGGCAGTGTCAGCAACAAATGATAGATACAGTGATAAACCAAACTATAACATTAAATTAAAAAAAAAAATTACATATATACAACTGAATACAAACAGGTACATGTAGTGAGCAGACCATGTATATATATATACATATCCATATTTACCCATACACACATTCATGCATATATACATATATATACATACCCACACATATAAACATACTTATACACTCAGACAATGCAAGGCATCTTCAGAGCTACATCAAGGCATCGCAGATCCATATCTTATACTGTTGTACCTATTACAGTTGCAGCAGAGCCAGTTAGTTGGACAACTCTCTTTTCTTGTGATCAAAACACCAGAAATTGTGCTCCAGGTCTCAGGTCTGGTTCAAAGCTGTCTATATATAATTTAATTTTAATTTTAATTTAATGTTATAGTTTGGTTTATCACTGTATCTATCATTTGTTGTTGACACTGCCTTGCAAATTCTACTTTGTAGAATACTGATCAAGATTCCTACTTGAATTTGTAATTTGTAATTGTTCTAAATAAAGTTTGAAAAAAAAAAAAAAAAAAAAAACACCTGCCCTGAGCTCTGCTCTCTGAGGACCAGGTCTCAGGTCTGGTTCAAAGCTCTTCCATCCCACTTTATTGTTCTGGTCATGTGACCTCTGCGTTGGGGAGGAGGGTCTCATGTCCCCCCCCCGATGATCCCCGTCCCTCCTTATGGAAGCCCTTCCAGCCCTCCCTCTGTTTCAGGGTGTTAAACATTAGAAAGTGTCAGCTTCTGCAGGAGGAAACTCCTCGCTGAGACTAAATCTGATCCTGTAAACCTTCCGTTTGTTGAAGAGTGTGGATGACCAGCAGGGGGAGACGCAGAGTCACTACATGTTCTGTTCCTGCGCTGCAGCAGAGCTGAAGGTCCTCATGAACACATGAGGAGAGAGACAGGAAGCTGCTCATCCATCACAGCAGTGATGTCAGTAAGCTGGGATCATTCGATAACCCTGCTGCTCGATGGGATCAGATTCCCAAAAGTAGTTCAGATAAAGTGGGAGGCTGAGAATTTCTTTCGAGGTTTCCAAACTGCCTGTTAAACTGTCTGAATCCCAAAAACAGATTCTTCATTACTGGAAGATGGTATTTACCCACAATTCTACACCACATGGCGCCACCTTGTGGAACAACAGGGTGATAACATTAAATAGAAAAACACTTGGTTTGATAAGGGAATCATTATCATCTAAAACTAAAACTAAATTCAATATTCAAAGTTCTGTAAGAGAGTATAATAAGGTATGGAAAGCAATACCAACAGCCCTACTAAATAGGTTACAAAACCATCTACGTTTTTCTAAAAGTCAAATACATTAAATACCTAAACTGCAAAAAATGCAACAATAATTGTATCAGCAAAATTTTCATTATGATAATCAAATATCAAAAAAGTCCATCAAATTCCTGAAACGGCCTATAAAACCCCCTAACCCTATATAAAGGTGAATCTCCTGAAATCAGAGAAATGCAATCCAAAATGTTTCCTGGATATGACCCAGCAGCAGCAGCAGCAGCAGTTTGCTTTTCTCTTGTCCAGTGATAAAAAGATTCTGGTAAGATGTCTCGACCTGGCTGGACACAAACATGCAGAGAATCACACGATTAAAGTGAGAGCAAATTCTGTTTGGTAAAGGAACTCTTTACAATTTACAACCTGATCATAGTTTGGGGTAAATATCCGTCAATGTAAAAGGCAAAACTAAACTCCCTCCTTAGTGCTGTTTAAGGCTGAGCTGAGGGAAGACTTTGCTTCTTTGAACGATTTATTCCCTTCCTGTGTGAACATGCCTTATGGACTGTAATGCCTCTGCCTAATTTACTTTATTCCTTTATTATTATATTCTCTTCTACTGCACTAAGTTCTGCACTTTAGTCTCCCCACGAGAGAGTCTGTAGATTGTGTTTTGTAAAGATTTGTGTTCTAATAAAAAAATAAAGTAAGCTGTGACCAGCTGCAGCAGCACAGCTTCACCACCAGGAGGCGACAGACACCTCAGTATGTCAGCTGGAGACTGAGAGATGCTCTCAGGATCAATAATCAGCTGATTTCCCTCCGTCAGCTCAAACTGGGCCAATAAACAGACGTCATCCAGTCAGTGTGAACGAGTGAATCTGAATCAGTGACCTGGAGCTGTTGGACGAGACACGGACACAAACTCACCGGACTTAGGCAGAATGTTGCTGTACCAGATCCCAATGTTGTGTTCGCAGTACCGTCTCCTTCTGAGCTCTCAGCCCAGCCATCTGTGCAGCTTGTGAAGGGTCGTTGTTCCAGTAGTCAGCCTGCTTCAGCCCGTACTCAGTGTATCCAACAAACCTCCCCTCACTGCTGCTGAACCTGGCGATCTCCACTTTGTTGTAATATTGAGACCTGATGTACTCGATGTCCTTCAGATCAGTGGAGTTAAACTCACAGCGGTCCACTGAATAATACCGAAATCCATCTGAAGACAAACAGGATCAGTGTATTGATCAGTGATCAGGTATTGATCCCAG
>WNGW01000122.1:0-40251 GCA_011952105.1 Coreoperca whiteheadi
TTATTTTTATTTATTTTTTTTTTTTATGAATACAAGCCGTTGATTAATTAATTTTAGTGCATGGGGGGGGGGGGTTGGATTTAAAGGGGGCGGGGAATCAATCAATCAAACTCGGATCAAAAAGTGACAGGTGGTGTTCCATATAATGTCTCTCACAGACACACCCCGGCTCACACCTGAGTCTCATTCCACCTGAGTGCCCAATTAGCTAACGAGGGGGCGTGGTCCCCGCGGTTACTGGGCCCGCACACCTGTCACCGCGGTGACGTCATCGCTTGTGCCACGTTCACCTCCCGCAAATAAAACCTTCTAACAAACGCTTTGTTTTAATCAAAAAGATGCGGCACAAAGATGGAACAAAGCAAATAAAGTGAGATATGTGTTTAACAACGAGCCATTAGTTGGGAGGACTGGGTCCGCAGGTCGAAATAGAAAGGAGGGGAAGGTTATCACAAGAATAACGACTGGGCATTCTGGCTTAAACAGTTTGCTTTACGTCATTGGAAACATAATGATGGGAAATGTTTTAGTGCATTGTCAGAGGTACGTCTTACAGAGAGATGTTTTAAAGAAGGCACTGAGGGAAAATGGAGACGAACATATTGGTCATATTCTTAAAACGGGGTGGAAACTTCTCATGGAGTATTTAGGATCAACAAGACTAATGACTAGAATTTCAGTATTATAATCTTTTTTTTTTTCAAGTTTTGTTTGTTAATATCATATAGATTCATTTGTTTGTTTGGTTTTGTAATTTGGGTGTGTATATAGATCATTAGTCCATACTCCAGATCAGTGGGTGGCGGTAATGCACCCGACAGTTGTTTGCCAACCGCCAATGAAAACAAAAGAAGAAAAAGAACGCTTTGTTTTATGCTCAGTCTGTTAGGCACCTGTTAAGGTGGCAAAGACACAAACAAGATCCGCGTCTTGCCGTGTTCAGGACGGACACATGACGCAGGCAGCGCAGCGGGATGCCCTGTGACGAAGCTCTTTAATGACAGCGACACTGCTGCTCTTACATTCACATTCAGCCTTTTAGCCCGCGCTTTGATCCCAAGGCGCAGCATCGGGGGCCCTGTGGGGTTCGGTGTCCTGCTCAGGGAGACTTGAACACGTGGCTGGGGATCAGGCCGCCCCGTTGTACACTTCAACGATCTTATTCAAACGTCCTTCTTTCGCTTGAGCAGCTGTACGCTAACTGTTGCTGCTGTCGGAAACAACTCGAGCTCCTCTGGACATACAGCTCAACCTGATGCCCTTTCTCCGCAGCGGCTACACATGAGCATCCGCACGCCGTCGCTTTGCTTTTAGCTTGCTGGCCCTGATGAACTGTCACCAGCACACCTGCCGCGAGTCCACGAGGGCCACGTTACGCGCTCTGCGTCCTGGCGAGACGAGCTCTGAGTTGCTCTCCGAAGACGTCCTCGTCCTGTGAATGAGAAAAGGAAACGTCACACTGGTCCGGCGTGACTCATCGCATTCACTGCTAATGCTACAAATCCCATAATGCTCTACTGTTGTTTTAGCGTGTCAATCAATTCTATTTTCTTAGTTATATAGCCCAACATCGCATTTTGCCTCAAAGGCCTTTACAATCTGTACGACCCCCTCTGTCCTCGGACCCTCGATTCCATTGAGCAAAAGCTCACGAAGAGCAGCAGAGGACGGATCCCCCTCCAGGACGGACAGGCAAGAAAACATAGCACATACAATTATGTTCAAAAGTGTGTGATGTAAAACATGAGGGGACATAAGCAGGACCCGAGCAGGTCGCCATGGAAACACCTGCTGAAAGCGAGAGAGAAGAAGTCGAGTTAGCAACATGCATTTATGGGATGAGAGGTGTAGCGTGACTGAGGGACGGTTGGATGGACATACGGGCTCTTTTCCTACTTCCTGTCGGTGCACGTGCCGCAGTGATCCAGCCTCAAAGGGACGGAAGCACGGACTAACGTTTTTGAAATGTTACGTGGAGGAAGACATTTTCTTCATCCAAGCCCTCGGCCTGTCTTTATTCACAGGCGCTTTCCCACGGTCTCTTAACGTACCTGTAACACCTCCGAGTTTCCTCACAGAGGTGCTGGGGGCCCAGACACAAGTCCACTTCTTCTTTTCCTTTGGGCTGCTCCCTTTCAGGGGTCGCCACAGCGAATCATGCGCCTCCATCTAACCCTGTCCTCTGCATCCTCTTCACTCACACCAATTAACTTCATGTCCTCTCTCTCTACATCCAAAAATCTCCTCTTTGGTCTTCCTCTAGACCTCCTGTCTGGCAGCTCCAACCTCAGCATCCTTCTACCAATATATTCAAAGTCTCTCCTCTGAACAGGAGCCAGAGTCTTCAGCTATCAAGCTCCTCTCCTGTGGAATCAGATCCCAGTTTGGGTTCGGGAGGCAGACAGCATCTCCACATTTAAGAGTAGACTAAAGACTTTCCTCTCTGATAAAGCTTATAGTTAGGGCTGGCTCAGGTGAGTCCTGAACCATCCCTTAGTTATGCTGCTATAGGCCTAGACTGCCGGGGGACTTCCCAGGATGCACCTCTCTCCTCCTCTCCCTCTCCTTCTGTATGCATTCTCATCCCATAAATGCATGTTACGAACTCGACTTCTTCTCTCTCCTGTACCTCATACCCTGTGTACAACCCATACCTTTAGAACCCTTTATTCCAAAAGTGCCTCTCCATATCCTCAGTGCCCCCCACCGTTTCCATTGTTAGTCCCCATACCCCAAGTACCTCCTTCATATCATGAGTACCCTCCATACAAAAAACCCCCGAAAGAATTAAAACAATTAGAGGTTGAAATCAGGACTCACCCAGCAGGGTCTCCGAGTGTCAGCAAGCAGTCACCAGCCAATCAGATCACAGTAGCTGTTGTTGATGTGGTCAGAGTGGGGTTTGGAAAACAGATTCTGACATCCGGGTTCATGCTGTGGACAAACAAAACTCTGATAAAATAGTCTGTTTCACTTTGTAAAGAGTGCTGACATGCTCTGTTCGCTCACAGTTAGCAATGATAGTACTCACTCAGTTCATCTGCCGTCCCACCAAAATCTACAGCACCAAACAGTCCAACGGGGGAAGGTAAACTTCATCAGACACCTGCGTTAGAGGCCTTCACAGGTCACAACCTTTGTTTCTTGTCTGTCTTGTTTGTTGTTGTTCGTCTGTAGCCATCCACGGAGCGGACCAGTCTCTCTCTCCTCCACACCTGCAATCACTCACCTGCGCTCCGCCTACCTGCACACCTGCAGCTCATCTCGGCTCATCACCACCTCCTGCAGTATTTAAACACCGGCTCAACCTTCCAGTCTTCGCCAGATCGTACCGTCTCCTTCGTGGTACTTACGTTGGGCTCTTCCCTCCTGAACTACTTATGAATATTGTCGAGTGTTATTTCGTAGCAACTAATCGTATCCTCTGTCTCCACATCCAGAAATCCTCCCGTCTGCCTCGTCCACCTGCCGGTCTCGCTCCGTGGATTCTCCTATCACCTCTTGCCTGCATGCCTCGTTCCACCCGGCTCCTGCAACTCCTCCTGGAACTTCGTTCTCCTACCGCCTACGTCGTGTCCAGCCTTGTATTTTGGGTCCAACCTAAAACTACCTTAATCATAACAGAACGATCTGGACAGACATGGACCCAGCAGGCTTGGAAACCGACGCAGTCACCATCCACGATCCGGTTTCCAATCAAGGACGATTACTAGGACAACACGAACAATTACTGCAGGCACTAATGGATGGTAACCAGGTCTTGAACCACCAAATGCTTCGCTTGACTAGCCAAATTGAAAGATTAACTTCTCTCTCCTTCCCAGCCAGTGCCGGATCCCCTGGGCTGCCTGGGCCGGTCTGTCCTTCTACCCCGGCCGCTTCACCAGTTACTCAGCCATCGTCCCGGGAATCGTACGCTCCAGACCCCGAACCTTTCTCTGGGGATTTGGGCAAATGCCGGAGGTTCCTATTTCAATGCTCGCTAGTGTTTCATCAGCGTCCCCTGACTTTTCCCTCTGACTTGGCTAAAATCCATTACTAACTTGCATGGGTTCATCGGCACTACTGGGTACAGTAGTGCCGATGAACCCATGCAAGTTAGTCGGGCCCATCTCTCCCAGGCCGAACGATCCCGCAGGATCACGGCGGGCGAGTGCATTTATTGCGGTCAATCAGGTCATTCCCGGACATCTTGCCCTGTGCGCCCAAAAGACCGGGCTCACCAGTAAAGGTGGGGATACTGGTGAGCCGGTCCAAGGACCAACCCTTCTTCAAACCCCGCACATTGACCAAAGCCATCCTGATGCATAACCTTAAGAATTGTTCCCTCATGGCCCTCATCGATTCTGGGGCCGATGACAATTTCTTAGATCAGGAGGTAGCAGCCCAG
The DNA here is from genome assembly GCA_011952105.1 of Coreoperca whiteheadi. Lineage (NCBI taxonomy): Eukaryota > Metazoa > Chordata > Actinopteri > Centrarchiformes > Sinipercidae > Coreoperca > Coreoperca whiteheadi. Next base: position 4,391 of record WNGW01000122.1, read on the forward strand.
CATGGATTCCCCCTGGAACCACTTCCTACGCCCCTCATCACGAATGCCCTCGACGGACGTTTGCAAGCCAGGTTAACTCATCGGACCATTCCTCTATCCCTAGTCGTTTCTGGAAACCATCGGGAACTTATCCAGCTTAACATTCTTTCGTCCCCTAACACACCTCTAGTCATGGGCCTGTCCTGGCTCAAAATGCATAATCCCCACATCAATTGGGAGTCTGGCAGAGTCGTTAGCTGGAGTTCACATTGCCATTCAGTCTGCCTTCAGTCGGCTGTCCCTCCAGCTGGAGCCACTCCTAGTCCTCCTGTCGAACCACCCCCCAATCTATCTTCCATTCCCACGGAATATCGCGACCTAGAGGAAGTCTTCCGCAAGGACCTGGCACTATCTCTGCCACCTCATCGTCCCTACGATTGTGGGATTGATCTTCTTCCTGGAGCTCCACTGCCCACCAGCAGGTTGTATAACCTCTCACGGCCGGAGAGGGAATCTATGGAACAATACATTAAAGACTCCCTAGAGGCCAGATTAATCCGCCCCTCTTCCTCACCTGTAGGGGCTGGGTTTTTCTTTGTGGCCAAGAAAACCGTTAAAAACAAGTATCCTCTGCCTCTCATTAACTCTGCTTTCGAGCCCCTTCAGGGGGCCACCATCTTTACCAAGTTGGACCTCCGAAATGCTTACCACTTGGTCCGAATCAAGGAAGGTGACGAATGGAAGACAGCCTTCGACACACCCCTGGGCCACTTCGAGTACCGGGTCATGCCGTTCCGGCTCACTAAGGCCCGGCGGTCTTCCAGGCCCTGGTCAACGACGTGCTCAGGGACTTCCTAGACCGTTTCGTCTTCGTATATTTAGATGACATCCTCATCTATTCTAAAGACCTAACCGACCACGTTTCTCACGTCCGCCAGGGTTTCTAAAGGCTCCTTCTCCTCAAGGCGGAGAAGTGCCAGTTCCACGCCGAAACCACCGTTTTTTTGGGTTACATCATCGGGAACGGGCAGGTGAAGGCGGACCCGGAGAAAATCAAGGCTGTGGCTGACTGGCCCGAACCCGTCTCCAGAAAGCAGCTTCAGCGATTCTTGGGGTTTGCGAACTTTTATCGGCGGTTCATCCGGGATTACAGCAAGGTGGCTACACCCCTGACCCAACTTACCTCCCCGAGCATTCCATTTACCTGGTCTCCGACGGCACGTAAAGCATTCACGACCCTGAAAGACCTGTTCACATCCGCTCCCATTCTGACCCAGCCTGACACCTCTCGCCAGTTTGTGGTCGAGGTCGACGCCTCGGACACGGGGGTAGGGGCTGTATTATCCCAACGTTCCAGCACCGACCATAAACTCCATCCCTGTGCTTTTTTTTCCAGGCGTCTTACTTCAGTGGAACGGAACTACGACGTAGGGAACCGGGAGTTATTGGCGGTCAAATTAGCACTGGAGGAATGGAGACATTGGCTGGAGGGCTCAGAACAACCCTTTATCGTCTGGACAGACCATAAGAATCTCGCCTACATCCAGTCCGCCAAGCGACTGAATTCTCGCCAGACACGTTGGGCCCTGTTTTTTGGGAGATTCAACTTCACCCTCACTTACCGTCCCGGATCTCAAAACACCAAGCCGGACGCCCTCTCTCGACTGCATACCGTGGAAGAAGCTGCTTCCGCCTCGGAACCCATCCTTCCGGCCAGGAGTATGGTGGCTAGAATTACCTGGGAGATCGAAAGGACCATCAGGGAGGCTCAGCGGGATCAGCCTGACCCAGGTAACGGTCCACCTAACCGCTTGTTTGTTCCTGACTCAGCTCGCTCCCAGGTACTTCAATGGGTCCATACCGGTCGCTTTGCCTGCCACCCTGGTATGGGGCGGACACTATCTCTACTCAGACTCCACTTCTGGTGGCCCACCATGAAGGCCGACACACGAGCATTCGTCGCAGCCTGTACTACATGCGCCCGAGCCAAGGCCTCTCACCGCGCCCCCGCTGGTCTACTCCATCCGCTTCCAGTGCCCGGGCGTCCCTGGTCGCACATCGCCCTCGACTTCGTTACCGGTCTGCCTCCATCCCAAGGTAATACAGTCATCCTTACCATAGTCGAGCGATTCTCCAAGGCTGTTCACTTTGTTGGTCTTCCCAAGTTGCCCTCGGCATTGGAAACTGCTGAGCTACTAACCCTCCACGTCTTCCGCCTGCATGGTGTCCCCCTGGATATCGTGTCGTATATTCACTGTCGACTTTTCTGATCAATCAGAGCAACGATGTATCCAGAGTGAATTCAGCTGTCAGCCTGTAACGGAGTGCTGTCATGACCTGAGCCCACCTAGGAAACACACTGTTCTCACTGCCCGCCTGCAGGGGTCACTGTGACACAGCCTCATATTAATGTTTGTTCAATCAATCAGTTTTATTTCTGGTAACTTTATGTAGGTAAAACTGTGTTCTGATTGGCGGATTCTGCGGCGTTACAGATGTATCAAAGATGGAGGAAAAACACACGAGACCCGGTGATGCAGAAGCTGTTTATTGCAGAGAAAGAATCAGTAACAAGCTGTGGTCGAAGGCAGGACATGAACTCACAGTAGTTTCACTGACATCATTGATGTTGTCGCAGACAGGAACAACAGAGGATCCCCATCGAGCTGCTGGTTCTGTCTTTAATGGGATTGGTTACATTTTACTGTACTGATGTTCATGCTGGTTGGCTGAATGGGTATGAAAAGAAAGAAAGCGATTCTCGTCCAGATGTTGAAGACGTTCATTTATCTACCGAAATCCTTCACCAACTTCTCCCTCGCAGCTGGTGTTAAGTTCAGGCTCCCGCCGACCACCACGAATCCCTGCACACACACACAGGTGGTATCGGGTGGTACCAGTTACTATCAGGCGGTATCAGGTAGTATCAGGCGGTATCAGGCGGTATCAGGTAGTATCATTTAGTATCAGTTAGTACCAGGTCGTAGCAGATGGTATCAGTTAGTACCAGTTAGTACCAGGTAGCATCAGGTAGTATTAGGTGGTATTAGGTAGTACCAGGTAGCATCAGGTAGCATCAGGTGGTATTAGGTGGTATTAGGTAGTATTAGGTACTATCAGGTGTTATCAGGTAGTATTAGGTAGTATCAGGTAGCATCAGGTGGTATCAGGTATCTTCCTTTCTACCTCTGCTCAAAAAAAACAACCTTCCCATCCTTAGCTTTGTATACTGTGCTAGGCTTTAATCAGACTCGTTTTTTGATGCATTTATGCTTTTTGTTACCTTGTGTTGTTATATTGCTTCCATTGTCTTCCCCATATGTAAGTCGCTTTGGATAAAAGCATCTGCTAGATGACTAAATGTAAATGTAGGTAGTATCAGGTAGTACCAGTTAGTATCAGATGGTATCAGGTAGCATCATGTAGTATGAGGTAGTACTATTACTACCAGGTAGCATCAGGTAGTAGTTAGTACTAGGTAGCATCAGGTGGTAGCAGATGGTACCAGGTAGTACCAGTTAGTTCTATGTTAGTAGTTAGTAGGTCTGCAGATCCAGTCACACCACACATATCTCAGCTGGTTTATCGTTATGGACTTATAATAGTATTTATTGTAATGAAGTAGATGGACTCACATCATGGTAGTCGATCTTCCCCTGAATGAAACCCATTCCTTCGGGCAGAGGAATCAGTGCTCCTTTACTAAACCAGCCTACACGCACAGGGAGGGAACGTTCAGTCCAGTTTAAAACACTGTAAAATAATTTACTACGTGCATGACACAATAATAATACAACTAACGTAGTTCACATCCGTCTGTCGGGAGTCAGGAGTCGGTGTCACCAGCTGATAGGGTTCCTCCTCTCACCTGTACAGCTGTTTATCCATCCACACTGTGTTGGCGTGAGTTTCTGTCCGGTTCTGTCTTTTAGTTCACACTTAGCCTCATGCTAACGTCAGTATGTACTAGGTTTAGTTTTATCAACATTAAGTCAAACACACGCTAGTTCTATCATAGAGATGAACTGTTTCTGAATATTTAAAGTCTCCGGTGGAACGATCACATACTGTTAGTTAACTGACAGAGCTAACGTTAGCATGTTAATATCTGTAATGTTGACATATCTGCCCCGACTCTTGAGCTAAATGCTGTTTAATAATTATGAAAACTGAGAAGACTTCCATTTACATTTCACAAAAGACACCTGGACTTACAAAACATGATGTTTATAATGAAACAAAATCACCAAATACGGTCGGGTAGCTTAACCTGATGTTTCCCGCTCTTCTACAAGAATGCAGATAGAAATGACAACACGGATTCACAGTTAACTTTAAAGCATCATTTGGCCCGAAAATGTCGGTTTTTCTAAATGTATATGTTGTTTATTCAGACTGTTGAATCACCATCAGATGTCCAAGAGGAGATCACCGTGCTCACCGTGCAGGAAGTCTCTCAGCTTATCGGTCAGCTTCGCGTTCAGAGGTTTCACCTGCACAGAAGCACAGAACACAGCATCATTACTGTTACGACAGACAGACAGTATTAAATTTGACAGTATAGTATCAATTTTATTTAAAAGAACCACTCTATTTACCCCTAAAGTAGGAGCATAGACATAATAAAGACAACGTTTAGCTTCTCATACTGCGCCCTTACAATCATTAGCTGCCCATCCACCACATTTTTAACTTTATAGGATATTGGCATGAAATTCTTTTGGAAGAGAACAGCCACTCCTCCACTAGTTGTACTTATGGCTCAGTACAATTTCACCTTCCCATTCCTTCTTCCATTCAAGTTCATTAGCACAGTCACTATGAGTTTCCTGTTTCAACATCACATCAATTTTCTTTTGTTTTATCAATTGAAAAAGAGTCGCCCTTTTATTCACATCCCTTGCTCCATTTAAGTTCAACCTGCCTACTTTACTTCTACTCATAGTAGGAGGGAAAAGCGTCTGTACAGGACAACAAACACCAAGAAGAAAAAAACAAAGAAATAATTCAAGCCTTCTCAAATTCTTCATTGAGCATATTGAGCAAAAATGATAGCCTTAGTACCGCGTTTATCTTATTATTAGACTCGATTGGCTTCTGTCAGTGTGTACATTAACTCACTCACTGTTTTGGCCACACCCTCGACCTTGTTCTGGTATACGCATTGAAATTGAACATCTAACAGTCTTTCCACAGAATCCTTCACTATCAGACCATTATTTAATAACTTTTGAACTCCTATTACTGGAGTACACACCAACAGTCAAATACTACTACACTAGATGTCTATCTGATAGTGCTGTAGCTAAATTTAAGGAAGAAATTCCATCTGAATTTAACTCAATGCTATGTCTTAACATAACAGAGGACTCTTATGCAAATTTCAGTCCGTCCCAAATTGATCATCTTGTTGATAGTGCTGCAGGTTCACTGCAAACGACACTTGATTCTGTTGCTCCTCTTAAAAAGAAGATAATAAAACAAAAAACAGTAGCTCCATGGTATAACGCTGAAACCCGAAAAATTAAAACAAACATCACGAAAACTTGAAAGGAAATGGCGTTCCAACTATCTAGGAGAATCTTGTTTAGCCTGGCAAGATAGTCTTAAAATATATAAGAAGGCCCTCCGTAATGCCAGAGCAGCCTACTACTCATCACTAATAGAGGAAAATAAGAACAACCCCAGGTTTCTTTTCAGCTCTGTAGCCGGGCTGACAGAGAGCCACAGCTCCATTGAGCCATGTATTCCTGTAGCCCTCAGCAGTAACGACTTCATGAGCTTCTTTAATGATAAAATTTTGACTATTAGAGACAAAATTAATCATGTCCTGCCCTCAGCTGGTGCCGACCGATTTTCAAGCATAGAGGCGTTGGAGGGAGCTGTGAAACCTGATGTGTCTAAGCCTTCGACCTGTCTCTTAGACCCAATTCCAACTAGGCTGCTTAAAGATGTTTTACCATTAGTTAGCACGTCTTTTGTAGATATGATCAATCTGTCTTTACTGACAGGTTATGTACCTCAGTCTTTTAAAGTAGCTGTTATTAAACCTCTCCTTATAAAGCCCACTCTCGATCCAGGGGTATTAGCCAACTATAGACCTATATCTAACCTTCCCTTTATCTCTAAGATCCTTGAAAAAACTGTTGCTAATCAGTCATGTGACTTTCTAAATAACAATAGTATATTTGAGGATTTCCAGTCAGGTTTTAGAGTGCATCATAGCACAGAAACAGCACTGGTGAAAATTACAAATGACCTTTTAATTGCATCAGACAATGGACTTGTCTCTGTACTTGTCTTCTTAGATCTTAGTGCTGCATTCGATACCATTGACCATCAAATTCTATTACAGAGACTGGAACATTTAATTGGAATTACGCGTTAAGCTGGTTTAAATGCTATCTATCAGACCGATCTCAGTTTGTTTATGTTAACGATGAATCATCCGAGCACACAAAAGTTAGTCAGAGTTCCGCAAGGTTCTGTGCTTGGACCACTTCTATTCACTTTATATATGCTTCCTTTGGGCAATATTATTAGAAAACACTCCATAAAGTTTAATTGTTATGCAGATGATACCTAATTATATTTATCAATTAAGCCGGATGAAACTGATCAGTTAGTTAAACTTCAATCATGCCTTAAGGACATAAAAACCTGGATGACCAGAAATTTTCTGATGTTAAACTCGGACAAAACTGAAGTTATTGTACTTGGCCCCGAACGCCTCCGAGACTCACTGTCGGCAGATATAATTGGCACTGCCCTGGCCTCCAGCACCTCTGTGAGGAACCTCAGAGTTATCTTTGATCAGGATCTATACTTCAACTCCCACATGAAGCAAACTTCAAGGACTGCCTTTTTTCACCTACGTAACATTGCAAAAATCAGGCACTTCCTGTCTCAAAATGATGCAGAAAAATTAATCCATGCATTTGTTACTTCAAGGCTGGATTACTGCTATTTCATATTATCAGGCAGCCCGAAAAAGTCCCTTAAGATTCTCCAGTTGATTCAGAATGCTGCAGCACATGTACTGACAGGAACTAGGAAAAGAGATCATATTTCTCCAATATTATCTTCTCTGCACTGGCTCCCTGTGAAATCCAGAATAGAATTTAAAATCCTTCTCCTCACCTATAAAGCTCTTAATGGTCAGGCACCGTCGTATCTTACAGAACTCATAGTGCCTTATTACCCCACTAGAACACTGCACTCTCAGAATTCAGGGTTACTTGTGGTTCCTAGAGTCTCCAAAAGTAGAATGGGAGCCAGAGCCTTCAGCTATCAAGCTCCTCTCCTGTGGAATCCGATCCCAGTTCGGGTTCGGGAGGCAGACACCATCTCCACATTTAAGAGTAGGTTAAAGACTTTTCTCTTTGAAAAAGCTTATAGTTAGGGCTGGCTGAGGTGAACCTGAACCATCCCTTAGTTATGCTGCTATAGGCCTAGACTGTCGGGGGACTTCCCATGATGCACCTCTCTCTCTTCACCTCTCTCCTCCTCTCCATCCGTATGCATTCTCATCCCATAAATGCATGTCACTAACTTGACTTCTTCCCTCTCCCGGAGTATTGTGCTTTGTCGTCCGTCTCTTCTTTCTTACTGTCACTTTCAGCAGGTATTTCAGTGTCCGGAGATGTATCTGGATCGGTGACTATGGCGACCTGCTGGGGCAGTGCTGCTTTGTCTATGGTGCAGGGGACGAGTGGCTCGGGTCCTGCTCGTTGGGCTCCATTTGGAGCTGCTCGGTTGTCCATCTGGACCCATCATCTTCCCTTATGTTTTACCACCTATACATTTCTAACATAATAATATATATATATATATATACAACAATTATAGTTTTGATGCTATGAATCTGTTCTGTACTTACGACATCTATTGCATGTCTGTCTGTCCTGGGAGAGGGATCCCTCCTCTGTTGCTCTTCCTGAGGTTTCTATCCCCTGTTAAAATCGAATCGAGGCTCTAAGGACAGAGAGTGTCGTATGTTACAGATTGTGAAGCCCTTTGAGGCAAATGTGATTTGTGATATTGGGCTGAATAAATACAATTGAATTGAATTGAATTGATTTAAATATTTAGTTTGATTTTATGCAATATTTTATTTAAACTGAAGATTTCCTGATCTGTGAAACCACCCTCCCCTGTATCCTTCATCAGCCTTTTCACTGAGTCCCAGAACCTCTGCCTGTCGAGAAGAAGCTTTCTTCTTTCACCCCTTTTATTCCTTTAGTGTTCTGTAGAAATGTCTTTATCTTCTCCAGAGTGGAAGCACTTCTTCCTGACCTCCTCCCAGCAACAGAACAGTCTGAAAACTAACTCTCACTTGCCGGAGCCATGCGTCAAAGTATCCTTGAGCAAGATACTGAACCCCAAAATGCTCCCGAAGCTGCCCCTTCGGTTCATGAATGTTCTCATATGTAAGTAGCTTTGGATAAAAGCGTCTGCTAAATGACTAAATGTAAATGTTTTCCTGTACTGGTTCAATGTTTCCTTGACCATTTGAATCAGTATTTCTGACCACATTTGCCACAATACTGCCCCCATCTGTTACCACAGTATTCACATCCACCCTCTCCGCAGCAGGTCTGGGATCAGCGCTCGTGCAGTCCTTTGCTACATTACCCTGAGCTGCCTCTGTAGTTCTTTATCTGGGCATGCCCCAATAATGTGACCTTCCTTCCCACAACCGAAACACTTCATCATACTTGAGGTCGCATAGATCACATAATCAAAGTTATCAACTTTGATAACTTGAACTTCATAACCAGGCTCAGTTCTTCATTGTCATTATGCAGAATCATATACACATGCCGTCTAAAAGACACCACATGCTGCAAACTAGGAGAGTTCCACCACATTAGGACCTTTGTAATGTTAGACATGATTTTTCCGTGTCTGCACAGCTATACTGCAAGACGTTTTTGATTACCCGGACTATAAAGGGGACGCGGCGGCCCGACTCCTGCACCTCCGCCAGGGGCCGAGAAGCATCGCTGAGTTTTCAGTAGAATTCAAGATCCTGGCTGCTTGCACGTGATGGAATGAGGCGGCACTTGCAAGCGTCTTTTTAAACAGGCTAAATGAAGGTTCGAAGGATGAGCTAGCAGCTCAGGATGAACCTACTGACTTGAATGCTCTTGTCTCCCTAGCAATCAGGATGGACAACCGCCTGCAACAGCGGCGCAAGGCGAGGTCCCTCGGGGGGTTCTCGGAGGGATCCTCAATCGAGATCACCTGCAAGGGGTTCCAGTGCCAGGCGCTGCGGCAGCTTCAGTTCCCAAGGTCTGCAGCTTCAGTTCCCGCATCCAGAACTGCATATGCAGCTTGACTGGGTTCACGTATCCTCAACGGAGAGGGCTCGGAGGCACCAGATGGCTGAGTGCTTTTCCTGCGGAGAGGCGGATCACCTGGTTAACTGCTGCACGGCCAAAAGAGAGGGCTCACGGTAACTGTGGGGGTTACGGTGAGCCAGGCCCACACTCTTTCCCCACCTAAACCTCACACTCATTTGCCTGCTATTATTCACTTCTGGCAGGTGTCTCTCTCTCTCCAAGCACTGGTGGATTCCGGAGCCGAAGACAGTTTTTTGGACACTAAGATAGCTAGGGATCACAGGATACCATGTGAAATACTCAGTGAGCTGCTAGAGGTTAATGCACTGGACGGGAGAATGCTAGCCCACATTACCCACTGCACAGCTCCCATCACCTTAAGGCTGTTAGGCAACCATTGTGAACAGCTTCAGTTAAACCTCATCTCATCTCCCCACTCACCTGTCATTCTCGGACATCCCTGGTTGGAACGTTACAATCCTTACAATCGACTGGACCCAAGGTAGGATACTCCATTGGAGCAACCATTGTCATGCTACTTGTCTAACTTCTGCTCTGTCCCCAGCCAGTTCCCTTTCTCCATGCGCTCCGGAGCCCCCAGATCTATCAAAGGTACCCTCGGACTATCACGACCTAGGAGAGGTGTTCAGCAAGAGCCGCCGAACACCTCTGTTCACCCTGTCACTTCCCCCTCACAGACCCCATGACTGCGCCATTGACCATCTGCCGGGCTCTTCGCTTCCAGTCAGCAGGCTCTACAGTCTGTCGTGTCCCGAGAGATCGGCCATGAAAGTGGAGAAGCAATTTAGCAGCTGAAGCCTACATGAACTGTAAGTGTGTTTGATTCGTGTCTTGTTGTAAGTTTAGTGCAGTTTTATTTTTGTTAGAGACTGCCGGTTTCACCGGCGTTGTTGGTGACGTGGCATTATTGCATAATAAGATTTAGTATCGATTGGTCTTGTGGCTTGTTTCCGGGTCACGGGAGGCGTGTCCTGCTGAATACAATCACTGACAACAGACAGGTACTTAAGTTTGTATGGCCCCGCGGCAGTGAAGTGAAGACCATCGACTCTACCTGCATGTGACTCCACCCAGCAGGGACTCAACCACAGGGCACTTGACTTTTGCACTTTCTTGGACTAATTGTTTGCACTTCTTTTTGATCCCTTATTGCTATTATATTTGTCTTGCATTTTCCTTCTGCTCTTGCACAATGTGTTTTCTAATCCCAACTGTCATTTCAACACAACGAACATCTGTTTCATGCCAAAGGCAACGCAATGTTCATAATCTGCATGTTGTACCACTGTCCAAAACTGCCCCTTTTACTTTCCCAATAGGCTTGTGGAACTCCCAGTCTGCGGTGAACAAAGCTGATGTCATCACGGCTTTTGTTAATCATTCTGGTCTTTCAATTGTAGCACTTGCTGAACGTGGATCAAACCTGAGGATTCTGCCACTCCCGCAGCCCTTTCCCATAATCACACTTTCTCCCAGAGTCTTCGCATCCCAAGAAGGGGTGGTGGAACTGGCCTGCTTATCCCTGATGACTGGAAGTTCAAACAGTGAACATCCTTGTGTTACAACAGCTCCTTCGAGTTTCATTCAATTCAATTCAATTCAATTTTATTTATATAGCCCAGTATCACAAATCACATTTGCCTCAAAGGGCTTCACAATCTGTAACATACGACACCCTCTGTCCTTAGACCCTTGATTTGATGAAGGAAAAACTACCCAAAATAAACCCTTTCAACAGGGGAAAAAATGATAGAAACCTCAGGAAGAGCAACAGATCCCTCTCCCAGGATGGACAGACATGCAATAGATGTCGTAAGTACAGAATAGATTCATAGCATAAAAATCATAACATATTCAGTTATGATGGCAATGGCAAAATTGTTGTGTGTATATAATTATGTTGAAAAGTGTGGGATGTAAAACATAAGGGAAGATGATGGGTCCAGACGGACAGCCGAGCAGCTCCAGGTGGAGCCCAACGAGCAGGACCCGAGCCACTCGTCCCCTGCACCATAGACACAGCAGCACTGCCCCAGCAGGTCGCCATAGTCACAGACCCAGATACATCTCCGGACAGTGAAATACCTGCTGAAAGTGACAGTAAACAGTGACAGTCATGCTGCTACTATCACCCATCCTGTTAAAGGTCACTTCGTAGTCATCTATTGCCCCCCAGGTCAGCTTGGTCATTTCTTGGAGGAGTTGGATGTGTTTCTTTCATCCTTCTCTGAAGATGGCACTCCTTTGGTGGTACTTGGGGACTTCAACATCCACCTTGGAAAGCCACAGGCTGCAGACTTCAACAACCTGGCGGCATCATTTGACCTCGAGCAGGTTTCCACATCAGCAACCCACAAGTCTGTTAATCAATTAGATCTTATCTACACATTGTAGTGCTTCACTCATCACTCTCAGGTCACCCCGCTGCACGCGTCAGATCATTTCTTTGTCACTCTCGACCTCGACCTAACTCCTCCAGACGCTGCAAGTGTTCTACTGCTGGTCACCTTCCGACGCAACCTGCGTACGCTGGCTCCCTCGCGCTTTTCCTTTGCTGTCTCTTTGGCGCTCCATCCCTCTGAGCAGCTCTCTCTCTTGAACACCGACAGCGCCACTGACGCTCTGTGTTCCACTCTTAAATCCTGCCTGGACAACTTCTGCCCTCTAACATCTAGTCCAGCCCACACATCCTCGTCTGCCCCCTGGTTATCTGAGGTTCTACGTGAGCATCGCGCCAGCCTCCGGTCAGCTGACAGAAAATGACGTAAATCAAAAGATCCCGCTGACCTCTGTCTCTACCAGTCTCTCTCTAATTTCTCAGCTGATGTCACCTCTGCAAAAACGGACTACTACCGCTCTAAGATCAACAACTCACCTGACTCACACACTCTCTTTAAAACCTTCACTGCTCTCCTTTCTCCGCCTGCTCCCCCACCTTCATCGGATTTAACAGCTGATGACTCTGCGTCTTCCTTTGTCAATAAAACAACCACCATTAGCAGTCAATTCTCTGCACCGCCACCTGTCAACCTCGCATGCATCCCAGATACGTGTCTGCTCCCCTCGTCCTCTCGTCTATCTGAAGCTGATGTTTCCAAGGTCATTCATTCTAACCACCCTACCACCTGCCCGCTGGATCCCATCCCCACCCATCTCTCCATCTGTTGTCCCTGCTCTGACCCACATCATCAACTCCTCCCTCACCACTGGGTCGTTCCCCACAACTTTCAAAGAAGCCCGCATCACAGCGTTACTGAAGAAAGCCACTCTCAATCCGACACTATTAGAAAGCTACAGACCGGTTTCCCTCCTTCCCTTCATTGCCAAAGCTCTGGAACGAGTTGTTTTCAACCAGCTCTCCTTCTTTCCCACACAGAACAATCTCCTGGACCGCAACCAGTCTGGTTTCAAGAGCGACCATTCCACGGAGACCACACTGCTCTCAGTTGTCAAAGCCCTGAGACTGGCAAAGGCGACATCCAAGTCATCCGTAGTTATCTTACTGGACCTGTCTGCGGCCTTTGACACAGTTAATCACCACGTCCTCCTGCCCTCTCTCAGTGCTATGGGTGTCTCTGGAATCGCGTTGCGATGGTTCAAATCGTACCTCTCTGGTCGGTCATTCAGAGTATCCTGGAGAGACGAGGTCTCGGAGTCCCAACATCTCAATACAGGGGTGCCGCAGGGCTCGGTGCTTGGTCCGTTACTCTTCTCCATCTACATGACATCCCTCGGCTCAGTCATTCAGAAGCATGGCTTTTCCTATCACTGCTATGGGGTTGACACGCAGCTCCACTTGACGTTTCAACCTGACGATTCTGACGAACTGTTTCTGCTCGCATCTCGGCATGCCTGAGTGACTTGGACGAAAGACCATCACATGCAGCTGAACCTGGACAAAACGGAACTCCTTGTGATCCCGGCCAACCCAAAGACTCACCACGACCTCTCCATTCAACTAGGCTCATCGAACGTTACTCTGTCCAGCACGGTCGGAAACTTGGGGCTGGTAAATGATGATCAACTCTTCATCATATGTAAGTCGATTTGGATAAAAGCGTCTGCTAAATGACTAAATGTAAATGTACATCAGGGACTCTCAGCTGGGATCATACGCCGCTCCTCCTCCCCAGTAGGCGCGGGCTTCTTCTTCATGGGTAAGAAAGATGGAACACTACGACCATGCATTGACTACCGTGGTCTAAACCTCATCACCGCCAAGAACAGGTACCCACTTCCACTACTCAATTCAGCTTTTGAACTCGTTATTCTCTTGGCCGGTTGCACCAGAGGCATCGCCAGGACGTGTCATTGACCACGAGGCCATTTGCTACCACTGCTTTTACTTTATCGATGCTGTCTCAAAATAGCACCACAGCGCTGTTCATGAGAGACGCGGCCATGATGCTCTCACTTCCCACCACATCTGGCACCGCTGGACTCCACTGCTCCACCGAGCCATGCATCTCCACCAGCACTTTAACACCATGCCGTCTACTCAGCTCAGCAATGGCTGAAGATGCCGGTACTGCCATCTGGCCAGACAACGCAGCAGCAGCGGATCACAACTGGTTTTCTCACAATATTCTTCCCACAAAGTATCTCATAAACCAAAAGATAGAAGAGTTAGAAAACACTCACACGCTCTGATAAAAGCGCACTCACTCAAACACGCTGCAACTTACTCACACGATCCTCAGACGCCCGCACATGCGCACAGACAGAGAGAGACAGACAGGCGGCTGGAGGGAGAGACAGACAGGTAGAGAGGCAGGTTCTTACCATAGCGTCTCTGATGTTATTTTTAGTGATGATTTTACAGCTGAAAAGATAAGAACAAGTTCAGCTTTGTGAGTGTGTCTGTGTGTGTGTGTGTGTGTGTGTGTGTGTGTGTGTGTGGGTGGGTGGGTATTACTAATGTTGTGGGGACATAAATCTGTTTATCAGTCACATTGAGAGGACTTGCCTTCCTTATGGGGACAAAATGCAAGTCCCCATAACGTAAATCATTACATTTTTACGATGACAACTTGGTTTAAGGTTAGAGTAAGGGCAAGGTTAGGTTTAGGCTAGCGTAAGGGTCAGGTTTGATCTAATTGTGGTTATGGTTAGGGTTAGGGTAAGTCTCCAGGGAATGAATGTAAGTCAATGTAATATCCCCAAAAGTGATGGAAACACAACATGTGTGTTTGACTGTGTGTGTGTGTGTGTGTGTGTGTGCTGACCTGACGTTGTCTGAAGGTAGAGTCAGATAGTTTCCTTTGATAGCGACCTTCATATTAACCGTACACATCTGGAGGAGAAAGAGACAGTTTGATTATTTAGTTGCAGAAGAAATACTTTCACCTGATTGGCTGCGTGGGAGGATAGTCCCGCCCACCTGGTGGCTTGTCTGTTGGTCTGCAGGCTGGTCCTGGGTCAGTCTGATCAGTGACTGCCAGGTCGGTGAGGTGCTAATACACTGTAGACTCACAGCATTACAGGGCGGGAATATCAATCAATCAACCAACCAGATTTGGTCTGTTATTCGTCAGCCTGGTGAAGACAGTTTGTCTTCCTGCTGTTCTGAGGACAGTGACGTTTGTAACAGAAGTTTGTGTGGACTGAATAAAAAGTCGTCTCGGCCTGATGAAGTCAGCAGAACCAGCGAGGTGACCTCAGCTGTCAATCATGCTGTGACACCCCCTTTTATAGCATCAAATAATTAATTTAAACCAAACTTGTCAGAAAAAACCTTAACAAACATAGGCATGATCAGAACTGACAGAAACATGTATTTGTCGTGTACTTTGAGTTTTTAGTCATGTCCCATCTGCTAACATGGAGGGGGCGGGGCTTATGACTTGTACTGCAGCCAGCCACCAGGGGGTGACCCAGGTGTTCTGGCTTCACCTCTGGGGAGCTGACATGTCTTCCATCTTTATATGCAGTCTGTGGCTGTGTCCCTCCAGTCTCTCTACCTTCAGGAGGCAGATTCACCTTGCACGGATGCGTCTGATCATTAAAAGATCCATAAAGGTTTCTCATTGAAAATCATGTTTTGTTATTACACAATTGAGAGGGCAACAGTAGAAATACGGCATTCATGTGACAGAGTATCTACCAGGATGACGCCGCATTGCAGCAGAAGTTGAGTGTGGCTCAACTTTTTCGAGGGTTCTGACCTCATTCAGACGAATGAGAGGGCTGTGTGGGGGTCTGGTTGTGTTTGTGTTTACCGCTGACACAGAGAGGAACTGCTTCGGGTCCTTTCCCCCTGCGAGCCCTCGGACTCTGGCTCTGGCATTGACGGTGATTCCATCCTTCTGACTGATGCTGAAGCTGGGTGCCTCTGTGACTTCCAGTTCACAAGAGAGAGGACTGCGCACCTGTAACGGTTGCTATGGAAACACAGCATTAGTATTAACAGTAGAGGAGGACCAGCAACAGTAAAACTAGCAACACTGTCTCGTAGAAACTCAACGTTCATAATCATTTCATTTGTTTTACCAGTTATGTTATTCCTGCCTGGATAATTTTCCCTGCAGTGTTTCCATAGATTCTATTTCTCACATTTATGTACTGCACTCGAGTCAGAGATCAGAGGTCAGCGCCGGAGTCCCACCTGTTGTTAGGTTTTGGTTCATGTTCAGAAAAGATGGTTGTCTTGGTTCTGTATTGTTTTGTACTTCAAGTCAGCGTCCACTTGTTTAATATTTAACCATAAAGACCTCCAACTTTCCTGGACCTGAACCGGGAGCTGAGGCTGCAAACAGGCAGGGAAACTGAACCAGGATTTAGTGTCAGGAGACAATATTGTAGAAAAAAGACGTTGTCAGCTGGATAAAAGGTGCACAAAAACGTGGCCTTAAATTTCTCCAAAAATAATATTTGCTGTTGCAAAAAATCTGACATCAAAAAGTTTTTGCAGAGGGAACATGTATGGAGAAAACAGAAGAGGGCCCAGAACGCCTCCTTGAGGAACAACAAATGTCCGTGACACAAAATCAACTAAACTAACAACATCCTTTATAAACTGCTT
This sequence comes from Coreoperca whiteheadi, assembly GCA_011952105.1. NCBI lineage: Eukaryota > Metazoa > Chordata > Actinopteri > Centrarchiformes > Sinipercidae > Coreoperca > Coreoperca whiteheadi. The sequence continues at coordinate 20,756 of WNGW01000122.1, forward strand.
ACTAGAAATGAAGAGGGGATAATACCCTAACATCACATGTCCTCTGACGACCTCTTCTGATTACTTCTTTTCTAATAGAAACTGTTTGTTGCTTTTGTTCTTACCCTAAAGACCTGCAGAGTTCTCAGAGCAGCCTTCCCAGCTCCGGTCACCTGGAAAGAGGAACAGAGGTTTTATTTAACAAAAATATTTTATACAGTCAAAAACATTACAGGTTGGGACTTTCAGAGTAAAAGTTTGGAGTGGTCGAGCTGTGTTGCTCATGTTGGTGAATCACGTCAGATTGTGGTGGTTTGTTGGGTGTTTTTTGGCCGTTCCCACCTGTTTAGAAAGAGCCATGGCTCCTGTGCTGAAGAGCGACATCATGGCGCTGTTGAAGAAGAACTCCGAGACGCCCACATAAGCCATCAGGTTACTTTCTGATAACCGGATCGCTACCTTTTCGCTACCTTTTCTTATGGAAGCAGCATCAATAGACCCGCCCTGAGTGAACACCTGACCCTGAAACACACACAGAGGTCAGTTTATTACTGTATGGATTATAAACAGTGAGGTTAATAACGAAGCTGCACACTTTCGTCTCCTGGTGTGTTCAGCATCAGCATGAGCGGGTTGTTTCTCACTTTGAAAGGAACATCGAGGCTGCTGGAGGTCACTGCAACGTCTCCGCTCAGAGAGTAGTCGATGTTGATGCCGAGGCCTTCGTACAGAGTCTTCGTCATGGTAACACTCTCCAACATGGAGTTAACTTTAGGAACAACATACGTCTGAACAGCTGGACAGATCTGCAGACAGACAGACAGACTGTGTGGGCGTCTCCAGATGCTGTATCAGACAGTGGGGTGGTTTAATAAAGACACTCAGCCAATCACATCACTGGTCTTGTCGCTCTGAAACAACATGTTTGTTCTTTGAAGAGTTTCCATGGATTCATCATCATCATTTAGTTGTGTGTGAGATTGTGGTGTGTTACGCTTGTAGCGGCTTATCAGACTTCACATAGCTCCCTCTGGAGACACCAAATGCTTTATGCTACTTTTAAACAGGTGCAGCAGAACTCCCCAACACCTGGAAAATCAGTGGAGTTCAACTTGAATGTAAATTTAGTTCCACCTCAGTTTTACTTTTTCTGTCATTTGAAGGAGATATATTCAGTTTTCTGTGGACCTCAGTGGGCATCTGAACATTCCACCTGCACAGGTAAGTGTGACATTAAAGTGGCAGGGCTAAATAAACAGGTAAACTCTCACTAATAGCTGTTTAGGTATATTGGATAGTGTCTGTAAATGCATCACTAACGTTCTACTTTAATTGGCTAATGTGTTCATATAGTAAAAGTAGCTCAGGACGAACTGCTGCTTCCTGGGTGCTCAGGTGGGTCACCGCACGCTCATGCTGGGTCTTGCCTAAGCTTAGCCTAGCTCAGGTAAACTGCCACGAAATTTAGGCCTGATGGCAAGAAACAAGTCTAGCCCACAGCCGCTTGTTCACACTGAGGTGTGAACTGAAACTCAGGCCTGACCCGGAACCAAAGCAGCTTTCAGTTAACCCCAACTTTAAAGGCTGTGATTGCCTGTGAGGCGCAGGACTACGCATGAAACCCCGGCGCATGACTCTGTCACCGTGGTTATAAAAGCCAGCGACGCCCGAACCGTCATGTTCATTCCACAGGAAATTAATTTGCGGCAGGACAGCTCAACTCTCTCTGGTTACTGTAACGCCACGTTACCTCAACAGACACTCTCACGTGAGTTGAATTGCCCCTAGGAAGGACATGGCATGCTCGCTGGCTCAAGTTAACAGACTGTCAGTGTCCATTGAAACACGTTCCCTGGCCGTTCACCCCGAGCGACTTGCCTGCAGAAGAAGCCAGCCAGCTCATTACGAGCTTTGCTGCTTTAAGGAAGTGCCATAGCCAAAGAGCCAGAGAGCTAGAGCCCGCGCCCTTCTTCCTCCGACATCGGAGAGGTCACTGACGTCAACCCAACATTCAAACGGACTGACTACGATCGCTTGAACGAAGCAATCCCAAAGTAAGAGACTACATTGCGTCTGGCCAGAGTTAGATATTATAACTGTGTTTTATTTCATTGAACCTTAATTGCTGTGGATTGTGCTTGCTTATGTTAAAGCACACGGACGTGTTAAAGTTCAGTGAGCTAACTGTTAGCCATAGCTCTGTGGACCTAATGACCACACCTTATCAGACTAAGGGTGCTTTCATTTGGTCCGAATCGAGGGCAAACAATTATACATTGTAGCATTTTTTGGTTCCTTTTCACACCACACTGATTGCTTTGGTTCGAACCAGTTGAAACGAACCAAAATGCAGTCACATGGCAACATCCACATCACTTATTGGCCGTGGCGTATTTCCTAAACTGCTTTTCGATTGTTGAGAATTTATGTGCGGGAAGATTCCAACAGAAGAGGAAAAGCCACCAAACAACACGAAGAAAACTATGGAGAGACGACTGCGTGGGCTGCTTTTGTCCCCGCCCATGATCTTATACATTGGTTGTACACACCACAATATGCAAACAATACATTTCTATAATGAAGCGGCTTGAAAACAATGTTCTAATGCAAACGGCGAGCGCACATCGCGCATCACTTCAAGCGGAGTCGTGCATTAATTCTTCTTAACTCTGACATGCTCATCTTCCAAAAATAAGACTACGGCAGCTAGTTTAGTCCAAAAATGATCAGTATTTTTTGCAGTTGGGTCGGTTCGAGGTCGGATCACGTTCTCACCACAAACGAACCGCTCCAGAGTTCGTTTGAAAGCGTACCAAGACCACCTCTTCACGGAGGTCTCGGTACTCTGGTTTGGTCCACTTTTGGTGCGACTGCTTCACACCTGAGCAAACGAACCGCACCAAAGGGGCAAATGAACTCTAGTACGATTCAACCGAACTAAATGAGGCAGGTGTGAAAGCACCCTAAATCCAGTAAGAAGATGCAGATTAAAGTCTGGTTGGATTACTGTGATGAAGCGAGTTATTACGCCTCCCGCAGCGGCATATTTCCTGCTTCTCTGTGTGTTAGAAGTTCGCGTTCTTGTACCGACCACGCCGGTAACTGTAGCCATAGCCCCGTGGAGCCAATAGCGGGTTATATATGTTGCCAGCTCAGTGAACATAATCTGATTGACGTGAGTCTGAACTGTGGTGCTCTGAGATATAAGAAGGCTGTCGCTCTCAGCCACAGCACTACAGATCTCTTGTTTCTCTTTCTGTCCTTCTCTGTTCTCCACTAACTAACATATCTTTACATGCCCCAAACGGGTCTGATCACGTGGTAGCATAGCATAGCATAGCTAAGCTAGGCTGTGCGTTATTTAAAGGAACTGACCGCCCTGTAATTATTGATCTATATTAATAACTTAATAACATGAAGTGCCTCATTAATATTTATAAATAATATTTGATATTTTCTGTTAATAACCAAACTTGGCCTACCTGAATCCTAACATTTAGCTGACCTCTGCCCTTGTACTTTAAATTATTACGCATGTTGTTAGAGTCTGAACCAGCACACTGAACATGCAGTTATTAGATTTAGTTTTTACAAACAGACTCTTGCAGACTGCCGTGCGACGAGTTGGCCACTGTCCAGGGTGTACCCCGCCTAAGGCCCAAAGTTACTGGGATAGGCTCCAGTCACCCGTGACCCCCAACGGGAACAAGCGGGAGAAAATGACTGACTGACTCCTGCAGACTCATGTAGACCTATGCAGACTCATGTAGACCTATGCAGACTCATGCAGATTCACGCAGACTCACGTAGACATGTGTGGACTCACGCAGACCTGGTTTAGTTATGTTAAAGACTGAAGGTTGAACAAACCTTTGTGGTGAGGTACTTCTGGAAAACACCAATGAGCAAGTCCAACGAACGCCTAGAGGACAACAAGAAAATCATATCAGTCATCATCAACTGATGTTGCAGCAGAACTGACAGCTGATGATGTTACTGAGAATCTGGTGCAATTATATTCAGTTTTATTTCTACAGCCAATATCACAAATCACAGTTCACCTCAAAGGGCTTCACAGTCTGTAACACATGACCCCCTCTGTGCTCAGAGTATCGATTCTAATAAGGAAAAACTACCCAAAAACCCTTTAAGAGGGAAGAAAATGGAAGAAATTTCAGGAAGAGGAGACAAAGGAGTGTAGAGTTTTATTTTATTATTTCTTTATTTTAATTGTGAACTTCCCCCAAACTAGTTCCGCCTGTAAATAAGTTCCTACACTAATGGGTTTCTATAGCGTATCTGTTTGTTATCCCTGGGGGTTATTAGCACCTGCCAAGGCATTTTTGTAACGTACTACATTTTTTTTATGTTTCTGACCCACTTGGCTTTCCATAGTCGCCTGTTGTAACAGTGTCTGTGGCTGTTTCCAGTAAAGTGTGTGTTGTTCTAAAAGAATGACTCATGGTGTATGAAGTCGGTGTTTTTTCCTCTGTGAAGAATAAATCCACAGATCCAGTGTGCCTCACTCTTTCGTAACTCGCAGAGCGAGAGCAGAAGGGCGCCTGCTACCAGAGCAACACTGGCACATATTCTAATTCTCAGTTAACTACCAGCATGTATTTAATCTCTGTTACTTTAAAACTGTTCCCACTGCAGGATCCTCATGTCAGTTGTGAATTTACTTTAGTTCCCAACTAAAAGGGGATCACACTTCTCAGCCTCCATGGGAAAGTCTACACCAGAGTACTGGAGAGGAGAATTCGGCCGATAGTCAAACCTCGGATTCAGGAGGAACAATTTGGCTTTCGTCCCGGTAGCGGAACACTGTTCCATCTCTATACCCTCTCCAGAGTGCTGGAGGGTTCATGGGAGTTTGGCCAACCAGTCCACATGTGCTTTGTGGATCTGGAGAAGGCATTCGACTGTATCCCTCGCTGTGACCTGTGGGGGGTGCTCTGAGAGTACAGGGTCCAGAGTCCTCTGCTAAGGGTTGTCCGGTCCCTATATGACCAGAGCTGGAGTTTGGTTCACATTGCCAGCAGTATGTCAGACTTGTTCCCAGTGCATGTTGGACTCCGGCAGGGCTGCCCTTTGTCACCGGTCCTGGTCATTATTTTTAAGGTCAGGATTTCTAGGTTCAGTCGGGGGGTTTGAGGACCACAGCTACTCGTCTCTGCTTTTTGCACATGATGTTGTCCTGTTGGCTTCATCAAACCAGGACCTTCAGCGTGCACTGGGATGTTTGCAGCCGAGTGTGAAGCGGCTGGGATGAGAATCAGCACCTCCAAGTCCGAGGCCATGGTTCTCAGCCGGAAATGGGTGGCTTGTCCTCTTCAGGTTGGTGGGCGCTCCCTTAGAGATAGGGTGAGGAGCTCGGTCACTCGGGAGGAGCTCAGAGTAGAGCCGCTGCTCCTCCACATTGAGAGGAGTCAGCTGAGGTGGCTCGGCCATCTATCCTCCTCCGCCTCCGGGACGCCACCCTGGGGAGGTCTTCCAGGCATGTCCAACCGGGAGGAGGCCCCGGGGGAGACCTAAGACACACTGGAAGGACTATGTCTCTCGGCTGGCCTGGGAACGCCTCGGTATTCCCCCGGAAGAGCTGGAGGAAGTGTCTGGGGAGAGGGAAGTCTGGGTGTCTCTGTGCAGACTGCCGCCCCTGCGACCCGGCCCCGGATAAGAGGGAGAAGATGGATGGATGGTTCCCTCGGGACATTTTAATAACACGTTTTTACATCTCAGTGTTTATAAATGTGCTTCTTTTAACTGAGTAGTGTCTACGTTAAATCATATATTTGTGTTCCTATTTTTGTTCTGTTTTGCATCATTTTGTTATATTCTAATGTCTTCATATCCCAAACAGAGCAGTAAACACCAGCAGTAAACTTGGTCTTAATCTAGACCTGGGGCCTCATTTATAAACATTGCGTACGCACAAAAGAAGGCGTACGCCGCTCTCTACGCAATAATTGCTATTTATAAAAGGCAAACTTGATGTGAACATGTGCGGTCCTTCACGCAAGCTCTGACCCAGGTGTACGCACAGAAACGGGTGAAATGAGGAACGGCGACACCGTCAGCAGTTGGAAAAAACATCTGAAAGTGTGTGAAACTGTAGACCATTGTGTAAAAGAAATGGCAATACTGCCTCTAATAAAAAACTTGAAGACTTCACAAAGCAAGTCTTACAATAAACAGCCTACAGGAACACCCGTCTGATCGATCTGCAGTGTGAAACAAACTAAATCAAACGGAAATTGGAACAGACGCAAATCAAACAGACAGATAGATAGATAGATAGATAGATAGATAGATAGATAGATAGATAGATAGATAGATAGATAGATAGATAGATAGATAGATAGATAGATAGATAGATAGATAGATAGATAGATAGATGTATTAATTGTCTACTGGGTAAAATGGTTTTCATAGTAAAAACTTCTTCATCAGCTACGGAATCATGGTATTCATGCATATGTCTTTTGTTTGTTTTATTTTTGATAAAATAACGTATGATGTATGTCTCAACCAATCAGAAAGCTGCAAGAAACTACATTTGCACTGAACTGTTTCCCATTTCCACGTAGATTATAACCGACATCTGTAGCTCGTCAGATGGTATTAAATGGATGGAAATAAAATGCCCCATCACAATGCGTAATGACGCACAATGGCTGATCTTGGCTCTTAGAAGATGTGTCAGATGGAAGGATTGGGAGTGAACGCATCTTCAGACCTCTCATCAAGAGGGGTCAGCTCCGGTGCCCCCCCCCCGTTGCAGACACACTCTGGCGATGGAGCGCTAGAAGCTTTTTTGCCCCGACTTTGATGTCCGACCATTTCTTTTTGATTCTGGCCACTGTCCGAGGTTGTGAGGCTACAGACTTTACGGCTTCTGCAACCGTTTGCCACTCAAGTGCCTTTCTGGCATCAGTGATGCCCACACTGTGCCCTCCAAACAACATGTTTATCCTCTTTTCCACCTCGCCAACGATAACTTCTACTGCACACTGAGTGAAGTTACGTTTTTCTGATTTCCTCTGTGTTTGCCATGATTTCGCAATCGATGAATATGAACTTGTGGGTGTTTCTCGGACTATTTATGGGCAAATATGGGCGTGGCATGAAGCCGCAAAAGCTGCGCTACATTTAGAACTGATTGTGATTTATTAAGGGAAAACTGCGTAGGATGTGCTTGCGCACGGTTTTTATAAATCCGAATATTTCTGTGCGTACGCACGTCCTATGTTTCATCCGTACGCCACTTCTGATGCAAATCCTACACAAAGTTTTATAAATGAGGCCCCTGGTCTCAGTCTCGTCTTACCCCACTATGCCGGGCGAATTCGTGATGATCTTATCAACTCCGAAAACACAGGTGGGCATCCCGACACTCACACGTCCTTGTTGGGTTCGGCTCAGTGTCACTCCGATTTTGGCGCTCATGCCTTCTCCTCCGAAGGAGGTCGGTCCGTTACTAATGCTGCATCAGAAAACATCAAACACACGAGTGTGATCCATGTGGTCTGTTAGCTGAACTGAACATTATATCCTCAGGATTTGTTAAAAGTTAACATTTATAAAAGTTTATTACACATTGCACTGTCGTTTAAAATCTCCGGTGAAGACCAGTTTCTGGATCTCAAGCTGGAGACCTGAACCCTGCATGAAACTCAGACGAACCTGAGCTGGATTCAGTGTCAGACGAGTCAGGGTCAACCTGAGGAGGAGGAGCAGGAGGAGGAGAGGGGAAGGGAGAGAGGAGGGGAGGAGGAGACAGGGAGGGAGGATAGGAGGAGGAGAAATCAATAACACTTCATCATCTCTTTCTGCTGCTGTTCAAAAACATTAAATGACTCGGAGACACAAAAAGAAACAAAAGAAAACTAAAGATAATAAAGTTTATATAAGAACAACAACATGTTTTTACCCTTTAATGGTGCATTTCAGGGGTCCGGCCTGGATCGGGAAGTCTGCAAACGGTTTGTTCTCCAGCTGCTTCAGATACTCCAGGCTGATATCTTTCACTGAAAGAAGTACAAATACTGCTGGTACTTCATTGACAACGGTACAAGTACTGCTGGTACTTCACTGCAAGAACTAAACATTATTTTACAAAGTGCTTTACAAAAGAATGGAATATTAACCATACAAGGTGGGTAAAATGCGAATATTGTAAAGGAACATGAGCAAAGAGGAAATCAAAAGTCCAAATAAAAAAAAACATTTATTTGATAATAAGCAAAAAACAGCTAAAACAATAATAAATTCAAACTTTTCCAAAGGATTTCACAAAAAGGAAAGTTTTAAGAAGAGATTTAAAAGAGGGAGACAGCTCCACAGTGTCGGGCTCTGATGGCGAACATCACCCTAACGTGATGTGTGAGGAACCAGCAGGGTCCCATGTGCGGATCTCAGGCGTCAAGAGGGCACATACCAGGTCAATAAGTCAGATATGTAGTGAGGAGCAAGATCATTTAAGGCCTTAACACTGAGCAATACAATTTTAAAATCAATTGCGAGCACATTTAATATCTGAGAGGCACCTAGCAAGGCTGCTAGGATCTGTGGGTTTCAGTGGGATTTATAGTTGAGTGTCATTGGCATAAAAATGGAAATTTACATCATGATTTTGAATAACCTGGCCCAGAGACAGCATATATATTGAGAACAGAAGGGGCCCAAGAACCCGAGCCTTGGGGGACACCACAACTTAACGCCTCCGAGACTCGCTGTCGGCAGATATAATTGCTCTAGAGGGCACTGCCCTGGCCTCCAGCACCTCTGTGAGGAACCTCGGAGTTATCTTTGATCAGGATCTATACTTCAACTCCCACATGAAGCAAACCTCACGGACTGCCTTTCAGGAGAGTCCTGAACCATCCCTTAGTTATGCTGCTATAGGCCTAGACTGTCGGGGGACTTCCCATGATGCACCTCTCTCTCTCCACCTCTGTCCTCCTCTCCATCCGTATGCATTCGCATCCCATAAATGCATGTCACTAACTTGACTTCTTCCCTCTCCCGGAGTTTTGTGCTTTGTCGTCCGTCTATTCTTTCTTAGTGTCACTTTCAGCAGGTATTTCAGTGTCCGGAGATGTATCTGGATCGGTGACTATGGCGACCTGCTGGGGCAGTGCTGCTGTGTCTATGGTGCAGGGGACGAGTGGCTTGGGTCCTGCTCGTTGGGCTCCACCTGGAGCTGCTCGGTTGTCCGTCTGGACCCATCATCTTCCCTTATGTTTTACATCCCAAACTTTTCAACATAATTACATATATAGACAAAAATTTTGCCATTGCCATCATAACTGTATATGTTATGATTTTTATGCTATGAATCTATTCTGTACTTACGACATCTATTGCATGTCTGTCCGTCCTGGGAGAGGGATCCCTCCTCTGTTGCTCGTCCTGAGGTTTCTATCCCCTGTTAAAAGCGTTTTTTTGGGTAGTTTTTCTTTAATCGAATCGAGGCTCTAAGGACAGAGGGGGTCGTATGTTACAGATTGTGAAGCCCTTTGAGGCAAATGTGATTTGTGATACTGGGCTATATAAATAAAATTGAATTGAATTGAATTGAAAATAAAAGTGAATTGAATTGAATTGAATACTTAGGCTAAAAATGTTGTTAAAATCCTTTTTGGTCATCTCAGACTGCTTATGAGCTGAATCGTTTGTCCCCACATGGACGATCACTAAATTTGTAGAAGACGGAAGTGAGCACAGCAGCCATGAGAGCTTGTCCAGGATGACAGGGCTCCAGGGAAGCACTGAGTGACTGCATTGCAGAAACAGATGTTTCAGATTATGGAATTCCCTACAGTTAGTGTGGTTGGTGAGAAGATGGGACACGGAGATGGCAGCTGTGGGTTCTCATGGCTGGAGAGTAGAGGACTTGACCCAGCACCATGTGAAGTGGTTGCCGGCTGAGGATAAGCCGTCCGAGCAGGAGAGTGGTGTGGGCGAGGCGGCGACATCAGACCTGTGCAAAGGATTCTCTGCCAGTGCAGGGAAGGAAGGACCTCCAGAGCGTCTGAGCACAGCCTCTTTCAACAATCCTTCGATGGGAAGCGGAGGTCTTTCCCCAGGATGACGGCGGTTGATCTGGTCCCACAGTGGAATGACTAGCCACCCTAACACCGCTAGCCACCAGTGGAGGAAAAGCTGCAGTGTCAGTATGCGCCGTCCGCGGAGAAGGTTCCAGATTGAGATGACTTGAAAACCGTAGAAGCATTGGCTGGGTGGACCAGAGTGTCGCCAGACAGGGCCGTATAGCAGTTGGAAAGGCTTATGCGACCGTGTGAGGTAGCCTCATCCAGGTCTCTCTTGCGGCCAAGGACTGCCACCTCTGCCCAGGATGCCTGATGGTTCGATGTCGAGCAGGAGGAAAACTGTGGACGTGAAGCTGTTCAGTAGAGAGTTCTTCTGCAGTTTATCAGAAAGCTGCCGAATGTCTTCCTTAAGGTTAGCAATGTTTCTGTTTGCTTTCATTAGCAGTACACAGTCATCACAGGGCATGGTTGTGATTATTAGCTTAGCCACCAAGCTAAAAACAAGCCGGCCAGACAGTAGTTGGCAGAGTAGACTTACAATCCAGACATCCAATTACTACAATTCTTCAATCCGGTTAAAATATGTTTAAAACAACCAGGATCTAAGAAAGTATAACAAAAGTGTGGCTCTGATCAATAGTAATGATTGATTCTTAATGAACACGTGGTTTCACAACTGACTTTTTATTTAAGGGAAGGAGGACAGATGGTAAATGTATGTAATGTTGTGGAGTATACTGTGTGTGTAACAGACTGAGTAGTTATATTCTTTATTTTGTGTTTCATTGTTTCGTGTTGGATTAAGTCTTTGTATTAATTTGTGGTGAATATTGATAATTTATTATGGCTTATTGGTGCGGAATTAAACCAAACTTGTTTTTTAAAATCAGCAGAGACTGAAACTGCACTGCTCCGTCTGTCGATCACATGTTTATGTAGTATATATGTATTTACTACTGCGTTTAGCTTCAGTGTTTTACTTCTGACTCTATATTTGAACTCTTTAAGTTTCTTTGTCTTTTATGGAATTCTGTATACATGAGTTCCTCAGTATCTGTGCGACTCAGAACATCTGAGTCCTGAAAGTGTTGATGGCCGTCAATCAGCGGAGGATCCCATGAACTTCAAAACAAGTGAACAGTAGAATGCTGTTATTTCTCTGATCTGTTTATTTTCTAAACTCACAGAAATCCCACTGCTCACAGGTGAGTCACCCCCAGAATGCACCTGGAGTCCAGGTAGATTTGCTGAATACAGCAGAACTGCAGCCGTTATGAATATAAAAGACATTGAAATGCTGCTGAACTTATTTGATGTGTCCGAGTACTTTGAGCAGCCATGTGTGTTTGTTAATAACTGACATGATTGTTTCTTTTTTTCCTATTTCTGTCTTTTTTTAAATTTTCTTTTCTATATCGTGCTAAGGCATTTTTTTCTTGGGTTCCTGCATTTTGTTGTTGTGTTTGTCTTTTTACTTGTGCAAAACAAAATAAAAAGCAAACAAAGTAAGGAATGTGGAACTGCACTGTGGATTCCAAAGCTCATTTGTCCCCATGAGGATGAAGAAAGAGCATTTTGAAATATAATAAAATAAAAATGACTGCAAAATACATTGATTACAGAGGTGCACAGATCTTACAAACATCCAGCGCTCTATCGGTGAGTCGCACTTTGAGGCCGCTGGGATCGACGGCAGCGATGGAGGAACACAAGCAGACCAAGAAGAAGAGGGACAACCCACAGGAAGTCATCATGATGCCAACACCTGAAACACAAGAAGAGAAGGAGACGGTCAACGCCCAGACATGTTCCACACACAAAGGCTCAATAAGGTTCATTTACACGTCAGTAACTCTGGTTGGTTTCAAACATCATGACGTGCTGTTTGTGTTGCTAGGCAACGTCTAATCAGGAGCATGGATGTATTAATGTGATACTGTGAGAGGGTCCAACATTTTAACATCAGCAAGCCGAACCCCAAGTGTTCTGTATAAAGAACCCTGTTTAATGGAGCCTTGTATGCACCAAGACGTGAAACCTTAAGAGCTTCGACATAGAACCACCTGTGTTGGTAGCTCATCAGTTTAACAGAAGAAGAAGAAGAGGAGTTACCTGTGGCTTGTGTATCGGATGTCAGCAGAGTCTCCAGCAGCTTCCACAAACTCACTGCTACTTATACTCACACGTTTCCTCATGCAAACCATGAAACTGCACATTCACATCTGAAGCGTCGGACTAAATATGGACATGGTGTCTGTGAGCAGCTGCATTAACATGTCAGGTAGTTACACAACAAGGGTGAGGAAGCTCTTCATATTTCAGCCTCGTGTTCAATCTAACAGAACTTTATTTAAACTTGTAGTGGAGAGCCCAAAGACAGCACACCAGTGAGGCTGAAGGTTTGGGAATCGTGACTAGAATAGTAAAACGTTCCAGCTGTTCAGAGATCTGTTCTTCTATATGTGTTACTGAGTTCTGTTGAAAAGTTAATGTGCAAGAGGAGGAAAAAACTTACTGATTTTATCTTGGGTATAAAATGTGGAAAACATTAATATCATAAATTGTAATATGTTGAGGTTCTAGAAATAAAGGACTTGCATTGGTTGAAATCCTAACAAACGCTTTATTTTATGCAAAGTTGAGGAAAATGTCCTCGGCCTGACAGTTGCAGTATGAAAATGAAGGAGAGATTAAAGAATAATGAAAGGTGTGTGTCATGTAAGTGCTCAAGTCAATCTTCACTTTATTTGGTTATCATGTCACAGTATCCAGAGTCATTCTGTTAAGCATTGAACCGATGCAACCAGACTGAAGTTGTGTAATATCAGACAAGTCTGCAAAGCCGCTTTAAGATTCTCTCTTTATTCAAATCTGTTGGCAGTGCCTACAGTTTATAAAACAGTGATCGTTAACTGCAGTTTGTGACGGGACTTAAAGTCCACAGCTTCGGTGTTCGATTCTCTACACAAATCTTCAGGTGGAGAATTGACCAACACGACCTGTCGTACGCATTAAGCTGAATCCTTCACTAATTGAACCTTCACAGACAAATATCTGCACACTGACGTTCCTCCTTCAGTCCACCGGAAGGATCCAGGCTGGATGACACAGAATAAGAGGACACAGTCACTGTTTGAGATCTGAGATGTTTAAACATTCTGATGTTAGATGCCTGACAATAAAGAAGGAAACCGGCCTGTGAGAGCCAGCGCTAACAGTGTTTATCTCCATCGCAGCATCTGTCCTCTCAGGATGTTGCCCAACAGCCAAACTGTGACAAAGGCACATTAATGACAACGTGTCCCGCAGTGGGGAACTTGCATTTAGCAACAGCAGGGGTACAGTAGTAAAGCAGCAGTATCACACACACTATGATAAAATAGACCTGCGGAGTCTCTCCATCACGCAGCGAGGGTGAAGCAGTCTGTCACTGAATCTGCTCTCCTGAGCTGACAGTGTGTCCTCCAGAGGGTGAGACTCGTGGTCCAGCATAGAGGACAGTTTTGCGGGGACCCTTCTGTCAACCACCTCCCGCACTCCAGGGGACAGCCTAGGACAGAGCTGGACTTCCTGACAACCTTGTGCAGCTTCCTCCTCTCCCTCTCAGTGATGCTGCTGCTCCAGCAGGCCACACCATACAGGATGGCTTATGCCATCAGAGTCAAAGAAAGTCTTTAGGAGCGCCCCCTGCACTCCCAAGGACCACAGTGTCCTCAGGAGGTAGAGCCCGCTCTGACAGTTCCTGTACAGTGCGTCTGTGTTGTGAGTCCACTCTCTCAATGTCCATTCCCTGGATGTTCACCGGTGAGGGAGCAGACCGGTGTCTGTGGAAATCCACCACCATCTCCTTGGTCTTCCCTGCGTTGATGAGGGGGTGCTTTGGTGGACACCAATCCATGAAGTCCTGCATCAGTCTTCTATACTCTGGGTCATCGCTGTCGCTGATCAAGCCGCCAACGGCGGAGTCGTCAGCAAACTTGAGCCGTCCGTGTTGTGTCTGAAGTCTGCAGTGTAAAGGGTGAAGAGGAAGGGCGCAAGCACCGTGCCCTGCGGGACACCCACACTGCAGGTCAGGGGGTCAGACACACAGTCCCGGGCTCTCACAAACCGGGACATGTTTGTCAGGTATCAAATGTGATGTGAGAGCCACCGGCCTAAAGCTGCGAAGGTCCCTAGCGTGCAGTGCCTTGGGCACTGGTACTACACAGGAGTTCTTCCATAGCTGTGGTACCACCCTGCGCTTGAGGCTCAGGTTGAAGACTTGCCCCATAATCCCACACAGTTCACCTGCGCAGGATTTCAGGAGCCTGGAGCTGATGCTGTCTGGTCCAGCTGCCTTCCGTGCTTTAATCCTTCTCAGCTCTTTTCTCACCTGGGCCGATGTGAAGGACAGGGGTGGGCTTGGGGGGCTGGGTGAGTCCATGTGGCAGTGAGGAGGTGGTGAGATGTGCAGAGCCAGAGGTGTGAAGGGCTGGGGGAGTGGGGCATTGTCCAGGTGACGAGGTATGGAGCAGCTGCGTGGAGGGACCAGGGGGGTGGTCAAACCAGTTGAAGTATTGAGAAAGAGAAAGGAAGCGTACCATTAGGCCACATTAGTTATTTCAATTTGGATTCATTTTATGAAAACTACGTTTTGATTCCTTTGATCAGTGAACCCTTACGGAAAAAGGGAATAGAAATAATCAAAGAAGAGATCTATTCTGGCTTTATGATCACTTCAAAGGAAACGTTAGGGAGTTAATACTTTCTTAATCTCTCTTGTTGCCTGTAAATCTGAATGAATTATACTTTGGAGCTCATGGTTTCTGTGAAATGAACTGACCTATTGAATTGTGGAGAAACTAACTGATCTAACAATGTGTCGCATGTGTCCATGGTGACAAAAGTTTAAACATTTATATTTGTATGCGCGATCTAAGCAGCTTAGAACTAACGTTAGCTCAAGCGGGCAACCCAATGGGCATTAAGAGGTTTTATACATCCAAAGAACTGCTATAAAAACCAGACCTGGCTTCTGATTGAGACTTGTGTGTGTCCTGTTGTAACCATGCTGAGGTCCAACCCAGGGGTTTGACAGTATTCTTAGAGGAGGGAATTACCCCCTGCTAACCCAGAGGCCCCCATGATTTCACCCAAGCTCTTGTCCCTCTTCTCATGTTCCAACTGTCCTTCTGCTCGCCACAAGCGAGGCTACAAAATAAAAAAATACAAAACGAAAGGATGAAAACAAACAATAAAGGGTTGAATTCAGGACTCACCCAGCAGGGTCTCCGAGTGTCAGCAAGCAGTCACCAGCCAATCAGATCACAGTAGCTGTAGTTGTTGTGGCTGTGATGTAGTACTTGTTGCATCTGCAGCCTGAACACGTTCTGTTGTTGATGTGGTCCGATTGGGGTCTGGAAAAAAGATTCTGACGTCCTGGTTCATGCTGTGGACAAACAAAACTCTGATAAAACATTCTCACTTTGTAAAGAATGCTGACATGCTCTGTTTGCTCACAGTTAGCAATGACAGTACTCACTCAGTTCATCTGCAGTCCCACCAAAATCTACAGCACCAAAAAGTCCAACGGGGAAGGTAAACTTCATCAGAGGCCTTCACAGGTCACAACTTATGGACCTGATCCAGAAAAGACTCAAACCTTATGAATGAAAATTCATTGTCAAAAAAGAAATGCAGTCTGAAAGGGTCTCAGTTAATGGGAACCGACTGGACTGGCAAAGACCTCTACTCTGTCCAGGAGAGGCCGAGCAGCCATATTGGATCGGTGAAAACCCCTTTTGGGTGATGCTTGTTTGCGGTGTCTCTTCGATGAACTGATCAGACCAGCAGCAAGATGTGGCCTCTTCTCTCCAACATCGTATAGATTTAACTGAACGTGGTGAAAGAGTGCAGTAACACAACAGCTCGGATTTACACACAAAACAGACTGACCCTGAAAGCATCGTGACAGGTAAACTATCAAAAAATACTTTAATATCATCAACATACACACACAGTTTACCATGGTGATTACAAACCACATCCACACATCAAGACTGAAGGTTTTACATACAAACTGAAGCTGCTTTCAAATGCTCTCAGAAATATCACAATTATATAAAAACACCTGTGAAAAAAGGCTGTAAAGGAAACATGACAAAAACAGTTTTATAGAAGAGCAGTATCTTTGTTACAGGATCATTCAGCACCTGAAAGCAAAACAAATGTTTTTACTTACAACTTTCTCAACTGGGAACAAAGAGTTTACGTGGAGCCCTTGAAAGCAGCATTGAAACATTACATCAGAACACACTGACTCACTGACCTCTGCTGCCATATTTGGTTCTAGGAGCATACCACTTTTTCATTATGAAGCCCTTCAATTTAAAATCCTGTTCACTTCCTGCTGATCGTTTTCTTAAAACATTAATCAGTCTTTAGATCGATTTTCAGCCAGCCGATGATTTCACTTCTCTTTGTCTGAGCAGCTGTTTCGTTTTAAATCTGTTGGGCAGGCAACTTTCCAACAGCGACGGTCAAACTGGCAAAACGTGTCCATATGAAGACAGTTGGTTGAATAAAACACTTCACTGACAATAAAATGGAATCTGCACTGTCCTGTTTGATTTGTCCATTTCTGATCTTACTCAGAGGCCAGGAGGATGCTGGGAAATGCTGTTCACGTATAAAAACAACTTAAAACCTAAATATTCCAAATACAGATAAATAACAGACCAAATGTTCTGTATATACATAAATCACCTGCTGTTGTTTACAAAGAGAAAGATTGAAATAAGAACAAACTCTGCTGTCAGCTGTAAACCTTGTATCTCTGTATTTCAATACAAACTGAACTTAAGAGGTTTTCACATGACTGCACACACACACAGTCCAGCAGGCATTAAATGGCAGTGTGTTGGTCCGGTTCGGTCCGGTACAGGATGTGTTTCCATGGATACCGTCAGGCTCTCAGTTTGTCTCAGTCCAGGAGGTGACCCAGTGTTTGGGTGACTTCCTGTTTCTAGACGAGGAGACGTCGTCTTGGATCAGGAAACCATCAGCGTCCATGTGCTGCTCGTCTTTACCCATAATCCTCCCCTGGTGGAGCGCCGCAGCACGCCACGCCCTCCGACGCACAAAGAAACCACACTGCAGGCAAAACACAGAAACCTCGTATGTCCAACACAGCAGCAGGAAGCAGAGACGGCCGACAGGCTGAAGAAAAACAGGAAGTTTATATTCACTGTGGACTTTTCTGATCAATCAGAGTGATGATGTAGAATAAAGGTATTGGTAGCATAGTAAATATAGTAAATAAAATAAATAAAAAATACTCTGAGCAAATATCAACATAGCAATCATTAAACTAATACTAGCAGAAAGGAAGCCAGATATCAGCAGGGAAAGATCAAACACAGATTAATAGATCAATAGGGTTATTGATGAGATGATTGATCAGATCAGGAAGAGTCAGAACAGCTGAAAGAAGGAAGTTCATCAAAGTGAAGCCTCTCAACCACTGAGAGCGCTGAAGAGAAAAACAGTCAGTAACCAGTCACCTAGTAACAGCCACTAAGTAACAGTCAGTAACCAGGCAGCAACATTCAGTCAGTAACAGTCTGTAAACAATCATTAAAAAGCTGGTAACAGTCAGTTAGTAACCAGGCAGTAAACAACCCGTAAACGGCAGTAAGAGTCAGTCAGCAGCTGGTCCTTACAGCAGGGCTCTCTGGCAGCAGGCTGCCCAGCCTCAGAGCTCCTCCTCCAGCCTCTCGTTCTCAGACGGCTGGCTCTTCATGTGGGCTCTCTGGGTCTTTGCCTGGTACAGCTCTCTGGTGCTGGCTCTCCTGAAGAACCCACACTGAACAGCAGGGGGTGACACAACGGCACTTTACCAACCAGGAGCTGATAAAGACTTCACAAATTAATATTTTATGGTGACGAGAAAGAAAAACTTCTGAAGATCCTAAAACTATGACCAGTGATGGGACAGAAGTATTTAGTTCAGGTGGTTGAGTTGTCTGTTGTTATCTGGTGGCCAGCCTCTATACATGTTACAGCTCAGTTTACCTTCCAGAGCAGCAGGCAGATCAGAGCCAGCAGTACGACTCCAGCCAGGACAGACACCACGATGATCCACATGGGCGCGCTGGAGTCCACCTGCTGCCCCAGGTCCGGATAAATGTAGACCTCAATCTGCAGAGGAAGACCACTGTGATTCAGGAGGCAACACAGGAAACTACAAACACATGGATTTCTTTCACCTCTGGTAAGGATCCTGTTTGTTCGGCTTGTTTCTGTATTGAACACTGCTGCCTCTAGGGGGCGCCGGCAGCAGCTTAGTACCTCTTTGCTGTGAGACTCCATGTTGATGGTCGGTTTGTCAGTCTGCAGCTTCAGAGTCGCCCGGCCTCGGACCAACACACTCCTCGCATCGCTGTAGTCCTAAAACACACACAGGAAGATCTGATTTAAAGAAGCGATCATTGAATTTTGGCCACTAGAGGGCAGAAAAACACAAACACAGTCCTGGGTAATAAAGTAGTTGTGGCTAACAGTTGCTTATTTCCACATCCAGCATGATGCTTCATCAGGACTCGTGTTTGAGTCGCCTGGTGAGCGTCGGTCCGGCGTTCTCTCTCTGTTCGCTCTGTGTTTGGTCTCCGGCAGCTGCTGAGGGAAACACCTGGCTCTGTAGCTGCTGAACGCTGCTCCATGTTCACCTGCTGAGGTTGTCTGCTGCGGAGCAGCTGGTGCACTGTGGCGTTAGAACTGAACCGGACACGAAAAGCGCCATAAAACTAGAAGCTAAAAGAGGCTAACAGCTGTGCAGAGTTGCAAAGATACTGAAACTTCTTTAAAGGTAAATTAAAATGAAAGTGTTTGTGACTTCCGGGTGTGCTAATGGAGTAGTCGGTCGCATTGAAACCCCTCTCCCACCTTAACCGCAAAAATCCCATATAAACTCGTTATACTGTGAGTTAGTGTTAACAAAATAATACATGAGAGGGAGATGAAGCACACTTGATCATAATAGATCGACAAAAATGCCCAAAGCTCGGGATAAAAGTGTCTCAGCCGCAAAAGCTAACACCCAACCGGACCAAGGTAGCAACACCACGACTGACGGGGGAACGTGGAGTCCCGGGATAAGCATGGACACTTCTGGGGTACTTAAGGCTATAGAGGACTTAAAATCTGATCTAAAAGGAGACAATGCAAAGCTCAAACAGGATATTGGCCAACTGGGTCAAGAAATCAACGGTAAACTGGACAATATTGCAACCGACGTACAAGGCCTATCGCAGCGGATGGACGAGGCGGAGGCCCGCGTGAACCAGGTGGAGGGATGGGCAGTAGAGGCGACTGAGGCGCTGTGTACCTGCCTCGAACAGCAGAGGAAACTTCAGAACATAATGATCGACTTAGAATCACGATCCCGAAGAAACAACATACGTGTATTTGGGGTGCCAGAAGGCCAAG
>WNGW01000123.1:0-17749 GCA_011952105.1 Coreoperca whiteheadi
AGGGAACCAAGGTTACCTATGTAACCTGATACGTTCCCTTTCAAGGGAACTTCAACGCTGCGTCAGCTGACGCTATGGGGAACGCAGTACCAACTTCGCCAAGCTGAAGGGATGCCTGTAAAGAGTGTGAAGCCAGCAGGGCACACTTCAGGACAAGAGAGCCACAGACCCCGGATTATTTAAGCGGTCTAGGCTGTAAAATCTCACAAAAGTGTGAGGCGAGGATCATCCCACAGCATCGCATATATCAGAGAGGGGGGTTCCCGACCACCAAGCTCTGGAGGATGCAATACTCCGTGTGGAGTGGGATCGGATCGAAAGAGGTGAAGGCAAACCGTGCACCTCGTAAGCCGAAACGATATCCACCTGCTAATAGTGTGTTTGGAAGCTGAGCAGCCCTTACGAGGGGGCCCGAAGCATACCAGCAATTGGTCCGAATTGTGCCACTGGGATGTCCTCCGGACATAAATCTCCAGGGCTCTGACTGGACAAAGCAGTTGCAGCCTCTCACCTTCCCGTTCCGCCGATTCTGAAGGAGGATGGAACGCCTTTAGGACTACCGGCCGGGCCACCTCAGTGGGTACTTTAGGTACATAACCCAGCCTAGGATGCAGGATGGCTCTAACTGCGCCTGGAACGATCTCCAGGTTAGCAGGAGCCACCGACAGGGACTGCAGATCTCCCACTCTCTTGAGAGAAGTCATGGCCAGCAAAAATGCCATTTTTAAGGCCAGACACCTGTCTGATGCATCGTCCAGTGGCTCGAACGGTGCTGTGGTCAATCCATTCAGCACCACCGTCAGATCCCACGGAGGGACTCTGACTCGAACCGGAGGCCTCATCCTCAAGGTGCCATGAAGGACACTGGTAACAAAGCGGTGCTCCCCAAGCGAGCAGCCATCCACCAAACTGTGGAATGCTGCAATCACACCTTTAGTGTAGCGGGGGAGAGTCCAGCCGAAAACCGGCCTTGGAGAAACTCCAGCACTGAAGCCATCGGGCAGTGAACTGGGTCAAGATGGCGCTCCAGGCACCATTTCGTGAAAATTTTCCACTTGCCCACATACAGTTTCCTCGTGGAGGGGGCTCTAGAGTGTAGGATGGTCTCAACTACCTCGGTAGAGAGACCGGCAGCTCGGAGGTGGTCCCCCTCAGGGGCCAGACCCACAGCTTCAATTTCCCCGGGTGGGGATGGAATATTTCGCCTAGGACCAGATTCTGGCGGGCCAGAACGGGGCCATGAGCAGCAGCTGGGCCCCTGTTCGGCGAACTTTCTCTAGAACCCCCGGGAGCAGAGCAATCGGGGGAAAAGCGTACAGCCGTGGCCTTGGCCGTCTCCATTCCCCGGGCCTCGGCCCCTGCCTCGACAGGATGTCTTCTCCCACATTGAGGTACCCAGGTATGAAGAGTGCTCTGAGAGAGAGCAACTTCCCCTGGGACCACAAAAGGATCTGGTGCACCAGTCTGCACAGAGGGCGCGACCTCAGACCGCTTTGTTGATTTATGTAGGAAACCACTACCGTGTTGTCGGAGCGGACAAGCACGTGGTGGTCCCTGAGGTCTGGAAGAAAGTGCCGTAAGGCCAACAAGACCGCTCGCATCTCCAGGCAATTTATGTGCCATAGATGCGGGGTCAACCACA
Organism: Coreoperca whiteheadi; assembly: GCA_011952105.1. Classification (NCBI taxonomy): domain Eukaryota; kingdom Metazoa; phylum Chordata; class Actinopteri; order Centrarchiformes; family Sinipercidae; genus Coreoperca; species Coreoperca whiteheadi. Next base: position 1,643 of record WNGW01000123.1, read on the forward strand.
GACTTCGGGCTGTGCGGCCTTCCAGAATCGCACCCCATCCGGTGCTGGAGGCGTCCGTCGAGAGTGTGCGACGGTGGTACACCATGCCCAGCACTGGGCCCTGGGTCAGGAACGCCCGTTGTCTCCACCTGTCTAAGGCACGCATGCACCTGCGTGTAACCTTGATCAAGCGAAAAGGATTGGCCCTCGGGGAAAATCTGGCGTCCCTGAGCCACCACTGCAGTTGCCTCATGTGCAGCAATCAAGCGGAATCACGGTGGATGCTGCAGCCATGAGGCCTAACAGTCTCTGAAAATGAAGTGCAGTGAGATGTCGGCCTAGCTGCACCCTGAGTACCATGGTCAGGATTGACTCGACGCGTGCGGGAGACAGTTGTGCCCGCAACGTGACTGAGTCCCACACTACTCCTAGGAACGTAATCCTTTGTGTTGGAGTGAGCATGCTCTTGCTCGTGTTGAGCCTCAACCCCAAGCACCCCAAGTGAGCAAGTACAACATCTCGATGCTGTACTGTGATGAGACGAGACTGGGATAAAATCAACCAGTCGTCCAAATAATTGAGGATGCGGATCCCCTGGAGTCTGAGAGGAGCCAGGGCGGAATCCATGCATTTCGTGAAGGTGCGGGAGGAGAGTGCTAGGCCGAAGGGAAGCACCCGATATTGGTAAGCTTTGCCCCCGAAAGCGAACCGCAGGAACTTCCGGTGTCCCGGAATGACAGAGACATGGAAGTAAGCGTCCTTCAGATCGATCGTGACAAACCAGTCCTCGGACTGAATTTGATTCACAATCATAGGGATCGTCAACATCCGGAACCAAAACCTCCTCAGAGGCCGGTTCAGGTGAGAAGATCTAAAATGGGGCGCAGACCACCGTCTGTCTTCGGAACTATAAAGTACAGGCTGTAGAACCCGGTATGCATCTTGCTGTCAGGGATCTGTTCTATGGCCCCTTTGTACAGGAGGGAATTAATTTCTTGCGCCATCACTTGTGCTTGTACTCGGTCGACCCTTGTTTCCAGGATTCCTCGGAATCCCGGGGGTCGAGAACGGAACTGAAGCGTGTAGCCTTGTCGGACGGTGCGCAAAACCCAGTGTGACACGCCGGGTAACGCTTCCCAAGCGGGCAGAAAGTTTCTCAGGGGAACCAACCGCTCGAGGCTGGTGCCTGGGGGACCAGGAGTGGCGGCCTCGGTTACCCGAAGCGCTGCAGCGGCGGGAAATCCCCGAGGAATCGGCATGTACATGCCGGACCGCCCCCCGAATCTGAACATCTGAATGTGAGAGCTGCGGTATCCCGAAGCGCCAAAGTGGCGGGATTTAACCGGGAATGAACGTCTACAGGCCTCTGTAGAAGATCTCTACAGCAGTCAGGCATCTCTGGCCTGACTGCTGCACGGCCGTGCAGGTCTAAAGGCAGTGGTTGCACGAAACTCGCCATGCCCCGAAGCGCCACCGACGGCGGGGTGAGGAGGCTGAGTTCCCGAGGGCCCGATGGGGAGACAGCTATGTGCTTGACCCTGATGGGGGGGAGCCTGTTGGGCTTGACCCTGATTGGGGGGAAGCCTGTTGGGCGAGAAGCACGGCCCTCAGGTCCGCCTCAGGTTCAGGCCTCCATCGAGCAGGCGGATGCGAGCCCCTCGAACGCTGGGGAGGGGCACGCTGAGCCACGCTCGCTTTCTGGGCCAGCATGTAAGAGCTGCGAGACGTCGAAGGCTGAGGTGGTCCACCCTCAGCTCCGGCCCGAGACCTCTGTCGACGATGGATAAACCGCTGGAAGATCGCAGCCTGTTGCCGCGCTTCCCTGAAGCGCTCGACAACTGAGCCGACCGCCTCCCCGAAGAGACCAACGGGCGAAAGCGGGGCATCCAAAAGGAAGGTCTTGTCCCTCTCCTTAATACCCGACAGAGTCAGCCATAAGTGGCGCTCCGTCGCCACCAGCAGGGCCATGGACCGCCCGATAGCTCGGGCCGTATCCTTAGTGGCCCTGAGGGACAAATCCGTCGCACGGCGAAGCTCCTTCACATCCTCGGATGCGAGGGGCCCCCCATCGTCGAGGTCGTCCAGCAGATCGGCCTGGTATGCCTGCAAGACCGCCATGGTGTGCAGGCATGCACCTGCCTGACCCGCCGCCATGTAAGCCTTGCCAACTAAAGCTGAGGTAGTATGGCACAGCTTAGTAGGCAACGTCGGGGTTTTCAGGGAGGATGCGGCCTCCGGCAATAAATACGCCGCCAGCGTCTCCTTAATACCTGGCATGCCGCCGTAACCGTTCTCTTTACGCCCGCTGATCGAAGCATACTGGCGACCAGTCGGGCTAGAAAGCTGTGTAGAATACAGCCGGGACCAGGACTTCGACACCTCAGTGTGGAGGTCCGGAAAGAACGGTAAATCCCGATGCGGGCGAGGAGGTGGGGCTACGAGGAAACGCTCGTCGAGCTTACTCTGGCGACGAGCGTCCTGCTCTTCCGCTGGCCAAGCGATATTGAGCCTAGCCACCGCACGGGAAACCACCTCTAGCAGCACCTCTTCCTACTGCGGAGACTGGGCTGACGAGCCACCCGTGTCACCGCCTTCTGAGCACATCCAGTTCACTGGAACTGGAGTCTCGGTGAGCGGGCTCCCGCCTTCACATTGCTTCTTTAGCTCGACCAAGAGGCTCAAACCAAGTTATAAAACAGAAAAACAAAGCAAATCCTCACATTTGGGAAGCTAAAACCTGTGAATTTATGCCATTTATGCTTGATGAATTACTTAAATGAGTAATTTCCAAAACAGTTAAAATGTCTGTCAGTTAGCTGACTGATTACTTGACTAAGCACTCTGCACTCATTGGGATGTGTTTTGCAGAGCAACACATAATCACAGAAAAATAATGGTTCTTCAGAAAGAAAGCTTTGTGGTTCTACAAAGAACCAGTTAAAGATCCTAACATGTTCACATGCTAACATTTGCTAATTACCATTAAACAAAGGACAGGCTGATGAGGATCTCATTAGTTTATGACCAACTTGTAAAGCTAAAGTACTGAGTTTTAATAATTCTACCTGAGGGGAACACGAATGTCTTCACCATATTTCACGACACGCCAGCCAATAGTTGTTGAGATATTACAGTCTTGACCAAAGTGGCAGACTGGCTAACCAACACGGCCATGCCAAGAGCCAATTTCTTATTTGAGCGGTCTATTCCATTTTGAAAGTATAGACACAGTGTTCCAAGATGGTTCCAGGATGGCTCTAAAAAAAATTTTAGTGGGCCCTGATTGGCCCAGCTGGAAATATCATAATGTGTCACTGCATTGTCTGCGTCTGGCCAGTTATCCACAGCAGGATGAAAAATACACAAAACTACTAGATGAACACTAGAGTTTGATTGGGCAAGTGCAATGTACGGACTCTCATATAGTATGGCTGGTACTCTCCCCTCACACTGCAACACCTTTGTCTGATAAGACTAAGATGTATTGTTCCATAAACTTGTCTTATACAGCCTTAAAAGCTATTCTGTCATTTGATCACATACTATAAAGCAAGACAAAAGAGCAACAAGAACAATAAAAACAGAACACAATGATTCTCTCTTTCATTTTGTCTGCCTCTATGTCACCACAACCCGAACAAACCTTTCGAGCCAGACATGAAACAATGCTGAAAGCTGCCCTTTTACTTCCCAGACACACATTCACACGCAGACCCACACCATCCACCCAACACGTACATCCACTGTCTCCTAAAAGCTCCCAGTTTAGACAAAGAGCACTCTGTGTGTCATCTTTGTACAGAACCAGTACCAGCCCAAACCCAGCCAAGCACCCACTGGCACACACACACGTTCACTCTCAGTATTGCTTTTCATTAGTAACGGATAACAAACAATGTGATTCTCCCAGCAGGTCGCAGAGTTCCCTTTGAAAGACCATATTTGAAGTTGAATTCTGACTACTTACACTTACTCCTGTCTACATGTATTTTTTGCACCCTTCTCACTGCAGTAGAAGTGTTTGTCCCCACAATCTGCTCAGGGATCTTACTCCTTGAAATGCATAAAAAGCGTGTATGTGCGTGTATGTAAGTCTTACCTGGTCAAAGAGCTGCTTGCCTGTCGTGTTGGGCTGGATGGCAAACTCCAGCTCAGCGTCCATGGTGGTGACGCGCACATTGATCTGCAGAAAAGAAAAAAACGCAACTAAATGAATGAACCAATAAAGAAAATACATGAAGGTTTAGAATTCAAAAACATCACACCGTTCACGGTTTGGTTGTGGTCATAGACCCCCTGCGGCCCATAATGGAGCCCATCTTTGAACTAAAAATTATCTTTCTTCCTGGTGTTTTGTTGTTGTTTTGCAGTCTGATGTTTTACTGTAAAAGTCTGCTACAGTACTGTTACTTCATCTCATATTTCCAGCTTTTCTGGAGAGTTTAACACATTTCTTGACTTCCCCTGGCTGAGGAATAAAATGCCTTACTATCTCAGAAATTGGTTGTGTTAAGAATTTTTCACAGTGCCCTATTAAGACAACTCGAGAGGGAGCCTAAAACAATACGGAGCCGCCAGCAGATGGTGTTACACACACGGAGGTATTTTGCCTTCAGGGAACGTTTATGCATGGCATTTATTCCTAATGCTACGTGAACAGATCTACATCATTCTCAAAACATTGGTGTAATCTGAAATCTAATGGCTTTGTAAGGAGAACGATCAAAATCAGAACGGCAGGAGATTTTGACAGGTTACACCATGAATGAACCATTTAAAAGAAGTGGAATATACAAGTGAAAGGAGGACCGAAAGTGTGAAAGAAAAAGTAAAAATGCTAAATAACAGGTGAAACAAAATGTAAACATGTTACAAATGTGTCAAAGTAAAAGAAGGGAAGGTACAAAGTGCAAATTGAAAAACAAACTGCGCAAAGGAAATGACATTTAGACTGCGAAAGGGCAAACAGTGTGAAACAAACTACAAAAAGGGTATGAAATAATGTGAAACTAATTAAGAAAGTGTGATGGAGGAGTGCATAACAAAGTTGGAAGGAAAGGTTCAGCCAATTAGGAACTACCTGGGAAAGCCTATGAACTACTGTGACCCTCTACTGGCCGCTGGTGTGACAGCCTGTGCCAGCTGTGTCCTCCTATCAGACTTCTATAAATATTCTTCACACATAGTGAACACACACACACACACACACACACACACAAACACACACTCTCTGTGTTACAGCCAGTGTCCATATAAGGCGTCGGCTGTTTACGCTGCTCATCCTTCTGCCAGGAAGCTGCAGAGAGGAAGTTGCTTTCACTTCACTCGAATTAAGGGGAAATGATTGCGAAAACTGAAGCAGCCTATCCTTAACCACACATGAACTATGATTAGGTTCCCACACATGAATTTTTAATATTAAAATAAACTATGCACTGTATCTGAGAGATGAGAGGAAAGACAGACGGCCCACTGAGAGCCCTTTAGAAAGCACAGAGACGATGACCTCTGCTCTGAGAAGCATTTCTACTGGCTCTGGCTCGACAGGGCCATCTGCACTTAAGCAAGGAGGAGTGAAAGTTTGCACCAGAACAACCACAATTTGGAGAACAGGTCGTTTCCTCTCTGGAAAGCCAATAAATGACGGACAAATGACGGGACGGTTTTTCAAATAGATGAGCGAAAACAAAATGAATATAATCACATCGCAAGTGACTGGATGAAAGGATGAATTAACAAGTGCTACAAGATCACCGTGGCTATTTCAGAAACTTCTCAATTTAGCATCCTGTTTTCTAAATCCTTATTTCCAAACTAATTTACAGATTTACTCTTTTCAATCTCTTTTTAAAAATACTATATTGGGCTCCTACTTTAAATGATTGAACTCTTTTTCTCCTTTGGTACATCGTTGCCGTAGTTTTGCTAAATTTGAAAGATTTATAATAATCCACATAAGAATATTTTTGTGTAAATACTGAATACTGTAATGAATAAGCCTTCTAGGCCTTTTTTGCGCCACATCATCATCATATATCCGCTGATTTTATCCTGTGCAAAACCAAAACTCAGTTCCAATATTGGTGCATCATTTTGAATTATTCATGATGATAAAATAAATAAATGTTTTACTGCCACCCGGAAGGCAGCAGCGAGGTGCAGTGGTGCGCTGCTCAGCTGCAGAAATAAGAAAACGGTCGCAAGAAGGAAGCCAGTACTGGAAGGGATTCTGGGAGTTATGCAGTCAGGTATGACTTTCAGGAACAAATACGAGCATCTGGAAACTTTACTCAGGGCTGCTGCCACATCGACACTTGAATTTTCAATGAAGCTAACAGGTTTAAACAGAGTAATGAAAAGTGTGTGTGTGTGTGTGTGCGCGCGCGTGCATGTCTATTATGTTGCAGCATAAAATCGTAAGACCATCAGGCTTCAAACCAGCGACAGAGCTAGTGGAAACCAAACCTGTGTCTTACAGTGATCCCTTCTGGGCCCTGTTCAGGGTACTGAACTCTCACACACACACACACACAGCACACAAGTATGCAATCAAACATTTGGGTGTGTGTGTGTGCGTGGGTTTGTGTATGTGTCCCACTCCCATTGTAGGTGTAATACATTAGACTGTGCTGTGGCGTTCTGTGCTGCAGTAAGCAAACCCGGCTGCAGTGAAAGCAACTGTCCTCAAGTAACCCTGACGGAGAGCGAGAGACCCCAGAGAGAGAGGAAGCGAGAGAGAGTGAAACGGAGCGGATGAGAAATAGGTAACAATGTTACAGTAAAAACGTGTAACCTGCCTTAGGGATAAAACTGCTGCATCGGTAGGGTGTGTGTGTGTGTGTGTGTGTGTGTGTGTCTGTGTGTTTGAGAGTGGGAGGGAGAGACACAGGCAGACGCAGATGCCTGAGGCGAACTGTCTATCAATCATAAGAAACCAGCAGTCAGAAAACGCAAGACTCAGACAGCTCAACTGACCTGAAAACTACACACAAGGATCCATGTTCTGCAGACAAAAGCAGAGGCCCTCTACCCCCAACCATGCCCTCTGTACTCACACATGCACACACATTTCAACAATATCTTGCAGACAGAAGGCATAACCAGACGTTTGGCATTTTTGCTTGATAGATGACTTAATTATTAGTTACTTATCAAAAAACTCTGTCAATCCACTAATTACTCAATTCTGATGCAATTTTCCTTTTCCTTTAGATATTAAATAAATCCACGTAACTGTGGTACTGCAGACGTCACGTTACTGTACGCGAGATATTTAGTCATACTGCTGGTGTCCATTTACACAGGTTTGTTGTTAATGTGTGTGTGTGGGGGAAATCAAATTGGAGAAAAAGGAGCTGGTTGAAATAGTGGGTTTTAAGTGCGTTTTCCTGCTTTTGTTCAGCTCCAGATGAAGAAGAAATAGTGACTGTTTGTACAGTATTATGTTGGGAAAGTATGGGAACACAACCATATGGTGGTGGTGTGTGATGTGTGTGTGTACCACAGCGATATGGACATCTGTGTGTATGTATATGGGAGCGCAGCCTTATGGTGGCATTACATACATGTACAATATGCACACACAATATGGCATTTTTCTGTGTACATATCATTGCATGTCATGTGTCTCTGTGTTCTGGCTGATAAGGTTTCCATAGCAACGCCCTTGTGGCTGATTTTAATGCCATTCTCTGAACAGCCTTGTGGGCATCCTAGAGGGATTTTAACACTTTACAGGGTGACCTGGAGAGGATTGCCCCCTGTTGAGGTGAGCTACAAGCTGAACAGTTCAACAGAGAGACAACAGCAACAGGAGGAGGACAGAAAAACTGCAGTAAAATTAGTTAGGGCTGCCCTTTGCTGCGTGTCATGCCCTCTCTCTCACACCTTTCCCGTCTCTCAAAAATGCCCATCATAAGTATGTAGGTACCAGAGCCTAATGTGACGTCTTCAAATGGCTTGTTTTGCCCAAAAGCAGCAAATCCTCGCATTTGAGAAGGCCGAGTTACAGGGAAATGTCTGAGAGACAGAGGGGAACAGACAGATACCAAAATAAAACAGGAAGAACCAGCCTAAATGCCAAAACATAGACTAAACAGACAATTTCAAAATAAGACCAGAACTAATAGAATAACAAACAGAACTGGACACCAAAACCCAGGAAACAGACTAATCCAAAAAACACTCCACAACAACCCCCCAAAACACCCCATATAACCCAAAACCACAACACTCTCTACATGCAGAGTGTCAACACACTGTTAAAGGTGTTGGAAAAAAGAAGATACAGAACATAATCTCTGCAGATTATATGCTCAAAGTATCCTAAACATACGTTACACATACAGCATATAATAAATCCCCACTAAGACTTAGTTACTCAGTAAAAATACACCAATTGTGGAAACACTGGCGCTCTGCACAGAGGTGAATAACATTCATTTCCTTTGTGCAAAGCAGTAAGAAAAGCTCTTCTAATACAGTCCACTATTGTCTGTAAGGAGAATTGTTTCAAGTGCAGGTATGAATATGTCATTGCGTCTTTGTCTGCAGACATTTGGACATGAGCTGTTTTAATAAATGTGTGTGTGTATGTTTGCATATGTGTGTGTGTGTGTGTGTGTGTGTGCGGGTATTACTAATGTTGTGGGGACATAAATCTGTTTATATAGTCACATTGTGTGGACTTGCCTTCCATCTGCGGACAAAATGCAAGTCCCCATAACGTAAATCTTTAAATTCTAGGGTGAAAACTTGGGTTAGGGTAAGGTTAGGTTTAGGCAAGTAGTGGTTAGGGTTAGGGTAAGTCTCCGGGCTGTGTGTTTGTGCGCTTGTGTGTGTGCGTGACTGCTGCGCCAGAAAGACACAGATACAGAAAGGGAGCAACATGTCTTCGTGCTGATAGCTACAAAACGTTAGCAGATAAAGCAGGCGGTCTCAGCCTGTCCGCTGACCACAATCATTTCTGTTACCTCTGACCGACTGCTACTGCTAAAACCCTAAATATTAAATATCTTTTAGTGTTTCACGTACACACAACAAAAACAAATGGTTCTATCATGGTACTATTACTTGCAGTATAGTGTGCTAGTAATAATCTAGTTATATTAGTAATGCTCACTACTACCTCTACTTATGCAACTAATACTACATTTGTCAGTGCTTCTATAATTTGTGCAACCACTAATAATACAAATACTGCCAAGGCAACACTTTAAGCTTAGGCCACTAGCAGAATTATATCAGCCACTTCTCCACAGTGGTGGTTTATGGAGCCTGGCGGATCCAGGTCAAAGTGTATTTATAATTAAGGAGGAATAATATTCTCACCGAAAAAATTTTTTTACCCTGTTGAAGCGGAGTTCATACAGAAAGCCTCTGCATAGAATTCGAAAAAAATGAAAAGGTTTTAAATAAAAATCCACTTGGCTCAAGTTTAGATTGGAAGGTTTCCAGGACAAATAGTCCTCTTGCCCTTTTTGAGATCCCAAACTTGTCCTGCACACCAAAGAAATTAGCGAATTGAGAGAATGCAGTTCCACTTCAGCTCATGTTTACAGAGCGAAATCGCAGTCGGTTTGTTTTAAACAGAACACAGTTAAACAAATCTTTTGACATCGGCAGGGGACGGATAACCTCACACACTATTGCTTAAAGGGAGGTTCAGTGTTTTAAATACTGACGAAGCTCTGGCAAGTATTTGGGTGACACGCCACACATCAGGTTTATACTTTAAAGCATACAACAACGACTACTACTACCACGCAGCATGTTACACTAATGCTAAAAACCTATTAGCACCTACTGCAGAGATGGACTGAGAGCCTGTGACCACCATTCATTGTTATGCAAACCATCAACACCACTGACTCATTTAATACAAACCAAGTACAATATTATACTCAACTCAAGTCCTTAGTAGAAGTGCGGTGGACGAACTTTGATGAAGAAATGATACCCATACTGAAGTTATTAACCTTCAGTATAGTATAATATATTAATACATCAGAAAACTAGACTATACAACTAAATTCCAATAGTGTTTTAAAAATACAGTAACTAACTCAATGTAGACAAAATTCCAATGACAAGCAAAACCTACCACTCTAAAAGACTATTAGTATACACATGTATTATTCCTTATCCCTTCCAGTCTTGTTTACTCTGCAAGAGGTGCTCTTTTCTTTGAATGCTCATTAGAGCGCTTAGGGAGATTATCGTTATATATATATATATATATATATATATATATATATATATATATATATATATATATCGATATCAGCTTATTTGTCAGCTGATAAGTAACAAGACATTGCAGCAAAACTATAAAATGTCCCACTCAGTAACTAAATAGTAGCTACAATTCTTTAATAACCAATTATAAAAGAAGCCTTATCATAAACCTGTACGTGTTGCAAAACAGATTACTATTGTTTTAAAATCCCAAATATTGATAATATAATAATGACCTCAAAATCCAGTATTAGTCGGGCAATCATTTTTATCTATGGTGCTCTGACATGGGGCTGTCGTAAAGTCAATACAAAGCATACAGAATCAAAGATGGTGCGGGATATTTTCCTGCTCAGCAGCAGTGCACTCAGTGCTGCCACTGGTGGCCATACATTGTATTGCAAGAACGCTTACATAGCTTGTAGTAAATCATGCTTTCTTTTTTTTGTGCTATTTTACATCTGCTTGGCATCACTGTTTTTCCTAGTTATCGGCCGCTGAGGTGAATGCCCTCCTTCCCTTGAGTTTATATTTTCAACATGTTTCTGGTAACAAATGTGATGACCTCCCGAAACGTAGAAAGAACAAAGGGAAACGGTTAATATAAAAGCTTTGAGGAGCCACACAGCTATAATTTACTGTGCAGTGTCCATAATTAATGGAAAATATTTACTGATGTTGCAGAATACTATTTTAATAAAAAAAATATGAGATGCATTTGGATTTTAGGTGTTATACTTAATGTGTTATGTGCAACTTGGGATTTTTGTACAGGATTTGAGATTCTGGCCAAATCTTTGCTCGTAAGGCTCTGGGGAAAACGGAGCGTGCGTGTCTGTCTCGGTTTAGCTGGCTGTGTTCACTGGCATCCTCGACTGCCTCCATGTTATTCATCACAAGTAGTGACAGCTAAATAGTAGGCTAGTGTGTATAGAGGCAGAGTCCGCCCCCGCAATACAGCCCACCTGTTGACTGTGTTTGTGTGTGTGTGTGAGAGGGACTCAGACAGCCATAATTAAAAGCTGTTGGTAGCTAAGCTGGTTAACAGAGGCTTTAAAGGCAACCAGGGCCATGCTGCCTTCTTCACCTTTTCTCTCCTCTGTTTTCCATCACCATCCACTCTTTCCTCTCATCTACTTAACATTTCCTCTCTGACGCCCGTCTTTTTTCACCTCCACTCCTTTATGTGTCCTCTACTCGTTCTCTCTTCACCTCGCCTCTTTTCCGCTCAGAGTTTTCCTCTTCAAACCCATTTTTTCCTCTTTACCACTCTTCTTTTCCTCTCCAAAACCACTTCTCCACGCCTTTTTTTCCTGTTCTAATGTCTTTAGGCCCTGGCATATGCAGTAATGTGAGTATTTATCAGTCATGGTTTAGGCTGTTTGCATTTTTAAACTCAAAAGAGAGGTATGAAGGTCGTATGACAGAAAATTCACCCATCAGCCCTGTGTCAGACCACACAAGAGTCCACCCAGTCCTGGAACTGATGCTTTTCAGAAGCATAGAAATTACACAGAGATCTGTGGGCTGAATTGGAGGAGTTAGCATGTCAGACACAGCTTTGCCTTCAGCTGTGGAGAAAAAAATACATCTCCAAGCAAGAATAAAGAGTGATAAGAGGTGCCTGTATTTCAAAAAGCAGCAAGGAAATAGAACCCATGTGCCACCAGAGATATCCTCTTTTTCTCCAATTATTTGTCTTGAACTTCTGATTGCTATCAATCATTATTTGCAGTGGAGCCTAAACTAATAATTATTTCCATTATTAATTTACATATTCATTGTTTGAATAATTGATTATTTGCTGGTGCTCTAAAGTAGTGAGAAATGCCCACCACAGAGGGTATTGCCATGTTTTGGTTTACTATTGTCTACAATAACATTATATGCTGTAGCATGAAGATTCCCCTGATTTGGAACCAAGGGGGCTCAGTCCAAACCATGAAAAACCACCAGACCAAATGTACAAAGCTGTACACATACCTTTGGCCATAAAGTGTATTTCTTAAAGTCACTACGCTATAAATCATACTGAGTGCAGCTTTAGAAGTTAATGTTTTATCCCGATGCTTTAGCGATACAGCTTTTTAAGTACATTCCAGTAAAGCAGTGACTGAATTTTGTCGAGGTCAGGCAGAGGAGGTCGGAGGAGTGGTGAACTTCACACCCTCCCTCTAATTAGATTTAATGACTTGGATAATTCCCATTATATAAATGAAAATGGCTCTCTCTGAAATATTTAAAGCCTCCAGCCCCCCCCCCAGCCCCCAGGGACACCATCGCCAGGAGGGGCAACATGTGCAAAACGCAGCGATACATCAATAATGTACGATGGCCCACCACATCTCACATGGATTAACAGGCCCTATTCACAAACACACACACACACACACACACAAAATAACTGTAAGCGCCTGAACAACATACTTTCCACTCAAGGAGGCAGATATATTGATAAAACAAATATGTATTAACACATGTACACTCCTTTTCTTTTTACAGATGCAAACACACACACAGCACTATACTCACACACACACACACACACACACACACACACACACACACACACTCACACACACACTCACGATGCTGTTGGGGAAATGCATACACTGACCAAAACATATGGGAACTAAATGCATCTTTTAAAAGAGCCTCCAGCAACATTTAACCCCCCAGGGTGTGTGTCACTGGACGAGTAGTCCCCGCCCCCCCCCCCCCCTCGCAAAAGCATTACTTGCTATTGCAAAGGGGTCAGTCTGGTTTCAACTAAAGCCCCTTCCAGACATGCACTCCTCTACGTTAATCTGATGGCAATTTAAGATGTCGGCCTCATGTCTGAATAAGAACCCTGGACGGACCTGGTAACACTTCCACATCACCTTCGACACGGCACACGTCTGAAATGAATGCCGTCACATTAACGTAAAGACTGCAGCAGCACAAGGTAAAACATGCAGAGAGATTAAACGCGCTTGTCTTGTGTTCAGAATCCTTGGGTGTCTATGAAAGCATGCCGTTCAGCCTAACACTTTAATTATATCTGTATCATTTTCAAAAGGTGTTGCTCTGTACCTGACCCTGCCCTTTGGCCTCTGCAGAAAACATTAGTTAGACATTTGACTTTTGGATTCTGAGACGATAGTTTATATGAGACTCTCTTAAGATCCAACAAAATCAAAGCACTTTTGATTTCTGAAGACGGAAGAAGGTGAGAGTCAGCTCTCTTGTTTCCAATCAAAGCGGGTTTAAAGTTAGGATAGAACAAATATAGCAACAATTCCCTTTTTGGCCACCTCACCGGCATAGCCTGTGTGTTCAATGCATATTACTAACAATACATGTATAACACGGTGAAATGTGGGGTGAAGATAAGATTGTTTCATGGCATTTCCTCTTCTTAATTTGATGAAATCACCTCCTGTTTGTCCAGTATTCCCGTTCTGATCGGCCTGCTGACACAGAGCCCCTTTTGTACAAACGCCCTTTGAACGCCATGATAAACGTGAAAACCAGGGTACACCCATGTTGCATTAGGGGTGTATGCGCAGAAAAAGACCATTAAAACACAGCCTTGAGGAGGGTCATGGTCCAGACCAAATTCACTTTTTAATGGCCTGCCTGAGGCTAACTATACCCTGTCTCGCCTTTCAGGGAGACAGCCGACGGTTTCTAAGTGGCTAAACAAAACAGAGACTCTTTGTAGGTGGTTTTCTTGCCTCACCTGCACAACTGCCGATGTGTCTTCCATCTCTATATTTTGTTCTTGGTTAAGCTAATGGGGCCAAGCTAGATTACTTGTTCAGTGATTATTAAGCATGCCTCAGCTTTATCTTTTAATCCAATTTGACATTTAAGTGTTTTCATGGCAAAAACAAGCAGAGAATGCACAGATGAAGCAGTGGCTGATGTGTTTACTGTCCAACTGCTAGGCTTAATGTCAAAGTATGGCCTAATGTAACCGGAGTGGGAGTTCCCCTTGAGGGCGGCTTGGGTGTCGTTTTTCTGGACTGGATATGAACAAAGTGCCTGTCACTCAGTCCTCTCCCAAATCCTCTCTTACCCCTTTGTGTCCCTTCTTTCTTCCCTACGGTGTGTTTCAATAATCTGAGCTTTACTCATTCGTTCCAACTTTCTCTTTCGCATACCCTTAAATTTTCCCTCCATCTGTCCGTCCACATGGCTCCGTCTCTTATCTCCCGCCACATTGTTTCTCCAGCTGTCTGCGTTGACGTTTCTCAGTTGCTTTACGAAATGTCAATTACAAATGCAATGTTCTCATTTTGCTACACCAGACATGTATTGTTTTGATGTCTTGAAAAGACTGTGACACCAGTTTAAGTGATTATCGTGTTTTAACTTCTGTTGATTATATGAACATTTTATGGCATTCACCTATGACGCGAGCTCAACATGCAACCTTTAAATACAAACCCTCTCTCTTTTCCTTTCTCTGTCATTTTTTCCCGTCTTATGAGCGGTTTAATCTTTTCTCATCTTCCTCTCTCCATTTCTTTCACCCTCTATCTCTCTCTTCATGTCCCATTCTCTCGTTACTTTTTTCCATCACATGTCCCTGGTCTCTTTCCAGGAATTGGGCCTGGCCTACTAATTCCCCATTACTGAGATTGATGGACCAGGGGCTTGGTACAGTCGCTGGCTGACTGTAGATTAACTGTGTTGGCAGCCAACATGTACAAGCGGCAGGATTGTAAACACCCTGCAACTACAAGCATTCTAACCTCGCTGTAGTTTTCACTGACCTCTATCAATCTAATTTTAGTTCAGTTGCTTAAATTACAAAACTGAGGCTTTTCAAACTTGTTCTATGTACTGAAACAGATATGAATTGAAATAGTCCTTGAATCTGTGTTGGTAAGTCTCAGTGTACCCCAGACTGCTACATAGTTTAGGTTGGAGCCAAAATGCAATGCGGGATTTTTATATATAAATGAACGTCCCTTACATTCAAGTTCACACAATGCTGAGTAAGCCAATCATCGGCAGGTAAATCTGGTGCCTGTGGTGACATTCCCGCGTTGGCGCACTGTTAATGATGCATTTTACGCCAACCAGCAATGAGTGGTTTGGTTTTGATTTGATTTGTTTTGATTTGGCTTGCCAGAGCAGAAGCGGGGAGCAACCCAGAGCCATGTAGAGAGCTCAGCGATCCACCATTGCTGTAAAAGAAATCCATTATAGATGATGTGCATTATTGAACATTGCTCTTTTTGTTTATTATGATTGTATAGTTTGCGTTAATATGCTTTGCCAGTGTTGTATTGTACGCAGTCATGCCAAGAAAGCCGCTTGAATTGAAACTGAACAGAGTTGATGCAACTGTCTCTCCACATGGCTCTATGGCGGAAACACCTAAGAAGGAACACCAAGGAAAGTTGCTGATGCTCCAGATAAAAAGAAACTCTGCGTTCAGAGGAAGGATTACTGTCAAAACAAGACAGCGATCGACGGCGAGGACAAACACGGATAGCCATCAGTGTAGCCCTGTTGGAGAGGGCAGACAGATGTCACCTTACTGCTCTTGGAGCGGCTGGTGAAATACGTGGAGTGGGCTGGGTAGCTGTTACATTTACTCGACCTAAATACTGGATTATTGTCTTGGAACTGTGTCTGTAGCTTTTGTAACTATTTCTGAACACGAGCCTGGGGCGAGCTCACTGTGCGCATACATCATCAGCACGCGCCGACACTGTTTGTGTAATTACTCTCAGTGCCAGAAGGCGGCGGACAAAAGTTCCGCACTCCAGCTTTAAATTACTTAAAACTGGTTGTTCTAGTGTTAATTAACATTAACATTTAACACTTAAATTCTGAATGCTTCTAACTTACACCTTTTCTAAGTGGAGGAAAGCAACTTAAGTAGTCGGTGAC
>WNGW01000123.1:17978-39624 GCA_011952105.1 Coreoperca whiteheadi
GTAGTTGACTACAACTTTGGTTTTTAATTTTGTTCAGACCAGCTTTTGTATAGTCAGTCATTTTCTACCGCTTGTTCCCGTTGGGGGTCGCGGTGCCTATCCCAGTGAATTCGGGCCTTAGGCGGGGTACACCCTGGACAGTGGCCAACTCGTCGCAGGCCTGACACAGAGACAGACAACCATTCACACTCACATTCATACACTAGGGGCAATTTTGGACACATCATTTAACCTAAACATGTATGTCTTTGGACGGTGGGAGGAAGCCGGAGAACCCACGGTAACACGGGGAGGACATGCAGACTCCACCCAGAGAGATCGTGTGACGTTGGTCTGGTCCGGGAATCGAAAACACGATCTTCTTGCTGGGAGACCGGGTGGCTAGCCGCTCTGCCACCGTGCACCCCCAGCTTTTGTATACATATAGTAAAAAACATCAAATATTTAAAAACATCAATACAACCTTTGATATCCACACTGACTGTGTGTTCACACCAGACTCGAATAAATGGCGCTATTCGCGTTAAGTTGGACGCTTGAACATTTTGAGTTTAGTCGCGTCATTCGCGCGGCGGAATGTCATTCGCCTCTTTGCACTGACTTAACATGTAAATCCCTCGCACTTATCACTTCATTCGTGTCTGGTGTGAACGCACCTTGAGGCGCAAAACTGCCTCAGTTTCCAAGTGCTCGATTCCTGGAGTTTATGTTCCTGCTTCCAAGGATAAAATATAGTAAAGGTAAAATAATAAATGTCTTCGCAACCCTCAGACTATAATCCTGTTATTTAAGCTGCAGTGCAAACTCAGCCTGTATGTGTTTGTGTCAGAGCAACATGAAAGCTCCCACTGTCCTTCAGTCCAAAAATAGAGCTGAAAAAGCCCTCTTTGTGTTTGCTCTTTTCAATAGACAGGACAGCTTCACAAAGTGACCGACTGTTGTGCTTCTGTGTGTGTGTGTGTGTGTGTGTGTGTGTGTGTGTGTGTGTGTGTGTACAAATTACGTCTGAATGGGAGAGCTAAAGCCTCTTGGCTCACTTCAAAAAAACAGATATAGCAGGTGTGAATGGAACCAAAACAACGGTGCCATGCTGCACTTTAGGAATAAAGAACAACGGCTTATTTCTATTTGTTTCTCACCTATTTCATATCAGTGCCTGAAACTTATCCTGCGCTCGCATTCAACCTCTTTTCCAAGCCAGAAACTTTAACCTCCTGAGTACTATTCAGTGAGGGCAAAACAGAGAGCAGAGCTCAACAGTTTTTCTACCAGCCTTGAAGGCCCAGTGTGGAACATTTAGGAGGAGCTACTGGCAGAAATGGAATATAATATTTATAAGTATGTTTTCATTACTGTGTAATCACCTGAAAATAAGAATCATTGTGTTTTCATTAGCTTAGAATACACTGTTTTTATCTACAGAGGGAGCGGGTCCCCTTCCTCAGAGGTTGCCATGTTGCACTGCCAAATTGCAAACTGCAATTTCACAGCTAGATGCCACTACATCCTACACACTGCACCTAAACTGATGATCTTCGCTGCAAATTCTGCAATCGGATAAAGAAGAATACAGCAGATAAATGGCAAAACGTTGTGGGATTAGAGAATGGGAGTACAGGCAGTTGCTCTCTACATGAGAAGTACGCAGGGGTGGGTCTGCAAATCAACCATTAATCTCCTGCATGTTAGGTACTAACCGGTTTGGGCATCTTTCTCCCCTCTCTGCCCGTGCCCTGTTGCTGAGAAAACTGAAAGAAGTCGTCCTCCGTCTTCCTGCCTCCGGGGCACCAGCGCCTGAGACACAGCAACGACAAAGACAAATGCACCAGTGTCAACAAACGAATAACATAACAGCAGACTCAGTGTACTGTTCTGTATCGCTCCTTCTGTTTCTTCATTTGTCTCTCTCTACATCTAACTGTCACTATTGGAGGAGACAGGGACAGAGGTCAAAGGCCAGATTCCACCGTCAGACCAAAAACAGGGAGAGAGAAAGATAGAATGAAGAGAGTTAGATTTAGACGAAGCAAAACATACACAGGAGACAGAAAAGAAAAATAAATAGGAATGGGAAGACACTCCACAGCTATTCTGTTGTTTCCCCTCGCAGGCTCCTAACCAATCAAAGAGTTTAAAAAAAGGAAAATACAGCCTGGATGGGGCAATGTTTTGGCAATTTCCACTTCCACAAAGAGTGATCTCGATTAGTTTTTCCAGTCATCGATGGATCATGTAATCTATAAAATGTCAGAGAATAGTAAGGGAAATCACATCTTCACAGAGCAAATCCTCACATATGAGAGGTTAGAACCAACCATTTTTACTTGACAAAGTATTACTCAAATGGTTAATCAGTCATCTCCGATTGATTTAACATGTCACATACATGGGTGTGGTGTTTCCCCACTTGGAAAAACAACTGAGCCAATCAGAGCTGTGGCTTAGACGGGAATAAGAACTGGGATGTCATTTTCCTGTGCCAGTGCCAGAAAAACAAATGGCCACAGAAAACTGGCCACAAACATGGACAAACGTGTGGATGACACAGTTGTACAAGTAGTACAGGTGAAAGTCAGCAACAAATCTTAGATCGACATATTTCAACAAGTTAACTGCTCTTAGCAACCTCTAACACCACAACCATGTTCCTGTTGACTGAAAAGGACACTTAAAGGACAGCTACATCAGTTGCTGCTGATTGATAAGGGCCAAATATGCCCCCTCCCAAACAGAAATCAGCAACACAATGGCAGACTGAATAATGAAGTAAGAACAAAATGACAATTCAGTTTGATTATCAGATAATGGTTTGTTAAGTTATACCAATGCCAAGTCATGTTACACCTTGCATCACTGGGAAGAACTTTGAACTTTGGCCTAGAGTTCAACTCAACTGAATCCAGTAGCTTGAAAATGAGGCCAATGGAAGTTAGAATGGCAGTGGTGTATCTAGACTTTTACCAGCATAAAACACAGCATGCTTAGTGGCAGTCTGGGAAAGACAAAGGAGAAACAGTGCATAGAAAAGAAGAGACAGAAGACGGAACAGGCAGTTACTGTGATAATTGGAGGAGCAGCTGCAAGGAAAAAATAACTCCCAAAATAGAGACAAAAATTGTAAAGAGAGAGAAATAGAGACAGATATGTGAATTTAAAAAAAAACCCTGCTTCGCCCTTTTGTTTTAATTCTTTTTTTTTTTTGTCAGAAGTCAAAAAACATGATCTCTTTAAGGTGACCCTTGACCTGCTCACTGTCGTCTGGTGGAAGTGACGGTTATCGGGACAGTGTGGGTTTATCTAGAACTGCTTGTCAGATAAATGACTAGAATCTGAAATAGAGAGAGCAGTTGATAGGTGTCCCACAGGTGCCAGATCGCTTGATGTGTGAGGCCAGGAATACACCTTTCTCAAGTGTCAGCACAGAGTACTAAACCGGGCTCAATCACAAGCTCAGGCTCAGGAGGAGGGCAGAAACAGCCTGAAAAAACTACAAGGTGACACTGGAAGATTTGGAATCTAAACTGCTCGGTTATGTACTGGGTATTAGATTAGGTTTGGCCTGCACAACATGACCATAATATGGTTACATATTACACGTTACATTTACATAAGAATGGCTTACATCCGGCTTTTCACTGATTATAAGTCCCATTCAAACATAGTGAACGGCGCAAAAGACATTTCTGCTGCCGAGGCTACGAAAATCAAATGACTCGTACTAATATTATTAACATTGTTACCATGGGTGTATGTTGGACCTCTGCTCTGATCTTATATCTGTTGTGAAGACGTGACATTCAGTTCTGCCATTTACAAACTATTGTGAACTTTACCAGAGAGTGAAGTGACCCACGTCAGCCCACGCAATGCCTCTTTAACTGACCTACATGTTTTCTTTCCATTAGAATCCTATTTCAGACAGAGAAAAGGGATTTCGACATATTTGAAATGCATTGAATGAATATTCTCGGGGCGAACTGCAAACGCTATAATCACATCAGAGAGCATTATGAATATACTTTGAAAAAAGTGGCCTAATTCAGCCGTAACTCGCTCTCTCCCACGGGTCTTCAGGAAATTCACTTTGATGTGCCACATAACAGTGGGGCATGTCCTGCAAATCAATGCACAGCTCAGTCAGACCGCCATCATCCCATCAGTGCCCTTTTGGGGCCAAATCCTGAAGGTATATGAGGCCTGGAAAATGTCTGTGTTAAATTCTAGTCATCTGGCAATCAGACCAACCTCATTCTCAAGGCACAAAAGCCGCTCATCTGTCATCTGTTTTCATTAGAAATGTAATATCTTCTGTACTGAACTCAAAGAATAACTTATATAACTAGTTCACATTTTTGCCACTTTTCTTAAGTGTTTAATGTTAGCCTGAACGATGCTGAGCACACGTTTCACTCTCAGCAGCAATAGTATTGCAATAGACTGTATTTTTGCTTTATTTCATCCACTTACCTTTAATTGGCCAGACTAATATAAGACATTTACCACATTCTCTTTCCTGCCGCCCAATGGGCACCACATATCCATTTGTAACACACGACATGCATAATCACAGACGATTCAGAATAAGTGGAATTTCTTCAAAAGTTTAATTTACAAAAAATACAACCAAGCCTGAACCTGGCCCGACCCCTCTAGTGGTAGTACCACTTTCAGCTTTACAGTTCTAACAGAGGAGAAAGTAGTTTCAGTTCATAATCAATTGTTATTCAAAGTTTTTCATATCGATTGCTGCTGAAACCAGAACAATTTGATTGATGTTATCTTTTAGCAGGTCAGTGAATTGAATCAGCATCATTTATAATCGATGCATAGATGCAGCAAATGAAATGTTACACCTCTAAGTCCTATAGCATTCGTAGTCCAGTAGTTTGGCTGCAGCCTGGAAAGATAAAAGCACCACACAGATCCTAAATGTCAGCCACGCATATGAGCCAAAACACTGTGAACCTAATAAAACTGCACAATATGCAGCCTGTGGTGAGTTTATCAGCTGGGTCTCCCTGTGCAATTTCCACCTCTCCATCTCCTTTTCTTGCGCTACATCTTTATATTATACCTTATCAATGGTGAGAGACTGAGGAGTAGAACAGTGTACTGATGGGAGTGAAAGGCGAGAGAGTCAGCAAGGGGAGAGACATAAGAATTCAAAGCTTGCCTTGACCCATATACCTGCAGCCAGGAGATAGGTAAAGACCCTGAATACTAAATAACTAACGGGCTTAAAGTAAAGCAGTGACACACACAATGCCTCCTCCAACTTTACGCTTGCAATCTCTTTTTTTCTGCGTTCACTCTTCAGCCACCAGCATGGTAACGTCAACTTTGTTCTGCATTCTGCAGATTACCATCTACAGAATGTTATAGATACAGGCTTTATGGAAACACACGGCCCCCAGGCCGACACACACACAAACACACACACAAACACACCTAAGGGTGACCTTTACTGTGTGCTGTAGCTGAAAGCATCCGGAACTTTCCCAAAGAACACAGGTCTGCTCTGTTTAGCAGCCCACTACCTCGTAAACCTGGATGCCTGTGTGTGTGTGTGTGTGTGTGTGTGTGTGTGTGTGTGTGTGTGTGTGTGTGTGTCCCTTCATTCAGTGAAACCGGAGGGTTGCTCCCATGCGGATACAGCTTCCAGGTTACCATTCATGCAGAAAGAAACTGTGCTCTCTGTGCAAATTACGCTCTTTCATCTCTCTCTGTCTCTCTTGTTTTGTCCGAATCAATCGCACCACATTGTTGCATTTTACGCACACGTTTATAGAGTGTCCTGTAACCCTGCTTTACAGATCCCCCCCCCCCCTTTAACAACACTGCAGGTGGGGTTGGGTATCATTCAGAGTTTATAGAATACTATTCTGACTCTCTTTAACAATTCTGACTGTGGTTGTGATTAGACATGTGCCGGTTTTCGGTAATGCGGTAAATCGCGGTGATGAATATGCACCATATAATAACCGCGGCCACGCGGCCGTGAATAATAATAGATCCGAATTTTGATTTTTAGAGCGAGCGGCTGCGCAAAGCACGCATGCGCACTCTGATGCAGACAATCCTCACTCACCTCCAGTGTTGGGAGTAACAGCATTTAAGTACAACGGCATTACTAACGGTGTCATTTTTTCAGTAACGGAGTAATCTCATGAATTGGTTTTCCCATCGTTGCAACGCCGTTATCGTTACTGAGGATGTGAAGTGGCGCGCTACAACAATTTGGTTGAATGAAGCGCGAGGTGTCAGGCTTTGGTTAGTATGGCAGCTGCCGGGAGAGAGCAGGGGTGGGGATGATGACGCCGTTGCAAAAGCGATGATGATTGGCTAGGTGGGCGGATACCCTGCTCACGCTGTCGCACTCACTGCACGCTCGAAATGCCACTAAACACAAGACAGCGACAATGGCGACAAGCCAGGGCAATTCAAAGTTGGGGTTCTCAAACTTGAAGTACCAGCACTCGACTTCGCTAGGGCTGGACCAGAGTATTCGAATATTCAAATATTCGTTCGGTGGGTTGGTATTCGATTTTCAATTTTGGGATTCGAATATTCGTTTAAAAAAAAAAAAAATTGATGTTTAAATCAGGCGAAATACAATACTCGGGTGGCACAGTTGAAGGAAGGTAACGTTGTTATCCTTATACTTAATAAGTATATTTGCTTTAGCCAGCTACAGTGGTCCCTGCAGCTGGAGTGTATTCTCTGTGTAGAGCCACACCTGCAGCTGCTTTAATGGACAGAAGATAGAAGCGCCTGCGCTTGTATTTTAGGTAAAGCCGCGTTGCTTTCTCATTGTGGAAAATAGAATAATAGAAACAAAATGTATTAGTCTTTTTACCCGTTATTATAAATCTAAATGAATCTACTGCAAAATATAGTAGCTTGTTAAAACTCAAACGGGAGATTTTAGCGGTTTGTCTTGATTGCTACCGAAGCTTCGAAGGTCAAAAAATGGTATTCGGACCAGCTACTACCGCTACTTCTCGCTCATTGAAATTAAAGGCAATAATGTTTATGTAACATGCACGCTATGCCCAGGAAAAAAGACTTTATCCACGTCTGCCTCAAGCAACTCGAATCCTATGAAGCACATTTCAACTACAGCAGACATCTGGACTGCCCACAATACAAGTTACATGGGTGTGACAGCACATTGGATCGATCCAAATAACATGGGATATATGGTGTATATAGTGTTTTTATTCTTCAGTCAGTTAATAAAAACTTTATTTAAAGATGTTATAGAACGTGACAGTTACTTTGCTGAGTAGCTAATTACTTTTACAATGTGGTAACTGAGTTACTAACTCCATTACTTTTTTGGAGAGGTCATTTGTAACTGTAACTAATTACTTTATCCCCCTTCTAAAAGGGTAAAGTCAGAAGTTGATTTATTTATTTAAACGTTTGAGCTACTTTTTGTTATTTAAAAAAGGTTATTAAAGTTACTAAGTGGACATCACGGAAGATTGTTAATCTTTTTTACCTGTTTCTCTTTTGTTCAATTAAAATATCGCGATAATACCGTATACCGTGATAAAAGCTCAATCAATTAATCGCAGTATGAAAAATTGATACCGGCACATGCCTAGTTCCGATATATGGCTTGAGCAAGAAAATCCACACAATCACGGTGAAAGCACAAACAACCTTATATTTTAGGCTGTCAAAAGCAATATTTGTCAAAACAATAAAAGGTATTTGGTGTCTCTGGTTAAATTGTAAAATAAAGACAAATATAAATGTCCTCTACCTTGCCATGTGCATGTTGAGCACTGGCTGTTTATTATTGTTTTTTACTGGAGTTGGCAATGCCAGCGTCAGCTGATTCTTGGGTGTCACGACCACAACTGGGGACAGCATCAATGGTGCATTCTCACACCGTGCTCGCAGGAACACTTGGTCAGGTTAGACAGAATGAAACTGAAGTGTTTGTCGATCCGTGATTAGCAAAATGGAAAAGGGTGTTTCTTAACAAATCTCCTGTTCTTATGAAGTGGGAGCTGGTTCAGATTCAGGACCAGTTCTTGATGCGCAACTCAAATTGTGACTGACGTTAGACTGTTTCTCCCTCAGTCATTTCCTGCTGTAATTTACAGTCACTCTACACATGTCACCTTTAATTGTAAAATATTTAGATTTTTGCTTGTTTTACTTTGTGAATAATAATTTTCCTGACCACTATTCACAGAGCAAGTGAACTCTTTTTGGTTTTGGTTGACGGGTTGAGGTTTAGCTCCTGAAACGCTTGTGGTTTTGTGTGTGCTCTTGTGATTTAGTTCAAATATCTACACGAAAGGTACTTTAAAGACTGCTTAAAGGACAACAATGAAGATGTCCACTTTAAGACTGTGTCTTCTTCAATGGAGGAATATTTCATTATATGAGTTATGTCTGTCATATGCGTTTGCAGAGGCTAAAAAAACGTCCTGCTGTTAAGTGCCAGAGACGAGACACACACACACACACGCGTACAACAGCTGTTATAACAGCAGGAAACTGTACCAACTGCTTTGCTTAACAACAAGGTTTTACTTGTACAGCAGACGAGCCAACTGATTCCTCATATCGAGTGCAAGGAGATCGTTTGTCAAACAGCCCAAATGGCCTGTTCACAAACACAAACACAACGCAAAACGATGCTGCCACTGTAAAAAGGCAATTTAATGCTGCTTTGGTGCCATTGGAAAGACTTGCATTCACTGAAGGTTTTACCAAACGCACTGTACGCTGCAAGCAGTGTCTCCTTTCTCAGGATCCAAACAGGTTAAACATGCAGACCGGGAGAGTTTTGAGACAAGAACGAGGAATCTAGGGGCTCCAGACGCTTGGGACAAATGATGCTCTCAAGATGAACAAAAGCCAGAATGCCATGAATCATAGTGGTTCTACAGTATAAATGAGAGGAGAAATAGACCACAGACTACCTGGCCCAGTGACACCACGAACATTGCTATTCCCTGTCAGGTGTTTTCCTCTCCATCTTTGTTCAGTAATCTTTTGATGAGTCCAACAAGAACAGGAGGGATTATTCAGGATTACTAATATTCATCTAAATATTCACTTGGCTAAACAGACAGTGACAAAAAAAAGGTTTTAACAGCTGTTAAAATTCATGTAAAAATCGGAGATGAATGGCATCATCGCTCCTGTCTGCTCCGGCATGGAGTTGACACTCTTCCAGTTTGATTAAGTAGGGTGATGTTCAGTGTTTCGCTCAAGGACACGGGACTGCTGTTGGACTGAACGCTACCTGTTGTGCAGGTGAAACCTGAGACCACCAGACTGCTCTATGTATGGAGATGAATGGAGGATCTAAATATGAGGCCCAGGAACAAAATCCCAAAGAATTCCAAAAATTAGGCAAGCACATTTTTCTTCCTTTGTCCTTGGCCACGTCCTGTCTGTCAGAATACTTCATATCCCACGTGACTTAACCTGCTGCATAACGTCCCATGTTTCAGACAAGCAGCTCAGGAGCCACAAGAGATGCAGATACAGAAAAAGAAAGTGAAAGAAAACGAACGGGAGAAGATGTGAACGTGGGTCGAAGGACAGGGAAGCTACATGGCATCTGTCAGTGAGCCTGGCCGTGATGTGAATTGTGAAACAGCAGCGTTTCCTCCCTGTCACCAACTGATACTTACCAAGCAAAACACCTGCACTGTATCTTTTAGAGCTGCAGCTCGCGATTCGTTTCTCAATGAATCATTTACTATTGTATAAAAAATGTCTGAAAAACGCCTGTCAGAATTTCAAAGAGTCCAAAGTGACCCCTTTTACCACCAGATGATTTGAGAGGCTGGAACCTGTGAATATTTTTTCTTTAAGGATGAAATGTCAATGCGACAGAGTTTGATAAAGAAATTATTTTACCATGGCTTTGCATTGTTAATGAATTTAAACGGATTTTCTTATGTTTCAGCCTCTGTCGTTTCTTATTAATAAAATGTCCACACAACGAAACTTTACAACCAAGTGCATGAGGCGCCGGGTTTTAAATACCACTTTAATTATATTATCTAAACCACTGATTGGGAAATGATAACTAAATTGAGTGTTAAAGTTATTAGTCAAACTGGACACTTAATAACTGTAACTGCAGTGCAGAGCAACTTCCTGGTTCAACTTTCACTCACTGTACTTATTACTAATGCATGCATGCAGTTTTACTATACAGTGGACGAAACAAAGGGATATTTCTGGTACGTTCACTTTTGTACCCCCCCACGCTGCTTTCTTTTTTATTGGGTTCGATTTGACTGGGCATGTAACTGCAGTTGATAGCACAAAAGCACAAAAATAACAGCAGGTTTCAAAAACCTCCGCAGCAACACTCAAATTGCACAACTAAACTGGAAGGAGCAAATGACAAAAAAAAATAGGTAGATCCAAATTTCCCCTAACAAAAACCCAGTGAGCAAAATCTCCTACAATTCAGCATGAAGAGCTCACCAGGCACTCGCAAGCCAGTTTCAGACCCAGCAGCAGCTGGTGTGTGAAGAAATCCACTCAGAAGGCTTCAGAAGCCTAATCTGAGGCCAATTTGGCCAATTGCTTTCTCGACGAACGCGCCTGTTTGCTTGTCCAAAATGGTCTAAATGTGTTTCTGCGTCAAGTAAACCACGATGACCTGTTCGTTCCGACACTGCCGTAGGCCCAGATGTTGCTCCGTCGAAGGTCCCAGGTCAGGCTTCTTGTGCCTTCTTCCTGAGGACACTGTCTTTCTGTTTCAGTTACACGTTTGATAGACCTAAGAGCTTCTTTCGAAAATGGAAAGACATACATAACGTATATGACTGCTCATGTACTGGGACACCACATCGACTCGAAACTAGTTTTCCCAAATGGTAAAAGAACACTTTGGAAGTATAAAAAATGAACAGTTCATCTTTTTTATTCAAAATGGATATGAGTCGTTTTAATAGCTACTCTGGGGCTTTCTAGTAGCAACAGGAGTGACCTGAACTGAATTTAAACCTGCACTAAGGCTGCATAACTGACGACTGACGAGCTCTATTGTTTTGTCATTGGGGTGAACATGCACCTCTGGCCAGAATAAGACAACATCCCCCCGCTGAGATCTGGAGCCATGAGATTATTCAACAGGCCACAGAAAATTGCGCTGCTGAGAGAAATCTAAAACCAGCAGTCGAAAAGGTATCTCGTGTCACGATGCGGAGAGCCTCCTTCTCAAGTGAGCCGTAATTCGGTCCACGGCGCGGGCGGGGCCAGGAGCAACAGGAGGACGTGAGCGACGGGGACACCAGCCAATACACTCGCTCCCCCTGCTGTAACGAGGCCAATCGGAGAGTCCCAACCGCCCTGACGCCGACGGAGCATCTGTTTGTGCCAGATGGAGCGGCAGCATCGTGTGTGGGCGCGTTAACGCGACCCTACTCAGGGCCGCTGTTTACGGCCCGTGTTACGCGCGGTGCTTTCCAGGTTTCCACTCACTCCACCTAACTCAGTTACGTGGGAAACAACAGAGCTTACATACCATTTACGAGCAGCACCAACCGCTCTCATGTACCGAAATGTATGCTTTTTTTTTTTATTATTATCATAGTGTCAGACTGGTTGTTCACACTATGAAAGCGATGCGGTTGTTGTACTTCAGAGTCCCCTGGCCACGAGCGGAGAGTCCGTAAATGTCCAGCGCCAAGCCAGCTTCAATGGAACGCCGTGCGAATGGCGCCGTTGCTGCCGTTGCGCGCTACATTGTTGCCGAAAGAAAAGCGGCTCCGTCAGCAGCGGCGGGACTCGCCGCAAAAGTTGCGAACGGCGCAAGAAAACATTGTTTCCACTCCGCGCTTTCCCAAAATGCGCCGCCGAGCCCTCCGACATGAGCCCCGCCGACAGGACCTCACCAAAGCGCCGCGCTCGTCCGGGTGACGGCGGTGACACAGCCAGCAGAGCGCTCTGGCACTGGCCCCGGGGGCAGACACCTAATATGAGCGGTGGTCTGGGAACCCGCCGACGGGGGCTTTCGGGGAGGGGGGGTTGAAGAAAGGACAAGCATCTAATTACCCTGCCTAATAATATAAGCCCCGCTCTGTTGCATAACATTTGAACTGACACAGCACCTCGGCGCAAAGTGACCGCGGTCCACTCACCCGCCCTCCCGTCCCGAAACGCGCAAGAAGCCGGTGCGAAGAGCTGGAACCAAATTTGAGCCGCACGTCGCACCACGCCGTCTCTAACCTGCCTGTCAAACAGGCGTGTGCTACAAAATAAGTTAGAAGCGCCACGGCTCGATAACGGGGGTGGGGGGACTCTCCAGCCCGGAGAAGGAGGGGAAAATACCCCCCCCCCCCCTCTCTCTCTCTCGTTTGAACGGCTTAAAGGAAGGCAGGCAGACACTCACCTCTAACGCCTGGCCGCGCTGAGGATGTGTCCAACTGTCACCCCTCCAGCTGGCAGCAGTACTTTATATATCCGCAGCGAGTAAAAATAGAGCGTTTCACCTCGCCGGGCTCGGCGCTGTTTACCGGACACCGCTCGCAGCGACAGTGTACGGTGACACAGGCTCCCGCGACCGGAGAAGAGGTACAGACAGTCAATATGGCTGACGAACTTACCGTACCGAGGCGTGGTGAGCTGAGCCCTGCAGATCCCCCCCCGTGACTCAAACTCTGCAGAGCAACCTGCTGCGGGGTGAAAACCGGGGGTCCTGCACTTCATCATACCCCAAAAAGGAGACGTTTTATACCTCAGAGGCCCTTCTGGTAAATGTGTTAGGTCACACTTTATTTCGGAGAGTGAACCAACGCTAAACTTCCTATATACAGCTTACAATGTGTAAACGTTTATGAAGATGTGCATTAAGTGTGAAATAGATATTCAGTGCCCAGGCTGTAGGCTGACCTTCTGGTTCGATTCCGAGCTCAGTCTGGTTTGAAGAGGTGCAGCAAATGACACAGAGCAGGCAATACTCGCCTGACCACGGATCACTTTTGCACTTGATAGGTATTCGGGCAGTGAAACCTCTCACCAAAGTAACATCTCTCCACATGGTAACTTTATGCAAGTGAAGTACAAATTCAGTTATACCTCATGTTGGGATATGCAGGATGAGAATGAGTTTTCCTTTCACCTCAACACCTGCCTGCCTGCCTGCACACGTATCTACGCGTTCGTTGAATTTGCAAAACTGCAGCCACAAAGACACAACAATAAAGCTGGACCTCCAACTTGCTGCAGGAGCCATTTGAAAGCCCGAAAGACCCAAAGTATGCCTGTAAAAACTCATATCCTCAAAGAGCCACAAGGTTTCTGGTTGTGCTCCGGCATTTTCTCCGGGCTTATATGATGCTGTTTGACATCACATCTAGTTTTTGCAGCGTGTCCAGAGTGACTATTGATTTAAGTCGGCCTGTACCAGCCAAATGTATTGGAAAAAAAACACCCTCAGTGATGATAATCGGCTAAACAACACAACTGCAGTTGCAAGTCATTATATGGGAAACTCATTTTCACCGGACGCACTTGATTCTATATTTCTACAAGCCGGGAGGTTTCCTTGAGAACACCTGCATAAAGGGCTCAATGACCACGACACAGGCCTACATTAATGTGCCTCAAACACAATATATTGTACTGATAATCACGCTACCGATGAGCCCTTTGTATCTTGAATCGTGTAAACACTACACGGACTGTATTCAAGAGTGTATCCTGATATTTGCTTTTATGTTTTCATTTAATAAAATGTCATTTCTGGAGTAATAATCCTCACGGTTTTCATGGCAGAGGCAAGGTGGGTCACACCTTGAGTGTTTTTCCAACACAAATACCTCCCTATGTCCTGATGGGAAAACAAGAAGAAGGGAAACAGATATGTGCGAGCCATACCATCCATGGGTGTCTACTTGTCAAACTGAGTTTACTCCAGAGCTGCAGAGAAATATAACGGTATACACTGAAAGGGGATGTTCAAGAAACAAAATATACTACCCACACACCTCACCGGACTGCACTGCCACATCTCCCTCTCCTGAAACAGCGCTCCATTCATCAGCGCCTGTAAATGAATGCTTAGTGAAAATAGCTGTGTTGTGAGGCAGAGCCCATGTGGTTTTGAGGAGGAGAGATGTGTCATCTTTGAGCTGTGAGTCACTGGGATGCAGCTTGGCTCAGCCTGAAGTCATAACGATAAAAACGCTACCGCGAGCGATCTGTAGTCTGCTGTGCACACTCAATTAGTGTCACCAAAGTACATTAAACAGGTTCTTTGTCACTCATTGCTGATTAGATTTAATGAAATACCTACATTTACAGTCCACAATATGCAGTCTTGCGGTATGCAGTGAGGCGAAGTGATCATTTTTCCACCTCTCATTTTTCTCACAGTATTTAGGACGATCCTCACAACATACAGGTCCTGCCTGAGTACTTCCGGGCCAGGTATTGTCTCAAGTGTGCGTCGAATGTTAGTTCTGAATACAGGCCACAGTAGCGTGTGCTACTGCGCTGCTCCATTGGACGCCAACCGCTTCATCACAAGGCGAAAGAGAAGGAAGTCGGTTGAAAATGGAGGCCAGGCCAGATTATAATGACAGATCTCTTGGGAGGCTGATTCATCAGTTTGCCTTTCTGGCCTATTTTAATATCACTGACATAAATGTGGAACACTGGGAGGAAAGTGAAAATGCTGCAAGGCCAAAACGTGAAATAGAGAAACTTAGACGAGTGAATAATTGTGGTCGCAAATGTCTTTCCTCTCTGTCCTTCCCACACCGTGATCCTGAAACATGCCACACTGTGCAGCTGGTTAAACGCTCGCTATGTCGTTGAGCTGTGACAGGGAGGAAGGCAAAGCAGCACACTTAATTGCTGGGATTCATATTTGGCAATATTTAGATCCTTGATAATTCATCTCAGTCGAGAGGCCAGGCCGGTGGTTTGAGAGGAGGTCTCGGGTTCAGCCCTGCAACAGCTGATGTTTAACTCTCAGTTAAACACTGAACATGGATTCATCTCATCCATGTGCACTTCTCTCTGGGGGCCTGTCAACTCAATGCCTCGCACGTGTTCATAATTATTCACATTCCTCCCACATTTGGTTTCGGCCCCTTTTTTCCCACCTTCTTTTCGAGGCCACGCCCTTTCACTTTCACTCGCCGGCGTGCTTTCACTCAGCCGTTTTGGGAAGTAATGTAATGCATTAAATGGGATTACAGTAATCTCATGGGTGCACTCCAATAACACCGCTTGTAGTGTACTTCTCTTCCAGGTGTCTTTTAAGCCTTTTGCAAATTTAACTAATGATTCAACCCAAACCTTAAAATGCATTCATGTTATTAAGGGCCAACACTGTGCAATAGGCTGCCCATAAATATTTGACATGCTGACTCACCTTTTTAATCTTGCTATTAGGTTAATCTGTTTGTCAGTTTGTGTGTTTCATCGGCACAGGCTGTTTCAATGATGTTTTGTTCTGCAACACTGACACCTTATGGCCACTTATGGACATGAGGGCAGTTTGTTAGTCTCCAGGGCAACGTGATGCCACAACTGCATGGCAGTAACAACCTCGCTCATCAACAGGATGAGGTTGCTTTGCATAATGATTTGGGATCAGATGTGTCCTTTACTCTGCAGCTGTAAAGGAGAAGGAGAAACAGGTTTCTGGTTCACGACAGACCATCTCTTATCTATCTCTTTCATCACTTTTAAGCCCACCAATAATCTTCTTATGTCAATAACTATCCCTAAAAATCATTTAGGAATACAGAAGGATAAAGAACCTCCACTGAGCCAAAAATCGGAGTTTAGTGTGAACATTTTCTATTGCCATTATTTCTTCCTCATACATGATTGCATAGTTGCAATTGTCAAGGACAGGGTCGAAAACGAATGAAGGAACACCTGTTTCACGTGCAGTGTTTGGTTTTTTTTCCCTTCCCATGACCAGAAAATCAAGTGTGCTATGGCCTCGCCCATCACTTTTTTTTTAAAGCATTCCATGAGATCCCTCCTGCCTCCAGAGCAAGCCCGTCCCTAAGGAATGTTTGTCAAATTAAAACTGCAATCCTCATAAAAATAAAAATAAAGCACGAGTAAACAGGGGGAGGGAGGGTAAAGTCATTCGAGTTACTGATAGAAAGCAACTATTAATGCAAAGTGAAGTAAAACAGATGGACGACAACGTGTGTGTAGCCCTGCAGAGTGTCTGCTGACAGTAGCGACTGCTAAAAAGAACGCTGTAACACCTTCACAGTCGTGGAATGTAACTAAGTAGACTTACTCAAAGTACTGTATTTAAGCAGAAATTCAAGGTACTTGTACTTTACTTGAGTATTTCCATTTCATGCAACTTTATACTTTTATTCCACCACATCTCAGGTGGAAATATTGTACTTTTTACTCCACTACATTCGTCTGACAGCTTTTGTTACTTCTCAGATTACAATTTTTCACACCCTTGCAATCCAGTGTGTCTGCATGTGTCTCCGAATTTGGGGATTTTGAATCTGAGTGTTTGTGATAAACTTTGGGATGAAGTGTTCCTTTATGGGCTGAGAAGATTCTCCTACTTCTTGAGCTAAATAAACAATTTAAAAACAAAAAAATCCGTGGATCAGCTCGAAAATGCGTCACACAGCTGAAAGCAGGGCTGTCAGCAGGCGACGCCACAAACACATAATCATCTTATAGACCATGATGCATTGCTGTAGATTAAACTGCCCAACAGTATATGAAGCAGTTAAAATGAGCTCAAGCTTACACATCTACAGCAGTAAAATGCAACATACACATTAATGCAGCAGAGATATTAATCCAGAAACATCAGATATAACAGGAAACACTGACAGGGAACATTTTGCTGCACAATGAGGACTTTTACTTTCAATACCTTAAGTGCATTTTTCTTATAATACTGACATACTTTTACTTAAGAAAGTTTTGAATGCAGGTTTTTTACTTATAGTGGAGCATTTTTACAGTGTGGTATTACTACTTTTACTAAAGGATCTGAATACTTCAGCTGCTCCTTTAGGAAGCTATCACTTGAATGATTCGGTGGTCAATCTGGCACAACTGCCTTTCAACACGCATCTGGAGTTGACAACACAGCTCTCGGTAGATGTTCGTATGCAAATCCTGGTTCATTCGTAAGTCCATAGAAAAGGTTGCGTCACGTTGACCTTCAAACAGTGGTTCAAGCTGATCTTCCCATGTTACCAGTCTGCAGGTCGGAAATATCAGGGCAAGACCCGCAGGCACTCATTGACCCCCCCCTCTGTGTTCAGAAACATTATTACGAAAGCACAAAGTTGACATTCTGCTCCAACTCTACTTAACTCCCGCTGAGATTTGTAATGACTTTTTTCGAAGCACAAAGTAGCATCATGAAAGCATAAAGGTCCCCAACAAACAACAAAAGGACAAGCAGGCTGGGGACTCTGATACACCAACCTCACTCACTCAAATGCAATCACACAGACAGCACTGTTGTTCATATCAGCGCCCAACGAGTAGAAGTAATGCGTGTTTAAAAAGCGAAAGCTGTGTTTTGGTTAGAACAGATCACCTTTCACTGATGAGTACATATTTGGTGTCCAAGCTTACAATTTATAGTTATTCAATGTATGTGCTGAAATGATTAGTTTATTGTCAATATGTCGATCAACAGAAAATGTATTGACTTCAGGTCGAGCAAAAATGGTCAAAGCTTCAGCTTCTCAAATTTAAGAATTTGCTTATATTTCTATTGTATATCATTTAAATTAATATCCATTATAAATAATGAATAGGGTTTATGGAGTGTTGGTCAAACAAAACAAGCAATATGAAGATGTCAGCCTGGGCTTGACGGGCATTTTTCATTGCTCTCGTGATTTTATAGGAAACAATTCATTGAAAAAAGCATATGAACAGCATGTGAACTATTTTATCTTGAGGTCCTTTGTCCGCCCACTCAGTGTTATTTCCTCATATTCAACGTATTCATGAGAGCGAGGATTCTATCATTTGGTCGTTCATGTTTACCGGGGGTAAAACTGTTGACGGCTGTTGGATAGTATATTAACCTCAACAGTAATGCTTTTGTAATTCAATTCGTTTAGAAGCGAATTTTACTTTGGACCCTTTAAACCCTTTTGTTCCAACAGGCCAAAAATTGGATTTCGGTACTTCTGTATGATAAATATAAATATTACAAAATGTAATTATGCCACATTGCGTTACCTTTTGATTCTCAGTCCACACCATCTTAAAGGCAAACGCTGGTTTGAAACCCTGACTGGAAGTTTCCTCCGTGGCCACACGAGAGCAGCAAATCCCCACCTGGTGTTACATACGCCGCCTCTGAATCCCTTTGTCCTTTAAAATATTAACCAGGGGTGAACGGTGTAATCTTGAAGTTTGCACGTGGCATTGTTTGTCTATCGATTCCTTGAAGTTTCAAGCAAACGGAGGTTTGTCTTGCTTGATAGGGGAGTCAATACAGCGTGTCCTCATTATGAGTCACTTTACAGTACAGTACAGCTCACAATAGCCAAGGTGTTTGCACATTGAGGTGTTTTGACATTGTAATGGTGGTGTGACTGAATGCTCTCTGAACTTTCTTGCACTTGTACTTTCTGGCATTTGTACAGACACTGTGAATGATTTACAGTGCAGCTTGAACTTGTTCTAGCCTCAGATCACCTTTAGAAATGTTCTGAGCTTTTTCAAAACTTTGTTCTTTAGTTACTCTTAACCAGTCAAACATATGATTGCTTTGTCAACCGGCAACTTGAATTATTGCATGTAGTGTCGAATTATTGCATGTAGTGTCCTTTCAGATAAGCTAGCAACTGTTTTGATTTTGCCCTGCTGCATCAACCAGGCGGCACATTTGGATTCAGACGACTGATTTGGAATCAGACAGGTACTTCTATAGAGTACAATGCAGTTTTAATCCACGAGGTCCACACATTTTCTTGTCTTTATTTTGTCTCCTCCCTTTTCGCACTTTCCATACATCACCAAGCATTCAAACAGTACAGTGCAGTACTGCGACATTATCTGTTGTTTCTGTTGGTGGCATGCTCGTCTTTGTCTCTTCAGCTGTGACGGCAACCACTGCTCGTGCAATTTTGTTTTTCAGTTTATTCCAAATTAACCGGACAAAGTTGAACAGATCACTTCTTGTTTGGCACAAAGGATTGGAGAAATAAAGTAAGTTCCCATGAAAAGACCAAAACCAGAAGTGAACGGATCCTACTAACAAGTATTGTCTGCGCATTTAAAGCCTGATCTATCTCTGCCATTGAGCTTACATTGTTCTCCAAATCTATTTTAAAAAAACGCATAGACGAGCTACACTCATGCACTGGGTGGTGACCTGTTCCTTCCTTACCGGGAAACACAGACTGTCCCCCTCTTGTTTGAGTTATGTTCACGAAAATATTACAGTGCCTACCTGTTCAAGGAAATTACTAGTCTTTTTTTAAATTGAACACTATATATGTGAACCATGTTTATGTATTAAACAGGGACAGCCCACTTAACAGGCATTAAGGTTCTTGTAGACCTTAATGCTGCCCACCACCTCACAGAAAACAACCCTGCTTTTCTTTGTTACTCAACTAGATCTTTTCAAAGATACGAGTTTAACGCTCATCAGACCCTTCCATATATCATCTGTACACAGTTCATCTGGTAAATATCAGTTACGTGAGCTTTGTTTGGGTGTCGAGCTCCGGCAACCGAACCAAAACAGACATGGTTGATAATGGTCGCTAATAAAACCCAGACCGTAAACAACACAGTGCTGCTGGAGTAATGCATGAACATTTTGCTCTAGCACAGCACACGCAAATAATATCACCAGCTTAGCTTCAAAATACTTTCAGTTGGCAATCGCTTCACACTGTTTTCTGCTTCCATTAGACACAGAGATTCTCATTGTCTGGTTAATTCACGCCACACTTCCCTGATTATGCTTGCACGTATATGCTGCCCCGGTATTGACAATGACAGCTAATGCCAACCATTAATATTTCCCTTCTTTGGAGCCATCTTTGAACGTGTATTTTTCACAGGTAAATTTGGCATAAAAATTGGTGTGTAAAAGGCAGAATATTTTAAATGCTAACCATGGAAATAAAACCCAGGTGGTAAACAAATATCAGTTTTTCTTTCAATTTATTATATTTCAGAGAGATTTCCAGTTTTAGCTAGTGTTTTAACAACAACACAGCGCTACGTTCAGTTTGTGAACATTAGTCAACATTTTCTAAATGCAAAATCAGGATTATTGAGGAGCCAGAAACAGAGATTAACTATGTTGTTTTGCTCTGCTGAGACAACTCAGGTCCTCTTGGGGATTATGCGTCAAACTGATTCTTGGTCTGCCCTCCGGTCTCCTCCGAGCTGGATTTGCCTACAATACGTGCAGAAGGAAGCATCCAAGAAGCATCCTTATCAGATTCTTGCACCATTTTTTGTGCTATCTAATTCTTTTGGTGAATACCCAGAGCTTATGACCATAGGTGATGTTGTACATTATAACATTCAAAGAGCTGTACACAGCCACTGTTGCACAAGAGCTGTAGGTCCCCGATACTGCGTCCAGACGGTGTACTGTATCACCTGAAAGCCATCTATAGGTTACTTCTTGGGAAGCTGTACAAAACGCACATTATATTATGGCCATATCAAAAGTTTTGGATACCCATTCTAAGGACCTGTAAAAAGGCCGGAGTGTGGTAAACAAGGAAGCTTATGTAAGGGGGCTGGAGGTCAGGAATATGACCAGGTAATAAGAAGGAAAAAACACACACACACATGCTACTCAAACGCCAAACCACCGTTTCAACTATACCTCACATGCCTGCCAAGTTCTTCATCTGAGGTCATGCTGTTGAATCACATTCCTTGGACTCATGCACACACAAACGTGTTATTATAGTCAACAGAGCATATTGAAAATATAAAGCTTTTGAGTCGATCCATGCATTTATCTATCTTAAACTACTTGGCTTAAATTCTCAAATGGCGGCCTTCATTTACCTCAACTACAAGGGGGGCTTCCATTTGAAACATGCTTATATTGTTCCTAACTGTCCCTGTTTTAAAAGTACATTACATGATCATATTCCATGATGTTTTAGTAAGACGTATCACTGTTTTCCAATCTGCATCTGTTGCGTAATGACCAAAGTGGCCACAGGATCCAAATGGCAAGATGGGCATCACATGCAGTGATCTATAAATAGGAACACAAGAGGACACAAAATGAGTAACTTTGACCTGCCACCAAACATGACTCACAAACGTGTCAGCCATCAGAGACAAACATGAAGTGTACTGTGTTGATGGGGGAGGGCTATGTGCTTTTGAAGCCTTGATGTTGGGCAGGGGGGGTCCAACATCAGTGGCTTTTGATGTTTTCAGTTTCACTCATAGGTCATCGCAACAGCTCCCCTAACACCTACCCTCCCCTCACGTTTCCTTCCATGTGTCACTGTTCTAAATTTGAACAGTTCTACAGTAACAAATTGAGCGACTTGCTCATATCTCACAATGTCCTGTTGCTGTCCAGCCGTCGTAATCCAGATGAGAGAAGCTCTGACTTGATAAAAATTCAGATACACCCATTCAAAGTAGTCTACATTTATTGTGCATTTACAGCAGC
>WNGW01000124.1:2529-30767 GCA_011952105.1 Coreoperca whiteheadi
AACGTGCTAACGTCAGTTTCCTCGTGCTGTGGTCAGTGTTCTCGTGCTAACGTTAGTTTCCTCGTGCTAACGTCAGTTTCCTCGTGCTGGCGTCAGCGTTCTCAGGCTAACGTCATGTTCTCAGGCTAACATCAGTTTTCTCGTGCTAAACGATAGTTTTCTCGTGCTAACGTCAGTTTTCTCGTGCTAACTTCAGTTTTCTCAGGCTAACGTCTCGTGCTAACTGTTAGCCGTGTGAGGGGCTGCTGTGTTTTCAGCCCGTGTGTTGATGTTTTGAGACTCAGATTAATCAATAATGAAAACAATCATTAGCTGCAGCTTTAATGTGAGTCCATGAAGGTGGAGCTGAACGCATAAAGAAGAGTCCAGGATTGATTCGACTGCAGAGAGGGTTCCTGTGTGTGTTTGTGTGTGTGTGTGTGTGTCTCAGTAACCTGGTCAGTCTTGCCTGCAGCAGCTGCTGCAAAGCATGCTGGGAGGAGGAGGGAGAAGCAGCCCCCTTCCCCCTGCCTCTGTCTCTGCGTCCTGATTGGCTGCTTGTCGGCCCAGCTGACTGCCCTCTGTCAGACACAGAGAGAGGGAGACAGAGGGAGGGTGATGGAGGCTACAGCGATGGGGTGAGCTGCCATTTTCTCTTTCTTTATCCAGAATCTGTTCATCCTTTATTCATCTCTTCTCTTCCGTCTTTGTGTTTTTTAATGTGAGATGGATTGTTGAGGGTGGGGGGCGGTGGGGGGGCGGTCGTGCTTTTCTTCTTTCATTGTCTGTTGTTCTCTGGTGTGTTTTTCATCTTCTCTGGGGGGTTGAATGTATTTGTGTTTGTTTCCTGTGATCGGGGGAGAGAAGGTGAGAGAGGATGGATGGATGAATGGAGGGATGGAGAGAGAGAGAGGGGGGGGGAGAGGCAGGGATGATGGAGAGAGGAGGGAGAGAAAATGGCCGACCGGTGATGGAGGATGGAGGCAGAGGAAAGGAATAAAAACTGAAAGCAGAACAGAGGATGGGTTGTTTTCTGTCCTCTGTCGTTTACTCTCTGACGGCGAAGCTGATGCAGCATCGGACTGATCACTCGTTATCATCGGTCACAGTGTGATGGATGAATAATTAATGATTCAGAATATGTTAAACGGGAGGGCGTGTGGTAGTTGTAGTTCTCTGTCACTGAACTGTAGGACTGTGTGGTAGTATTGCGTAGTAGAACTGCAGTAGTACTGCGTATCGGAGACGTGTTGGTGTCAATATTGGAAAGTATCACAGTAAAGTAGTAGCATTATCGTAATATCCATCAACCTTTCCTGAAATACTACGAGTTAAAATGCAGTAAAAGTCCTTCACACAAACTGATCTGTGATCTGCAGAAGAAACGCGATCAGCAACTAACAGCTGGTTTATCAATGAAGCAGCTGATTATTTTCTCAGTTAATGAATTATTTCTGGCTCTTTAGCTGCTAAACGCTCCACTGCGTTCACCAGCTGGCCGTGTTTCCACTGCTCGATGCTACTGTAGTACCCCGTCCACGTAGGCGGGATTCTTAGCTGATCGCCACGGCGACTCTGCATGACATCATCGTCAGCTCAACACAAACGCAGGAACAACAGAGGACGACGACGGGACTCTGAGTACGTGGCTGTTTGTCGCAGCCAGGACCCGAGCTTTGTTCTGAGGAAACACTGAAGGCAGCAAAACCGACGATGGCTGAAAGAAGAAAGAAGGGGAGAGTTTGGGAAGACGACGAGGCCCCTCTGGTTGCTCAAAGGCGAGGCTAAGCTAACCTGGCAGCTAGCTTAGCAGTGTGTTTAGGGTCACCACTGTAGCCCTGTACTCTTTGCAGAGTCGCCGCCTGTTTGGGTGTTAAACCGGGCCTCCCGGCGGTGGAATGTGATTGGTCCTGGCTTCACAAACACTCAGTGGGTGCAGAACTTCAGAAACATTAATCTACCTGTGCAACAAACGGCGTCCAGCGAGAGACACAGGCGTGTCTCTAAAGAAGAGCGTGGCCGTTGCACCGTGGAAGCCCGTGACTTAGAAGTCTATTCTCTTCTTTACATTTAGTCCTTTAGCAGACGCTTTTATCCAAAGCGACTTACATATGAGAACATTCACACACCGAAGGCGCAGCTTCGGGAGCATTTTGGGGTTCAGTATCTTGCTCAAGGATACTTCGACGCCTGGCTGGGGGATACAGCCGCCCGCAGGAGTAGCGCTCACTGTTTCAGCCGTAAAGCCAGCGCTCCATCATCCTTCAAGGCGTGGAAGATGGAAAGGGACTTTTCTGGAGCGCGTTTGCAGGACTGATGTCGCACTGGTGAAGTCCGTGGTGCTGACGTGCTGTGCTCAGCACAAAGTTTGAATCGTGGCGAGGCCGCTGCAGCAGCAGAGCCTGTGGCGTAGAGGAGGAGGGCAGGGACGCACGAGAGGCTCTGAATATTAACTCTGTCCGTCCCGTCATGTGCATTGAACACAAATTGTACATTTGATTGAACATAAATGAATCCTTCTGTACTATCTTTGCCTTTGTCTTTGTCACACAGGGTTCTGTTGAAATAGGAAACCATGATTAAAACTCGAATGTGTTACAAATGTGCAAATACAACAAACTGTATACACAAATAGAACAATGTAAATGTTCAAATGCAAACAAAGAGTTGAAGCTTTTCTCCTGTTATGTTAACTGTGTTGGAAGAGGTAAAACGGTACGCTTAGTATTTCTTACCTGCGAGTGCTTGAGTCGTGTCATGTTGGTGTCCACGCTGCTGCTCGTACCAACGGGAAACTCTGGCATCATCGTTGGGGAGACGGGTCGTTGTTGAACCCTCGTCGCACAGCGAAATCTTTGTTTGTACAAATGACCTGTTAATTCCACGTACTGCAGCATGATACGAAATGGCAACAAGAACGTTGCCAACATGTTGATTTTACACAAGTTTCAGAGTAAAATAGTTCGAAGTGAGCTTTCCAATAGCTGGCCGAATAAAGAAAACAAAGCTTTCAAGCAGAGAATAGAGTTCATGTTACAACACAGCGCAGACACCCCAAAGCCGTGGGCGAGTCGAGGCCAGCCTCCCTCCCACGTCTCATAGATTGCGTCCGTGTGGTCGAACCGCTCTGGCCGTTGTCGTCCTTGATGCTTCTGTAGTCACTTTTAAGTGTATTGTTGAACGTTTCCCTACACTGTTGGGCTGTTCTTTGGTAGCTGTGTTCGGCCAGCAGCTGAGAGGCTTCTTGTAGACCGTCTTGTTTGGCGCTGGATCCTTTCACCTGCATCCGAACAGAGGATCGTCTCTGCTTCGACAGTTGACCCTGGAGTGGTTTTGTGGGTTGCGACCAGGGCCTGAAATTAACACCCGAGCACGCGCCAAATGCGGGTGAATTTCACAATCAGCGGGTAACACTGTCAGTCTACCTGCCACATTGGTGGGTAGCCAATGAGAACGTTGTTTTGTTTTTTTTCAACAAACGTTTCAACAAAGTCTGCTATTTCATTGGATTTCAGCGTGTGCAGATGCGTGTGCATTGCGAGTTAGGATGCCCGGTAACTTTGCTGATAATAATATTTTAGTTCCTGCTGTAACTAACAGCCAGGACCCGTCTACCTGACTAATGCTGCCTTCACGTGCTATCGGAATTATCAGGAATACAACCCTCTGACGTCGTTTTTAA
The DNA here is from genome assembly GCA_011952105.1 of Coreoperca whiteheadi. Lineage (NCBI taxonomy): Eukaryota > Metazoa > Chordata > Actinopteri > Centrarchiformes > Sinipercidae > Coreoperca > Coreoperca whiteheadi. Next base: position 6,191 of record WNGW01000124.1, read on the forward strand.
CACTGGGAAGTTCAGAAATAATTGTGATACCCAAATTCCCCAGATGGGCGTGCCATAAACTTTAAACACGGTGACAGGAAGAAATATTTTTTTGTGGACTCAGATAAGCAGCAGTCAGTATATGAAATCAATGAATGAAAAGATAAAAAAAAAGGATATTCTAAGAATTATTATCACTTATATTGATTTAGTTAATAACGTGATATGTTAAATATGTGATATAGCTTAAATGTGTATTCTTATTAGTTGAAGAACATGGTTTGTAAAATTCCTGTTTTTCACCTTTATGAGGCGAAAAAAAAACAACTGGCTGGTAAAAAGTCACTGTGGCACCGTGGCTGGTGGTCAAAAAAGTTAATTTGAGGCCGTGGTTGTGACGCCGTGAGAGTGCACCAAAGCAGTAAATGTGAGGCTGAAACTATAAAGCTCCATCCAGTGTTGTGGTACTGTAACATGGTGCTTGTATGAATCATGTGACAGACAGACAGGGACATCAGGGTTCGTAACGGAGAAGAAACATCACATGATGCCGACACACACACACACACACACCTCCAGCTCTGTTGTTCCTTTTATTTAAGCAAAAGCATTCACAGTTCAACAGTAACCAATCTGCTAGATCTCTATTATAGAAAACATGAATATCAGCCTGTAACAAACAGCTCACTCCTACCGTGTAACTGTACACCGCATACCTGATGATGATGATGAAGATGATGTAGTCCAGCCTGTAGTTCTTTCCTGTAGTTCCCGCCTGCAGTCTTGCCATCGGTGTTTAAAAGTTCAAACATTTTGTTTTCCTGTCTTCCTACAGCTCAGTACTACAGTATCGCAGTACTACAGTATCGCAGTACTACAGTATCGCAGTACTACAGTATCACAGTACTACAGTATCACAGTACCACAGCATCACAGTACTACAGTACCGCAGTGTCATGGTTCCTGGTTTGTTTTGTGCAGGTCAGACGTGGGTCCTCCAACATGGCGGCAGCGTCGTACGACCAACTGCTGAGGCAGGTGGAGGTGTTAAAGATGGAGAACTCCAACCTGCGACAGGAGCTGCAGGACAACTCCAACCACCTGACCAAGCTGGAGACCGAGGCCTCCAACATGAAGGTCAGTACTCCCAAAGCTCCTGAAATGCTGCACACTGTAGTACTGAAATACTGCACACAGTACTCCTGAAATACTGCACACTGTAGTCCTGAAATACTGCACACTGTAGTCCTGAAGTACTGGACACTGTGGTACTGAAATACTGCACACGGTACTCCTGAAATACCTCACACGGTAGTCCTGAAATACTGCACACTAGTCCTGAAGTACTGGACACTGTAGTACTGAAATACTGCACACGGTACTCCTGAAATACCTCACACAGTACTCCTGAAATACTGCACACAGTAGTCCTGAAATACTGCACACTGTAGTCCTGAAGTACTGGACACTGTAGTACTGAAATACTGCACACAGTACTCCTGAAATACTGCACACTGTAGTCCTGAAGTACTGGACACTGTAGTACTGAAATACTGCACACGGTACTCCTGAAATACTGCAGACAGTACTTCTCAAATACTGCACACGTTACTCCTGAAATACCTCACACAGTACTCCTGAAATACTGCACAATGTAGTCCTGAAGTACTGGACAATGTACTCCTGAAATACCTCACACAGTACTCCTGAAATACAGCACACGGTACTCCTGACCTGAATACTAACAGCAGTTAACTTTGGCAACTGATTTCGGTGTTTTGACAAAACTGCGTTTTGGTTTGAGTCACATTTGAGTAAATTGTTGTTAGTTGGTTACCGCTACAGATTACTCAGTACTTGAGTAAAAGTACTTAGTTACTGTCCGCCTGGCACACTGCTCAGAGATGGAGGCTTAGATCTACCGTCCTCTTTATAAATGCCTGTATGTGTAACACTGCGCGTACTCCTGTAAGTATTGCAGAATACAATCTGAAAAGTACTTTTAGGTGTTTCAGAGTCAGAAATGTTTCCATTTGTCATGACTGCATACAATACAGTGTGAGTGAACACAAACTACAGCCATGAATAACAATCACGATAGAACAGGGCAGGGGAGACCACATTACAACAAATACAACTAATTACATTCATTATTTGCCCTGTGAGACGGGGGCTCACTTGCTGCAGGTCCACAGCAGTCCTTCCTCTGTCCCAGTAGGACCGGATGTCTCCGAGTCACTTCCATAAAGGAACTCTGGGAGCCTTTGTATTATTTTAGCAGTGTCTCTCTCTCTCAGTTCAATTCAGTGGGGCTTTGTTGGCATGGGAAACAGTTAGTCTCTTCTCTGGGCTCGGCTCAGGACTGGAGGGGGTCTGAGCGGCTGACTGAAGCTGGTTAAACATGTGAGCGTTAACTATCAGAGGGTCTCTGCCTGATTCTGCTCTGCAGCAGCTGCTGCTGTCTGCAGGTAAAGATCCTGGTAGACGTTCTGTTTGGTTGTCTTTAATAGTTTCTACTAATGTTTGGAGATTTTCTTTTATAATTGATCTGAATTAATTAGATTTATTGGTATGTCTTTGTACAGCTCTCCAGATGTCACTGTTTTGGGTGGCTAGTGTTTATGTTGAAGTTCTTCCACATATCCCAGAATTGATTTTGATTAATGGCCTTTTCAGTATCTTTCATGTATGATTCTGTTTTTTGTTCCTAATTGTACGTTTGTATTTGTTATTGTTGGATACCGTCCACATTGGCAAATACAAGCAATCTTTATTTTCCATGTACTCGACCCTTCATCCAACGCCTTCCTCCCTTAAACCCCTTAAATTTGTCAATGCTGGTGCCCATGCTTTATCAAACCATCTCTCCCTTCCTGCCAACTCTTTTAATAATCGAATTGTACTGATGAGTTGTGGCAGCCCTAAGTGTGCGGCCCGGGAGATAATATTAGTTCCTTAGTTGCTCGAAGGACATAAAGTTGCCGCCCTTGTACAAGTCCTTCAAACACACTACTTACTATCTTGCGAGCTCCTTTGTACATCCTGTCATCATGCAGCATGAGTCTGCTGATGGGCGGCTGTGGCTTGGTGGCAAGCGGATCGTCTATCAATCGGAAGGTCGGCGGTTCGATCCCGGCTTCCCTCAGCCACGTGCCGAAGTATCCTTGAGCAAGACACTGAACCCCAAATTGCTTCCGAAGCTGTGCCTTCGGTGTGTGAGTGAGTGTGAATGGTTAGTTTAATTTGTACTGATGGGCAGTCAGCTCCTGCCATCAGTCTATGAATGTGTGTGTCTGGGTAAATTTGATTTGTAGTGTGAAAGCACTTTGAGTAGTCGGACGACTAGAAAGGCGCTATAGTACAGTCCACTTACATATACTACTCGTTCCTCTCCAGCGAGCAAATACAACATCCACCCCTGATGGTTGAAGGCGTGGTTGTCGCAGATCGGCTGTCAGTGTACATGTCTGGGGCTTTCAAGTATGTTCCATAATTTCAAAGTACCGTGTACCAGAAACTTCCCTCCATATAAAGATTTGTATTTCCAAACATTAGGGCTGAGAGAGAGCGTCAGCAGACTGCTCGCTCTATGGAAAGCCAGCACGGTGTGCCAGACTACTTAAATGTGCAGCCCAGTAGAAGCATCGAAGACCAAAGCCTCCCTCCTTTTTAGTTTTACACTACAACAGGTGTTTCTTGCTAATACGCACAGCTTTATAGTGCCAGATAAAGGGGATTATAATAGTCTATAAATAAAGTTTTTGGTATACATTACAGGACTGACTGAAAAAGATGTAGGAATTGTGGGAGAACCACCATCTTAATAGCGTTTACTCTCCCAACCAGTGACTGTGGGAGAGTCTTCCAGAAATCTGTGTTCTGCTTCAACTAAATTCAAGTTCCCCTCAAGTAACAGTGCTGGTGTTCTGATGATCTTAAAGGGCACAGAGTTCAGCGTGGAGCTATCCTGGTTCAATTATACTACCATTAAGTCGCTTTTATCCCACTTGCTTGGAAACCCAGAGAAAGAGCCAAAGTGGTTAAACAACTCCATAATTGTGGGTAAGGACTCATGTGGGTTAGACACATACAGGAAAATGTCATCCGCATATAATGGCAAATAGGTGATAATCTGGGATGTTGTTGTGTAGTTGAGGCTAGTGGCTCTATGGCTAAAGCTAACAGAAAAGGGCAGAGAGGTCCCTCTGGTGCTGCGATATAGTGGGAACTGAGGTGACACATCCTGCTTTGTAGTTACACTTGCTGTGGGATGAGCATACAAAATCCGTATCCAGTCTATGAACAGCTTCCCGAAGCCAAATGCCTCTAGGGTATCATACAAATATGTATTTAGAGATGTCTTTGTCTAACTCCGCCACTGCTTCACCTTGAGATGAGGCAGGTTCGGTTCAGAGCCGTTTGACTTGTAGATTCTCGAATAGAATTCCATAAAATGTGCATTTATTTGTTTAGGATCCGTAAGGACAGTGCCAGGGCCTGATTTTATTTTCAGTACTGCCCGGGAGGCTTGTGCCTGTCTCAGCTGTCGTGCCAACAGGTTCTGAGGTTCGTCTCCTATTTCAAATTGCATCTTCTTAATTCTATTGATCTGCTTACTAACCTGAGCAGATAGGATTGTATTATACTCGTGTCTTTGGGAGACTGTAGAATTCAGTGTTTCGGGATCTGCTGAGGCTGTGGAAGAATGTTCTAGTTGAGCTTAGCTTCTTTTCTGTTTGCTTTTCCCCAGCTGCTACTGCTACATATGATGCTGGCCCTTAGCACTGCTTTGATGGATTCCCACAGTATTCCCACCATTGCACTTACTGTCGTACTGCTGTGTGTGCACAGAGCGCACAGGAAACCGGAGTCAAATTCCTTGTATGTGTTCACATACCTGGCCAATAAAGCTGATTCTGAATCATGACAATCAAGTATCATTTGTCGGTATCATGTCTGGCAGCAAATCTCCAGGCGCATTCACCTTTACGGTTGTTGAATCTCATGTTGAGTGACATGATCCCTTATCAGGATGTGGTCACCACACTGGCGATCAGATTAGAGTCTAATAGCATGAAATCAATCCTGGAGCAGGATTTATGACCTGAGTAATCTCTGGTAGTAGGGTTAAGGAGCCTCCAGATATTGACCACATTTATATTGTGCATTGCATTCTGCTCGCCGGGCGACCTGGCCTCCTCCGCCATCTTAAACACAAACTCCAGATTATTAATTCGGGATCACGTGCTCGTTCAGACCTCCTTTGTTTGAGGTTACTCTTTTCCCGACAAGCTCCCGGGACTGTTCAAGCCCAGCGACGGATGTTCTGAGCAACTCAGACTTAGAGTCGACGTTCGGATCCAAATGTTGGATATCTATGATGTTGGTGCTGTAGCGTCGTCGCTGCAGGTGGCTAGCAGGTGGCGGTTAGCTTTTGCGTCACCACTTGTTTTCTCTGAGGTAGCTTGTTTTTCAGTGTTCTTGTCTTTGTTCGGTTTCGTGTTAACTGCGTGTTAACAATTTATGCTGTCAAGTTTTGCAACTTGATGAAATCTAGTCCTGAATTGTGAATTTATGGAGGAGGAAGCGTATGTGACTAAACCGGGAGTCTGGACGTGTACGTTTGTCTAAATGTCCCTGTTCCTGATGCGGGAGGTTGTTTGGTTGCCGACGTTTTTCATTTGCTGTTTTCAGGTCTTTCCTGATGCTCTCGCGTTCTTTAACAGGCTTCTGTTGTTTTATAAGGTCAGCTTCAACAGCTGCCTCATGAAATGTCGTGTATCTCTGGACATATTGATGTTGGTTATAGACGGATGTGGTTGGGCCCATCTGCAGGAGGATTTAATGTACTCAGCCCACCGGCTTCCTGACCTGAGAGTTTGAAGAACACATGTATCTGGTTGTGGTCTGAAGGGGGGGTCGCTGTCTGACAGTGGGTCCTCGTCAGTGATTGGATGATCTGTTAGCTCTGTACAGGCCTCCGGCCCGACAGAGTCGCACCGCCTCGCTGCCACTTGGTTCATTTCAGAGGCGAGGCTGTTCTGGGGGGGCTGAACAAACACGTGGTGGTTGCCCTGTGGGTCAAGGACATAAATAGCACCGAGATATAGATCTCTATCAGTTATGCCCCGGCTTTGATCTAATCTTAAACCAATGTGTGATTTAGCCTGTTTGACTGATGAGATCTGACTCCAAATGTCTCCCTTACTCCTCTATGATTTTTAACTTTGATTAAAAGACTGCATTTTCTTTGCTCCCACAATCCTGAGAGTCATTGAAGTGACCAGTCTGACATGTGGCCCGGAAGTCACAAAACCAATAAAGTCTCCAGCGATCATCTGCGAGGTCGGCCTGATCAGAGCAGACGGACCAGGTTGAGGCCGCAACACAGAAGCCGTCCTTCAGAACCGAACTGTCGCTCTGACCGCATTGCCTGCGTACGAATCCTGCGCACTGTTGGTACACAGCGTCTGCTAGCTACACTGTAAGAAGCAACGGAGCAAGTTAGCACCAAGCTAACTGTAAGGAGGACGACCGCCGACCGATGAGCCACCGGCTGCACAGAAACGCTTCCACAGCGGAACCAGCCCCCTTCTCAGCTCGGCCCGTACACGGCAGGCGGACGCCGTCTGATGGAGCAGCGACGGCCCAAAGCTGCTTCCAAACATCTCGCATCGCTGCAATAAGAGAGAGAGTATATCTCTGTCTCTGTGTCTCTGCTGGCTGCCCGAGGACGAGGGGGGGACGGCTGTCTCTCTGTATCTGTCAATGTGTCTCTGTAGCTCCCTGTCTCACTCGGTCTCTTTCTCTCTGTCTTTCTCCGTCTCTTTGTGTCTTTGTGTCTCTGTCTCTGTGTCTCTGTCTTTCTGTGTCTCTGTCTCTGTCTCCATGTCTCTGTAGCTCACGGTCTCTCTCTTTCTCTCTGTCTTTCTCCGTCTTTGTGTCTTTGCCTCTCTCTCTCTCTGTCTCTCTGTGTCTCTGTCTTTCTCTGTCTTTCTGTCTTTGTCTCTCTGTGTCTTTGTCTTTCTGTCTTTGTCTCTCTGTGTCTCTGTCTCTCTTTGTCTCTGTCTCCATGTGTCTGTAGCTCTCTGTCTCTGTCTCTTTCTCTGTCTTTCTCCGTCTTTGTCTCTGTCTCTCTGTCTCTGTCTCTCTCTCTCTGTGTCTCTGTCTCCATGTCTCTGTAGCTCACTGTCTATGTCTCTTTCTCTCTGTCTCTCTGTCTCTCTGTCTTTCTCTGTCTTTGTCTCTCTGTGTCTCTGTCTCTCTGTGTCTTTGTCTCTCTGTGTCTCTGTCTCTCTGTGTCTCTGTCTCCATGTCTCTGTAGCTCACTGTCTCTGTCTCTTTCTCTCTGTCTTTCTCCGTCTCTTTGTGTCTCTGTCTCTCTCTGTCATAAAAGTCAGTCTGTCCCTCTGTGTCTCTGTCATATAAAACTCTGTCTGTCTCTTCAGCCCAGAATAGACCTGTGGTATTTAGCACCAATCACGCGCTGCTGAGAGCTTCAGACTGAGCTCTTGTTGTTCGGAGTGAGAGCTCGTGTGTTAGAGGATCTTTTTGTTCCAGAGGACTCAGGAAACCAGTCCGAGTGAGCTGTCTGTCCTCTCTGCTCATCTTTACTGACTCTTTTCTTTCTTGAATCTTGTTTTTATGCTTTTGTCGTGTTTTTGTTGTCGTTTATTTCCTTGAGTGCTTTTGTTTTGCCCTCCTCTCGTCTCCTCTTTGTTCAGGTGGCTTTCTCTGTCCTGATTTAGTGATTTAGTTTTGTCTTTCTTTTGTTTTTGCTTTTATTTCCTGCTTGTATTCCTTATTTTACTCCCTTTCCACATATGGATTTGTTTTATAGTTTTCTTTTTGGTTTTTCCGTTAGTTTTATCTTTCCTGCTTTTTTATTTCCATGTTTCTCTGTGTTTTGCAGTTTTTCACGTGTAGTTTTATTGTTCTTTGTTGTCCTGTCCTTCCTCTCCAAACACACACTCACTTCCCATTTCCTGTTTCCTGTTTCCTGTTTTCTGTCGATGAGCAGAAAACACACGGACAGTCTGAGAGTTGTTGCTCTCCATCATGTCGCTGTTTGAACGCTGTCGTTTCATCGTGGTGAGTGAAGGCGAAACAATGATTGACTGTCAGACCGGACGAGAGGCCGTCGTTTCAGATTGACTGTTTCTGTGTTTGTTTTTCTTCCTGCTTTGTGTATTTCAGTCTGTAGTTGGATGCTTTGGCAAAATAGTTTTTCAAAACGCTCACGCCAATAAAGCCTTTGAGCTGAAGTGACTGACAGCGAGCGGCTCTTCCTTTGGAAATGTTTCCCGTGGCGATAAAGCTCCTTTGAATGGAGACGGGCTAGAAACGGTCTGAGGTTAACTGCCGCCCGGCGCCGTGCCGATACGTTTTCTGTTTGGCCAGTAAATCTCGGAATCAGCCACACTGATGATGATGTCATTCACGGGCGCTGCTTCTGTCCTCTGCTGCCTGTTTGACACACGCACTGGGGTGGGCGTCTCGCCTGCTGCCGGTCTGCTGCTGCAACTCGCTGTCACACCGGGTCATAAATATGTAACGTCCAGAGAGACTTTCAAAATAAAGCTTGCTGAGACGTTTGTTTGGTCAGGTTCAGGAAAAGGAGGCGGCTCCTTTAACCAGTCAGTGGGGACTGTTCCTCGCCGGTAACGGGCCCGCTCTCCTGTGGGACGGTCCTAGGTTTGACCCCGAAGTACATCAGCAAATACTTCAGCAGAATTCTGAGATCAAGACTTGAATTGATTGGCCCTTGATCAATATATGAAAATAACTTCTTAGTCTATATTCAACATTAAACGAAACGTGAACATTTCTGTTGTTAAACTGCAGTATGATGTAACTCTGTACCCCTTCTTTTTTCTTCACTCATGTAAAACAGGAAGTGCTGAAGCAGCTGCAGGGCACCATAGAGGAAGAGTCTGGAGAGGCGTCGGGCTCTCAGCTGGAGCTCATCGAAAGACTGAAAGGTGAACAAAACAAACACGTGCACAAATACAAGCAACACGCACACACACACAGTGCGTGTGTGTGTGCGTGTTGCTTCGACTGAGGAAAACACCCCAAAAGCCTTTAACAGGGACACAATGATAGAAGCCTCAGGAGGAGCAGAGGAGGTTACGTACAGTCATAATGACAACATGTAGGATGTAAAACATAGGACGGCTCCAGACGGACAGCCAGCAGGACTCGCAACCCCCCCACCACAGACAGACACAGCAGCACTGATCCAGAGTCTGCAGCTCCAGAGGCAGAAACACCTGCTCACAGTGACAGTAAGAGAGAAGAGAGGGACGAGGAAGCACCAAACTACAGGAGAGAGAAGAAGTCCAGTTAGTAACATGAGTTTATGGGATGAGAATACGGATGGAGAGGAGGAGAGAGGTGAAGAGAGAGAGGTGCATCCTGGGAAGTGCCCCGGCAGTCTAGGCCTATAGCAGCATAACTAAGGGATGGTTCAGGACTCTCCTGAGCCAGCCCTAACTATAAGCTTTATCACAGAGGAAAGTCTTCAGCCTACTCTTAAATGTGGAGATGGTGTCTGCCTCCCGAACCCGAACTGGGATCTGATTCCACAGGAGAGGAGCTTGATAGCTGAAAGCTCTGGCTCCCGTTCTACTTTTGGAGACTCTAGGAACCACAAGAAACCCTGCATTCTGAGAGCGCAGTGTTCTAGTGGGGTAATAAGGCACTATGAGCTCTGTAAGATACGACGGTGCCTGACCATTAAGAGCTTTGGAGGTGAGGAGGAGGATTTCACAGGGAGCCAGTGCAGAGAAGCTCATGTTGGAGAAAAATGATCTCTGTTCCTGGTTCCTGTCAGTACACGTGCTGCAGCGTTCTGGATCAACTGGAGAGTCTTAAGGGACTTTTTCAGGCAGCCTGATAATATGGAATTACAGTAACAAATGCATGGATTCATGTTTCTGCATCATTCTGAGACAGGAAGCGCCTGCTGTTTGCAAAGAAGGTGAAACACGGCAGACAATACAACATAAACACAAACCCACTGTGTAACCTGGCGTCCATGTCTCTCCTCCTCCAGAGATGAGCCTGGACTCTGCAGGTTTTAAGCCCAGGTTGAGGCCTCCTCTGCCCCCCTCGTCCTCCTCCAGCTCGGCCTCTTCTGGTTCTGGAGCTCTCGGAGGAGCAGCCGGAGGCTCAGGAGCTCCAGGCCCCCCGACGACCGCTGCCTTCCCCAGGAGAGGGTTGCCGTCTGCGGGCAGAGACGGCCACGACCGGTGCCTGGAGGAGCTGGAGAAGGAGAGGTACTGCGGATAGTACTGACAGTACTACTACCACTACTGTACCACTACTACTGTACATACTGCTGCTATTGATAGCACTACTAAAAATACTGCTTCTGCTTGTAGTGCTACTTCGTACTCTTAGTACTGCAACCTCTTATAGTACTACTCAGAGCACTACTACAACTGTGCTGCTACTACTCCTGTAAATACTATTGCAGATGAGAGTACTACTACAACTGTAGTACTAGTAGGCTACTGCTACTACTGCTGACATTACTACACCTGTAAGAACTGCTCATGGTGCCACAACAAATACTACAAGAAATACAATTTCCGTTAGTTCAGCTGGTATTAGTACTACTACTTTAAATACTTACTGAGTATACTGCTGAGTTTTATTACACTATATACTGACACTGCTGATAGTACTTCTGACTGCTACTACTACCACTGTGGTTGCAGTACAAGTACGCCAGAGCAAGAGAGGTACTATTGATTCTGCTGATACTATAATTACTGATAACTTTGATACTAGTACTGGTATACTGGTAGTAATGCAGTTGGTACTACTGCTGCCACAAATATTACTAGTACTGTTATAGAACAATACTACGATAAATACTAAAGCTGCAACAAATCAAAACTTTGTTAGTCCATGTGATACTAGTACTGCTAACTACTGTTACAGTACTATTAGAGTAGTGATAACCCCTTGCTGCGGTACGTAGTAATACTAACTGTACTGCTGTTAATACTAGTTCTAGTTTTTCAACGTTTGTAGCTTTTTGTAAGATTTGAATTTTTTCTCTCGCTCACTGTCCTGCTCTGTGATTGGCTGCTGCTCCCGGACAGGTCTCTCCTATTGGCCGAGCTGGAGAAGGAGGAGAAAGAGAAGGACTGGTACTACGCTCAGCTGCAGAATCTCACCAAGAGGATCGACAGTCTGCCGCTCACTGAAAACGTAAATAAACACAGTTCCGTGGTTCCTGAAGTACTTTTACTCCAAGTTAAAGTTTTACTCCAACACACAATCAGCTTTTTCTGTCTCTAAATACTACAATACCCACGAGTCTCAGCTGCTGTTGCTATGGTGAAAGTGAACTGATGTAAACAGCTGGATGTTTGATCCAGTCAAAGGAACCTTTTCAGCTTTTCGTCACAGAAGGAGATCTTTTCTCAGCTGTTCTTCTTCTCTTGTGACGGTTCAGCAGCTGCAGGTACATTGTAGTTTTTGTGTTTGTAGTTCACTCTGCAGACGGACATGAGTCGCCGCCAGCTGGAGTTTGAAGCCCGTCAGATCCGTTCAGCGATGGAGGAACAGCTGGGCTCCTGTCAGGAGATGGAGAGGAGAGCTCAGGTACGAACTCGCCTGTTTCAGCCGAAGGCCTCAGTCTGTCTCCAGCACACAGCCTTTCAGCTCGGTGAGCGTTCGCAGGTTAGCAGGTAGCAGACAGGTGCGTCTCACCCCAACTCCACTTCAGAGCTCAGCGTACCCCACTCGGGCTGCAACAACCCATCGATACAATCCGATTATTGGAGGAGTTGGCAACGAATTTCATTACCGATTCGTTGTCTCGCACGATTATTTCGCCGCTCAATAAGACGCCGAGACGTTTGAGTATAAATAAGCGGCTGAGAGCGAAGCAACAATAAAAACAGGGCGGAGGTAGAGGACAGACCATCGCAGGGGCCCGTAACGTTGTTCTGAAACGCACGGCGGAGGCAGAGACACCAGTACGACCCAGGTCATCACGGTGTGGCAGCGATTGACTCCAAACACATGGGAAAGGCGTGTTAATGGACAGACATGCAGGAGAGACAGGGAGGGGGGGCGTCTCAGAGGGGGCAGTAGGCAGCTACATGTAGCCCCCGTTACGCCCACTGGAGGAACTTTGTGAGAGTAGTTTTACTGCAGCAGACGTGGTACTTGGACCTGAGGAGATTAGTGAAGAAGAAACGCTGCTCTCACTCCGCTCCCTACTTCTAATGTTCTGCTTTATTTTAGCCAGAGAGACGCCGTCAGTACGTCTTCCACCTGCCTCCGTGTCACCAGTCAGACGTAGCGATGCAGTCACATGACCACGCACCATTTATGTAGGATCATTAGCAGGCAGAAGAGTGCAGGTGGAGCTGGATTAGCTCAGTTTACCGATCGATCAGTAGCTCACGGTGAACGTTCAGCGCGCCCCCTGCTGGAGCACAACACTGCTGCGATCAAAGACTAAACAGGCACAATATCGAATGTTCTCCCATGTTTGAAGTGTGTGTGTGTGTGTGTGTGTGTGTGTGTGTGTGTGTCTTCAGGCTCGTGTGTCTCGTATTCAGCAGATAGAGAAAGACATCCTGAGACTGGGGGCTCGACTGCAGGTGAGCTCACCTGTTCTTCTGTTCGTCCTGACTACAGCAGGCGTGTTGTTTGTGTCCGTGGTCACCGAGTCAGCAGCTGGTGGAGCTGGTCCTCCGGCCAGCTGCCATTAAACCATCAGCAGAAGAAGAAGAGGACAACAGTCTGTCTGTGTGTCGTCTCTCCGTGGTTTTACAGCGTAGACATCTTGTTAAATGCTGAACCTTGTTTTCATCTCGTATCTTTGCGAAGTCGTTTTAACCTGCTCGCTCTCTCCAGGTGGAGGAAGCTCAGGGGCCAAATGACAGCAGCGGATTGGCCGGAGCTCCGGTGAGCGTCCTGTCCTTCGTTGTTCTGCGCCGTCCTTATTTTCACTTTACTTTATCCCTCTTTTCTATCATTTAAATCTCGTTTTTAAGCATTTTTATTTCCTCCTTTAGAGCTCCAGCAGCCGATTGGACCACGAGCCGGCCAATGAGGTGAGCTACTCTGTGCCTCGACGAATCACCAGCCACCTGGGAACCAAGGTTAGTAATTCTGCCTAGTGACACGCTACACATTCAGAGCGCTGTAAGAAGCTAATCCCCCCGTGTCGCCCCCTGTAGGTGGAGATGGTGTACAGTCTTCTGTCCATGTTGGGGACTCACGATAAAGACGACATGTCGCGGACGCTGCTCGCCATGTCGAGCTCACAGGACTCGTGCATCGCCATGCGTCAGTCCGGCTGTCTGCCGCTGCTCATTCAGCTGCTGCACGGCAACGACAAGGACTCCCTGTTGCTAGGTAACTGTTAGTTCCTGTAGAAGTACGATGTTTTTTTCCTTTTCTGTCACGGGTAACTTTCCTGCCTCGCCTGTTGATTTCTGTTTCTCCCGTTGCCTAGGTAACACTGCCATCTCACCTGTGGTTTGTTTCCCGTTGCCTAGGTAACTCCCGTGGCAGTAAAGAGGCTCGTGCGCGTGCGTCGGCAGCGCTGCACAACATCGTTCACAGTCAGCCAGACGACAAGAGAGGCCGGCGGGAGATCAGAGTGCTCCACCTGCTGGAGCAGGTGCGTCACTACTGCGAGGCGTGTTGGAGCTGGCAGGAGAACCACGAGAGGGGCGTCGACCAGGAGGACAACCCCAGTGAGTGATGTCACGCGTGCACACGTCACATGACCACATGATTCAGATCATCATATTAACGTCTGAGCTGCAGCGACAAGTTTCTGCGTCGAGAACAGGATGTAATATAAATGTATATCTTGTTAGTATGTGTGCTTGCGTGTAACTGCTGTGCGACGTGTCTTCAGTGCCGTCTCCAGTAGAGCATCAGATCTGTCCGGCCGTCTGCGTCCTCATGAAACTGTCCTTCGATGAGGAACATCGACACGCCATGAACGAACTCGGTGAGTCTGATGTCACGGGTTCGTCTGCCACGTGAACGACGTGTTTAGTTCCCCAGCTGTGTCCTGCTTCGTAAAGCGAAGTTTTACTTCTGACTGTTTCCTGGCTGGTTGACTGAATGACTGACTGATTCTGTCTATGGGTCGTTTGTCCCTGCAGGCGGTCTGCAGGCAGTGGCCGAGCTGCTGCAGGTAGACTGCGAGATGTTCGGTCTGAGCAGCGACCATTACAGTGTCACGCTGCGGCGATACGCTGGCATGGGACTCACCAACCTCACCTTCGGAGACGTAGCCAATAAGGTCAGAGGACAACACAGACAGGTTTCTGAGCTGCTTTCAGCCTGTTTCTGCTGCATCGGTTCAGCGTTGTCGTTTTTCCCATCAGGCCACGCTGTGCTCCATGAAGGGCTGCATGAGAGCCATGGTCGCTCAGCTGAAGTCTGACAGTGAAGACCTGCAACAGGTAAACTCACCTGTTACCACGGCAACCGTTTGAATTCTGTAGCAGCACTTTCTCCTTTTAGTTTTGTTTGTCTGCGAGTTGTTTTTTTAATTCTGTAAAATAAAAAGGTTTTTATTTGTTATTATTTGTCTGTGAGTCAGCAGCTTAACACTCATTCACAGACAGGAAGTCATTGAGAATGGTGGACAGGAACTGATTAGTGCCCCCTAGTGGCTGTCACACCACAGACGTGTAGTCGGGGATCGAACCGCCGACCCTGTTGGTTAGTGTACGGCTGAGACACAGCTGCCCCAGAAAGTTCCCAAAATGCAAAGCTTCTTTGTGGGCGTGTTGTGTGCGGTACAGGTGAGGATCTGATTGGAGTGTCGATTGCAGTAACCGATTAATAAGCGTGAAGGTTTATCGGAGAGTCTCCTTTGTGCCGCCTGACAGCAGCTTCCCCAGGGAGGCTGAGCAGGCTGGTACCTGATACCCTCCGGTCCAAGTCAGCGGGTCTCCTCCTCAGGCTCCTCCCACACCTGAGTTTTTGTTTCCATGACCACCGAAGCTTCAGGACTCACCTGAGCCCACCGGCCTGAAAGGACTCTTATTTAGTTCTCATGTGATTCCTGCGCCGCTGATGTCCGCCAGCAGGTTCTTCGGGCGCCGATGAGCTTCGCTGCGAACGCTTGTCCTTTGATTTCTTTGCTGAATGTGTTGTTTGGTGTCGGGACATGAACTCTGTCTGTTTGTTTGTCCTTTTGTGTTTCAGGTGATAGCGAGCGTGTTGAGAAACCTGTCGTGGCGTGCTGATGTCAACAGTAAGAAGACGCTGCGTGAGGTCGGCAGCGTGCGAGCGCTGATGGGCTGCGCTCTCGAGGTCCAGAAGGTGAATAACCAAATGTTCTCGTGTTCCTTCTTGGACGTGAACTGAGCTCTGGAATCAGTTCTTCTTCACTTTGTTTCTTCTTCTCCTCCTCCAGGAGTCGACTCTGAAGTCCGTACTGAGCGCGCTCTGGAACCTTTCGGCTCACTGCACGGAGAACAAGGCGGACATCTGCACGGTGGACGGCGCTCTGGCGTTTCTGGTTGGAACACTGACACACCGCAGCCACACCAACACGCTCGCCATCATCGAGAGCGGCGGCGGCATCCTGCGCAACGTGTCCAGCCTTATCGCCACCAACGAGGCGCACAGGTAAACAAGTGGAAACGAGTAAACTTCCTGTTATAGCCTCCGATGTCCGCCGTGCGGATTAAATGCTGAAAACACGTGATTAATCATGCCTTGCCCCTGCGTGTTGCCTTGCAGGCAGATCCTGCGGGAGCACGGCTGCCTGCCGACTCTGCTGCAGCACCTGAAGTCTCACAGTTTGACCATCGTGTCCAACGCCTGCGGGACGCTCTGGAATCTGTCAGCCAGAGATTCCAAAGACCAAGAGGCATTATGGGAGCTGGGTGCTGTGGGCATGCTGCGCAACCTCATCCACTCCCGGCACAAGATGATCGCCATGGGCAGCGCCGCCGCCCTGCGCAACCTGATGGCCAACCGGCCGGCACGCTACAAGGATGCTAACGTGGTGTCACCGGGCGCCGGCGCCCCGTCATTGCACGCCCGCAAACAGAAGGCGTTATTCGAGGAGCTGGACGCTCAGCAGCTGTCAGAGACTTTCGACAACATCGACAACCTGAGCCCCAAGGCGGCACACAGGAAGGGGCGGGGCTGTAATGGCACTGTAGGAGGAGCGAGCGCAACGCGCTCATACGCCAACACGCCGGTGCTGTCGAGCCCGAAGAACGGAGATGGTTCAAAGAGGACGAATGAGGAAGCGGCGTACGCTCGGCCGGTGTTCCCGCCCAGCGTCCGAGCGTCCAGCGACAGCCTCAACAGCGTGACGAGCGCCGACGGCTACGGAAACCGTGGCAAGACCAAGCCGTCATCAGAGCCGTTCTACTCATCGGACGAGAACGGAGTCAACAAGTGCTGCGTCTACAGGAAGTACCCAGCCGACTTGGCCCACAAGATTCGCAGCGCCAACCACATGGCGGATGACGATGGCGCAGAGCTGGACACGCCCATCAACTACAGCCTCAAGTACTCTGACGAACAGTTGAATTCTGGGAGACAGAGTCCGAGTCACCGCGGTGGCATCGAGAGCGATGAGGATGACGAACAGGACGCCAGGCTGAGGAGGAGGAACGACGGCAGCGACTCAGCAACAGCCGGCGGCCGCATGGCGTCTGGCCTGCCGCCACGCTATGTCGTTTCCACGGCAACATCAAACTACAGCGGTGACTCAACAGGTGAGCAGCCAATCGACTACAGCCTGAAGTACGGTGCTGACGCTGCCCACAAACAGCTATTCAAGCCAGAAGAGGCCGCCGCCCCCTCCGTTCCCCCTCCCCCGTCATCCTCGACCACCAAGCTCCGCCCCCCTCCGCCTCCAGCCAATCGATCGGGGCCAAAAGGCAACCAGGAGTCGACGCAGACGTACTGCGTGGAAGACACACCCATCTGCTTCTCCAGAGGCAGCTCGCTCTCCTCGCTGTCGTCCGAGGAGGAGGAGGATGGCGATGTCATCGGGAGGAGGAGGAGAGGCGGGAGCGTCGTCTGCGGTAGTGGCGGTAATGACTACCCGACACTTCCTGTCAGCGAGAAAGACGCACACGAGCAGCAGAGGCAGCAGAAGGAGGCAGAGAGCCAGACCGCCGCTGCCGCTGTTCCCTCCACACGGGGAAGACGAGGTCACCACCACCATCACGGTCACGCCCACCACCACCATCATCACCACCATGTGACCTCATCGTCGGGCGCCAGGACTCCCAAGAGTCCTCCGGAGCAGCCGTACGCGCAGGAGACGCCGCTGATGTTCAGCCGCTGCACGTCGGTCAGCTCCCTCGACAGCTTCTCCACCTCGTCCATCGCCAGCTCTGTGCGCTCCAGCGAGCCGTGCAGCGGCATGCCGAGCGGCGTGGTCAGCCCCAGTGACCTGCCCGACAGCCCGGGACAGACCATGCCGCCTAGCCGTGCCAAAACGCCGCCGCCGCCGCCAACGCAGAAGACGAAAGAGGAGGAAAAGGCCAAGAAGAAGGACGAGGAGGAGAACAGCGCAGACGTGCTGCTGCACTTCGCCACAGAGAGCACGCCGCACGGCTTCTCCCGAGCCTCCAGCCTGAGCGCGCTCAGTCTGGACGAGCCGTACATCGCAGCGGAGATGAAGAAGAAAGAGGAGGAGGATGGAGGGAACGAGGAGAGGAAAGAGGAGGAGGCGGCTAAACCGATCCTCGACGAATCGGACGACGACGACGATATCGAGATCCTGGAGGCGTGCATCAACATGGCCATGCCCAAGTCGTCACGGAAACCAAAGAAACAGCAACAAGCAGCGCCACGGAACCCCAGCCAGCTTCCAGTTTACAAGCTCCTCCCACCTCAAAGCCGCACCCAATCACAGCAGAGGAAGGATGTGCCGCCGCCGGAGGAGGTGCCGAGAGTTTACTGTGTGGAGGGAACGCCGCTTAACTTCTCCACTGCCACCTCGCTCAGTGACCTCACCATCGACTCCCCGCCCAATGAGGAGGCTGCAGCAGCCGTCATCCCTGTAGCCCCGCCCAACTCCGCCCAGAGGAGGCGGGCTGGACTTCCTGAGGGCGAGAATGGTGACGACATTCTCGCCGAGTGCATCAGCGCCGCCATGCCCAAAGCCAAACCCAGAAAACCAATCAGAGCGGCGGTGAACAGTGAGAATCTCCAAGCCCCGCCCCGCCCGCCGCCTCCTCCTCCTCCTCCGGCTCCACTTCTGCTCGGCCCGCAGCAGCAGAAGAAGAAGCCGACGTCGCCGGTAAAGCCGATGCCCCAGCGTTCGGCGTACAGCGTCGCCACGTCAACCGCTGCCAAAGCAAAACCAGGGTTTGCCTTCGACTCACCGCGCCACTACACGCCCATCGAGGGCACGCCATGCTGCTTCTCACGCAACGACTCGCTGAGCTCGCTCGACTTCGATGACGACGACGCTGGCGAGAAGGACGAAGAAGGGAAGAAAACTAAAGAAGAAGAAGGCAGGAAGAGGAAGCAGCAGACGGCGGCCGTTTTCCCCCGAACGAAACCTGTGACCAACTCGACAGCAACGGACGAGAAGCAGAAGTTCGCCATCGAGGACACGCCCGTCTGCTTCTCCAGGAACTCGTCCCTCAGCTCGCTGAGTGACATTGACCAGGAGAACAACAACAAGGAGTTCGCTCTGCCGCCGCCGCCCGAGCAGCAAGATGGAGGCAAAGCAGAGACCAAGCCTCCTCCGCAGGCAGAGTCCAAGCCCCGCCCCCCGGCAGCCAGCGGCTACGCCCCCAAAGCGTTCCACGTGGAGGACACGCCCGTCTGCTTTTCCAGGAACTCGTCGCTCAGCTCGCTGAGCATCGACTCGGAGGACGACCTGCTGCAGGAGTGCATCAGCTCCGCCATGCCCAAGAAGAAGAAGAAAGCTGCCGCCGCCACGCAGCTTCCTGTTCCCAAAGTCAACGACGGCATTCTGGCCGAGGAAGAGCCTTCTGAGGCGCCGAGAAGCCCCGCCTCCCCTGACTCGGAGTCCTTTGATTGGAAGGCGATCCAGGAAGGCGCTAACTCCATCGTCAGCAGCCTGAACGCGGCCGCAGCTGCCGCCTCGTCGCTGTCCCGCCAACCGTCATCAGACTCTGACTCCGTCCTGTCCCTGAAGTCCGTGGGCTCGCCGTTCCGCCTGGCCGCCGCCAATAACAATGCAGAAGAAGAAGAGGTGGAGGAGAAGGAGGCGGCGGCGAAGCGAGGGGCGAGGATCCTGAAGGCTGGAGAACGCACCACGCTGGAGGCCAAGAAGAAGAAGGAGGAGGAAGAGGAGGAGGAGGAAGCAAAGGCGCTGAGAGGAGGGAAGAAGGTGTATAGGAGCCTGATCACAGGTAAGCCGAGGGCGGAGCCCGCAGCCAGGGGGCGGAGCAAACCCAGGGCAGCACCTGCGGTCAAAGCTCCAGGAAGCAGCGACAGCGCTGACAGAGGAGGCGGGTCCTCTCGGGACTCCACGCCATCTCGCTGTTTCACAGCAGCCAATCAGAAAGGAGGGAAGCTGTCGCAGCTGCCGCGCACAGCGTCTCCAGGAAGTGCATCATCAGCGTCATCATCATTGGCCTCCAGACCGGCCAAACAGAGCGGCGCGGCGAGGAGCGGCGGCGGCATCCCGAGGAGCGAGTCGGCATCGAGGGTCAGTGGCTCCACGGCGGCCAAGAAGCAGAAGGCCGAGCCGGAGAAGCCGGCGCTCGTCCGTCAGTCGACCTTCATCAAGGAGGCTCCGAGCCCGACGCTGAAGAGGAAGCTGGAGGAGTCTGCGGCGGCGGCGGCGGCTGCCGCCTTAGAGTCACCGTCCAGCCCCGATACACCTCTACCATCCACAACCAGGAGACACGACGTCAACCGCTCCCACTCAGAGAGCCCGTCGCGCCCACAGGAAGTGACATCATCCCGGTTCAGCCGCACCGGCACCTGGAAGCGGGAAAACAGCGGCGGGGTAGGAGGGGGGGCTGGCGGTAAGCACTCGACATCATTGCCACGCGTGGGGACGTGGAAGAGGACAGGAAGCTCGTCGTCAGTGCTGTCGGCGTCATCAGAGTCCAGCGAGAAGGGGCGGAGCGAGGAGGACGGCGCCGCGAGGTCCAAGGGAACCTGGAGGAAGGCAAAGAGCGGCGGTGGTGACTCATCGGCCGGGCGCAGCTTCGCCGACAAATCAGAAGACGTGTGGGTTCGTCTGGAGGACTGTCCCGTCAACAACCCGCGCTCCTCCTCTTCCTGTTCAGCCCTCTCCCCCACTGCCGCCAACGCCCCGCCCGTCATCGACAGCCCCGCCCCCTCCTCCTCCTCCTCCTCTTCCTCCAACCTCAATCTGCGCCGGAGCTGCGAGAGCCTCGACGACACGCTGCCGCCGCCTGAACGGCAGCAGCAGCAGCAGCGCAGTCAGCAGCGCAGCGGCGCCGTGGCGGCTCGAGTCAGCCCCTTCAACTACACGCCGAGCCCGAGGAAGAGCACCACCGATTTCACTGCCACGCCCACCACCACGACATCATCATCGACGACCCCCACACGACCTTCGCTCATCCCCACCCCCGTCACCAAGAAACGGGAGCCAAAG
The DNA here is from genome assembly GCA_011952105.1 of Coreoperca whiteheadi. Taxonomy (NCBI): domain Eukaryota; kingdom Metazoa; phylum Chordata; class Actinopteri; order Centrarchiformes; family Sinipercidae; genus Coreoperca; species Coreoperca whiteheadi. The sequence goes on from WNGW01000124.1 coordinate 26,754, forward strand.
GGCGGAGAAGGCGGCGGCGGCGGCGGCGGCGGCGGCGGTGAACGCGGCTCGTACATTGTGACGTCAGTGTGAAAGGAAATAGGACACAAAATGGCCTCCGCAGCCGGGGAAGTGTAAATATGGAGAAACGTCTTGTTTGTGAACTGAACTGTACAGGAAGTGAGTCTGTATTTAAGTGCTAGCCCCACCCCCTCCCCTCCCTCCTGTCCCCTCATTGGCTCCTCTCACCTGTCAGTCAGGCTTCTTTACTGATGAGAGAGAACTTTAAAATGAACTTTTTATGTTTTTATACCACTAAAATGATGTGTAGCGCTTAGCTCCGCCCTCTCTGCCTGTGTCCCTGCATGGTCCCGCCCCCTACCTTAATGATGACCGTTACCATGGCGGCATAACGACGAAGATGCTGATGATGATAACAATGTTTCTGCTAGCTGTAGCGTCCGAGCTGATTCTGCTCCTTTGGAAGTTTTTCATGTTTTTTTGAATGGAGTTTGGTTCTGAAAAAAACAACAGATTTTCTTCTGTCGTCGGGTAGAAATTAATTTATTTTTTCCACATGTGGAGACAATTTCAGGTCTGAAACTGGAGACTATGAGGACTGAAGCTCATCGGAGCAGGATGGCCCTCAATAAGTTGTTGAATTTGTTGCCAAATTCCCGTAAAACATCAAAGTTTTCTCACTTTTCCAAGAATCCCAAATGCGTCCAGAACATTCGGCCTTTTCTCCTCGGCGACGTGTTTCTGTTCTCTCGGCTGCGTTCGGGAGCTCAAACAGGAGTTTGAACCGTTCTCGCACTTGAAAATGTCTAAAGTTCTGGAACATTTTCAAATGAAAACATTTTCTTTCGTCAGATGGATGTAAAAGTCTGTTTTTCAGAACCTCACTCATCCCGAGAGGGAGTGTGCCGCCGACTGGCCCGTAAACTATCAAACACTAACGGCTTGTATGTGAGGAAGTCGGGAACTCGGAGGGTTGTAGTTGGCTGAACGCTTCCTGCTCCGTATCGCCATGGCAACAAATAACACTGTAAGACGTAAGTTATTGCTGTAAAACCTTTTAACTTTGAAGCACATAATTTAAACAAGAAGATTTTTGCCAAAAGGTTCGCACAGTGTTTGTTCTCGGCTGTAACCTGGATTTTATGTTGCTGGAGGGAAACGACTCGACGGCAGAGACCTTTTGGTGTAACGTTAAACGGATGATGAACAATAAAGTCCAACATTTTAGATGCAGAGCTGCGGCTTTCACTCTTTCCAGTTTTTATTTGTGTGTTTGATGTTTGTGTTGATGCCCTGCGGAGGCCCTGAAGGGACAGCAGCTAAAACAAATACGGTTTGTCCGCTCAGGGCCTCCGTAGCGTTGCCGGCGAGGTCAGCAGGTAACTTTCTTACTTCCTGCAGCTAAACGGAGAATAGGGGGTCGTTACGACGTCACACGCCACATTTTGGTCTTAACGCAGCCTTTTCTCGGAATACTACGACTTCATTCACGAAGTTTAACTTTATTCTCAAAGTGTTTGTGACCTTGTTTTTAAAAGTTTGATCAGCCCTTCTTCTGTTCCCGTGGAAACAAAAGGTCGCTGTCTGAAGGAAACGTCAGCGCGACTTTATTTCCTGAAATAATTTAAAAATAACTGTCCATCTTTTTAAAGTCCTTCGGACGTATTTATAATGAGACTGCATGAAAATAACAGTAAGTACTTTAATTCAAAGGGTTTGCTTGAGTTGTGTTCGTGGCGTCATGTTCTCAGTTGTGTTGTTGTGGACTAATATGAGCTTGTGGGGGGAGTTTAAAAATAACTTTATTTCCTCACATTTCACCGGTGTGAACAGATGCACACTAGCCTTGTAGCTGCCGCGATATAAAACTTCATTTACACTAAACCGTTACAGGGGAAAGGAAACGGATAATGACGTCACTGGCTTTCCGTACATTACTGCGTTTCCTCTTTTCTTAGCCTTTATTTTGAAAGTCCCTCTGAAAACACGCTTCCTTGCAGCTTTTATTTTGAAGGAATGCCCTTGAAGCAGCTTTACAGACGTAAAACATTTTTACTTTTTATTAAAAATACATTTATGTTTGATTCAGTTCATGAATTCGTGTGTCAATAACAGTCACCGTGTTGTTGTTTACAGTGTAGTGTCTAATAACACTGATGGGTTTATATTATTATTATTATTAATCGTATGGACAGGTTAAAATGACGGAATGAGACAACTTCAGCTTCCGACTCTTATTTTGACGGTCCGGACAGAAACCGGTGATGTGATGACGCTGTATGACTTCACTTCCTGTGAATGCCTCTCTCTCCCTCTCTCTTTCTCTCTCTCTCTCTCTCTCTCTCTCTCTCTCTCTCTCTCTCTCTCTCTGTGATGGACACTCAGAAGGTAAGAATCTGATGATCGATAATCGATAATATCTGATCTGTCAGCTGAGCGCGAGACTCCGACACCTCGTGGACAGACAGAGAGGATTAGCTGCTAGCTGTTAGCTGCTAGCTGTTAGCTACTAGCAGCCAAAGTCTCTCTAATTCAATTCATTAGAGCTTTATTGACCCGGAAACACGTTAACATTCCAACCAGGTGTGAAATAAGCACGCAGGTAAAGTCGTGAATGGACTGTTGATCAGCTGGTCAATTATTTTATTTAAAAAAAAATATGAAATGATATATTTTTTTATAAATAATAAATTCACAAGAAATATTAACATGTTAAAATAATGTCGACAAAATAAATGTCGTTATTACAGAAAGAAACTGGATTCGATTACTACACTAGTTTTACAGTAAAAGTACCGTGTCTGTTACAGTCTTAAAAACAAATGTTATACCTCTAAAAAATAAAGAGACCTATTTGAATCCTGTACAACATTACAACAATCTTACATTTACAGTCATTTATCCAAAGCGACTCACGTGTGAGGAAGACAATGGAAGCAGTTCTAACAACACGAGGTAACAAGAAGCATCAGAGCAGCAGGAACTGGTCTGTCAGAGCCCAGCACAGGATCCAGAGCTGAGGAGAGGAAGGGGTTAATGAGCAGAGGTAGAAAGGAAGCAGAAGTCAGTGATGGTCAGTCAGGTGTTGACGGAAGAGATGCGTCTTCAGGAGCTTTTTAAAGGTGGCTACAGAACCTGCTGATCTTGTAGGAGCAGGCAGATCATTCCACCAATGAGGAACGGATCCAGAGAAGCTGCTCCAGAGGGATCCTGTTCCTCGTTGCCATGGTACCACCAGACGCTGTTGGTCTGCAGAGCGCAGGGACCTGGCAGGAGCACAGGTCTGTGTTAGTGAAGACATGATGGGGCAGAACCAGTGGGGGTCTTGTAGGCCAGGAGCATCGCTTTGGACCTGATGACAGCAGGGAGCCAGTGGGACCTGATGAAGAGAGGGGTTACGGCGCTCTCTGCGGCTCATTGAAGACCACTCCTGCCGCCGCGTTCTGGATCATCTGCAGAGGTTTGGTTGTGCAAGCAGGGAGTCCAGCCAGCAGCGTGTTGCAATAGTCCAGTTTGGATAAGACCAGAGCCTGGACTAGGACTTGTGTAGACTGCTCAGATAGGAAAGGTCTGATTTTCCTGATGTAGAGGATGAATCTGCAGGACCGGGTGGTGCTGGAGACATGGCTTTTGAAGTTTAGCTGATCATCAATTACCACCCCCAAGTTTCTGACCGTGCTGGACGGCGTAACGGTCGTTGAGCCTAGTTGAATGGAGAGGTCGTGGTGAATCTTTGGGTTGGCCGGGATCACAAGTAGTTCCGTTTTGTCCAGGTTCAGCTGCAGGTGATGGTCCTTCGTCTAAAGTGAGATGTCACTCAGGCATGCCGAGATGCGAGCAGAAACAGTTGAATCATCAGGTTGAAACGACAAGTGGAGCTGCGTGTCATCAGCATAGCAGTGATAGGAGAACCCATGCTTCTGAATGACCGAGCCGAGGGACGTCATGTAGATGGAGAAGAGTAGGGGACCAAGCACCGAGCCCTGCGGCACCCCTGTATTGAGATGTTGGGAC